>VXBW01006069.1:573541-655619 GCA_013400375.1 Thinocorus orbignyianus | reverse complement strand
GAAGGGAGGAGGGCCGGGCTCCCCCTCAGGGAGGTGGGAGGGAAGGGGGGATGTCCCCTGGCCCCCAGACAGGGGTGAAGATGGGGCAGGAATACCCTCAGCCACCTGATGTCGCTTGGGAAGGGGGCTGAGGGCAGAGGAGGGATGTGGCACCCTCCGGTGCAGATAAGGGGGAAGGTTAGACCCTGTTTCCCTGTGGGTGAGGGGGGAGGTGGGCAGGGGCAGGAATGGGAATAATTTCCCAGGGTGAGGGCAAGCCGTGGAGTAGAGAGGGAGCGGAGGTGAGCTGGGCAGCCCGGTGGCATGGAGCTGCACCGGCAGGAGATGTGGGGGCCGGGGAGACAGGCGTGGAAGGTGAGGTGTGTGTGGCAGAGGTGGAGGTGGGCAGCAGCTGGAAGGGGTCTGGCTGCATGAGGAGGACGGGTGGCACCTGGCGGCGGGTCCCCCGCTGCGTGGGTGGGGGTTTGGGAAGGGACCTTGCCCTAGCAGGGCATGGGTGGGATTTACGGAGCGGTGTTCCACAGGCAGGGGCTGCCGGGGGGCTTCTTTCTGGGGTGACAAGCAGAGCGGGTTGTGAGGTTGACTGGGTGTTGTACGTGTATGGCACCGGGTGGAGAAGTGGCGTGCATCTTCGTTCTAGTCAAGTGGAGAACTTAGGCTGTTCCCTCCTGAGGCTTTAAAGCCAGTGAAATGTTAAAACCTCTTTATACGCAGATTTTTTGTGATCAGGGATAGGAAGCAGGTGAAGAGAGTGTAGCTTTGACATACGCTTTCAGATCATCATAAATGGTTTGCACTCCTCGCTGTCTTTGTATCGTGAGCACCTTGAATCTTCAGCAATTAAAAAACTTCCTTCAGTTTGTGACAAAGTTGTTTAACTTCATCAGTCTGAGAAAACCCAGCTCAATCTCCCTCCCTTCAGAAGGTCTGAACCTTTTGGCGTTATAATGTGTGCTCATGAGGGACAAAATAACAGCCTTTACAAAGGGATAAGGTTTCTAGTTCTCTTCTTGTGTCTCTTTTTTTTTTTTTTTTTTTTTTTTTTTTTTGGTACTTTGTAAGAAGTAGCCCTAAAACATCATCTTCCTCCTCTCAGGACAGCTAGGCCCATCAGCTCTAAGAGCTCTCTGCATCTGTTTTTAAACCCACGCCATTCGACACCGTCGAGTTCCCATTTGGCAGGTGTGAGGTAAAATACTTATTCCTTCTTGTTTCACATGTGATTATTTGTATGCAAATACAAATATGTTTAGTAGTCAAGGCACAATATTGCAATTCAGTCATCTTTGAGCAATATCTGGGGTTTTAACCTAGCTTTGAATTTTAATTCATGAGTTCGTAGATCAACTTTTTGCTGGTTTCTTTCACAATGTATAAGACAGGAACAATTACAAATTTAAAAATACTTATATTGATAACTGTTAAGGAATGGGTAGTGATTAGCATCATTTGACTTTACCTATTCACAAAATTTCGACACACTCCCAGCCCCTCACACCCCCAACTAATTAAGACTTTTCTGTTGTTCCTGCATCAGGTAGATGAGGCTTCCAAAGCACCATGGATTTCAATACCCAGTGCTTGTAAACCAAAGAGCAAAAATTAATATACGTTCTGTTGAAGGTTAAGTATGTGCCAGGCCCTCTGTATAAATCAAGGCCACACGGAGAAGTTAGTGGGAAATAAGGTAGGATGTGAACTTCAGTTGTCAACAACTTTGTGGTTACTGCCCATTGTGAACTCTCCCTAACCTTAGAGTAAATGTGAAGTAGCTTTTTCTTCCCCTCCACCCCCCCATCTTTGCTTTGCATTTATAAGATAAGGGCGGGCACATGGGTAGTTACAGGGCATCTGCACTGGTTTAGTTTGCAGTAACCTGTTAGTGTTTGTGACCGAGTAGTTCAGTCTGTAAGAATTTATGTTGCCCTTCATGATGAGGATGTATTGGCCTATTTCACTTTGAGTAGAGCTGTCATTTTTACAGTAAAAAGAGCTGTGATTTTTAAGTCTCACAATTTTTCGAGAATTTGGAGGAATCTCAACCCGTACTCATTTCACATGAGCTGCTGGTGTTAAATGCTCCTGAAGATTAGTCCAAGAATTCAGTCATGGAGAAGTGTTGATGAAAGCACAGTGTGGTTTTTAAAAAGCGTTTTTAGTGATTTTATCTAAAAGATGTATGACATGAAGCACTACTAAGAGACTATAGAGGCCTTAAAACAGGCATTGTTCATTTGTTTCCTTTTATGAGAGACAAGTCAGGGATGCAGGCAGATTAAAACAAAAAGATTGACATGCTGCTTTAAAATTGCATTGTTCCTGCAACCCATAAAGTAAATAGATGCACTTTTGTTCTTACTTGCTTTATACAGCTCATTGTAATATTATTTTTTTTGGTGTAGGTAACAATTTTACAATGCAAATTTTCCCTGCAGTTAAAGTATACATATTTTTCAAACGCTTCAAAAGCACAGGTAAGCTTGATAATTACATGTTTTATGGGTCAGGATTCCTTGCAGTGCATTTTTTTTTCTTTTATATCAGTCTTGTAGAAATAAGTGTTCAAACGCTGTATCATTGTCTCTCCTTGATATTTTTCATGCAGTTTAGGATGAGGCGAAGTTGAGTCTGATGGGGAGAAGTTGAGTCTGCTGGGGTCAAATGGCACCATCCTATTCATCACTGGATTCCAGTATTCTGCTTCTTTCTGCCACTATATATGAACTAAAATCTCAGTAGTGTTTGGGCCTTATGTTCATAAGACATCTAGTTGAAATATTCGTTTTCTTCAACTGAAATCTAGTAACCCTTAGCATTCAGTGTCTTTTCAGACCAGACTAGTTTTGTGGGTACTTTCCATTCTTCCAGTGGGAGCTATCTTTATTTGTCCTTTTCATGATCTTTGTTCTCTCAAACTGTGGAGCTCTGAGCTTAATGAATGTTTCCAAGTCTCACACTCATGCGGGCTCATGTCTTCTACTTTCATTCTATCTTCTAGTGCTCATCCTGTAGTGAGAAACGGTGCTTCAGGAATGCCAGGTATCTGTGGACACATCAATGGGCGATGGAGAAACCATCTGTTAGTTTAGTTAAGCATTCAAGAATTGATAAGTTAGCCTTATAAGAAATATTTTAGGGTATTATTCAAGAAGTCTTTTCCCCCTTCAGCAAAAGAAACTATGGTGCTAAGAAGTAATTCTTTTGCTGATACAGCAGCCACAGGAAAGGGTTTGCAGCTCTTGCTTTGGCTGAAGGAATAGCAGGGTTCTCACATTTTATCTGTCTGGCCAATTCATAAATGTGAGAGAGAGCTGGCTAAAAGTCAAAGAGGCTGAACATGTGACTTTCTTATTTACAATACTGTGAGGAGGAGAGCTCTTTTTATAAGCAGGGTTTTTTTGAGTTTTTTTTTCTACAGTATTACTTAAAAAAAAAATATAATGTGGTTTACATGGTTTTGATTAACTGCAGTGTTGAGAACTTGCAGAAGACCACCTCTAAATCAACCACTTTTTAACAGTGTGGTTAGTGAAGTTAGCTTGACTTCGGAAACATTAGTATCTTGGTACCACTTTCAAAAAGTGTGTGTGTGTATATATATATATGTATAGTAGCGTTCAGATGGATACACCTTTTCAAATGAGCTTCAGTGATCGAGTGAAAGGCTACTTTCGGCATCACCTTGGAAATGAGTTCCCCTTTCAGTCCTGCCTTTACATTACGTTTGCTTACTAAGCTGCAAGAACCAGGTTACAAGGGAGGAAGCATTTTTTTAAACTCAGAATTCAGCAGAAATATATTGGTATGATATAGCATCTGTCAGTAAGCAAGTGCATTGAGATCTTCAATTTAATTCTTAGTAGTAACTCTGGCTATTACATTTCCTTCTGCAATGCATTCCTGGGTGTTTTTCCTTGTGTTACATGAGCAGTATTAGAAGGTTGGTTCATTCTTCACTAAAATTCCTGAATTCCTCCAAAATTCATTCTGCAAATGGCTTTTGAAGAGTAAATAATTCTATTGCATTTGATACTTAACACCCTTGTGAAGAAAGTTTTACGCTTCAGAAAGATTTCATTGGTATAATGGCATGAAAATCTACCCATCTGATGTTGTCTGTTAAAAGAAATATGAGAAATAAATAGTATATATTTTTGTTTTCAGTTACCCTTTAGTAAAGCCATTGCAATTGGTGCCTTCTGCCAACATTAATCCCAGCTTAGTTAAGACAGTGGGCCTGATTCTGTATAATATGGTGTTGCTGGCTTCAGTGTGTAGTTTTTGAAAGTGTTTTTTGCTGGTTTTCAGAATCTAAGCTAAAATTTAGCTTCAGAGCCAGATTTCCAGGTAAATTTTTAAGAATTAATTCATAGGTAACCTTGAGGGACAGATGAGTATTGTCCCATTTCACTGGGGGAATTTTTGTAAAATTCCAATTTGTCAGACTTGTGGCAGAGCATTGATCTTACAGTGGACACCTGGAGTCTCTGGCTATTGCAAGTGAATTCAGGAACCTGTCTTGAATGTGTTGGAAATCATGAAACAAGAGGGCAGGTGTTGGTTTGTTTGAGTTACCAGTTTTAATTTATTTCTTAAAATAGAATCATAGAATTGCTTAGCTTGGAAGGGACCTTTAAGATCATCTAGTCCAACCATCAGCCTAATGCTGATAAAAACCATCACTAAGCTGTGTCTCTAAGCACTATTTCATCCCGTCTTTTAAATACCTCCAGGGATGGTGCCTCAGCCACTTCCCTGGGAAAGTGTTCAAGAAGAGTGTCATGCTTAACATGTGCTTGGGAGGGACTTGAGATGTGGAAAAGCTTCTGTATCAAATCTCCTTATAAATAGTTCTTTATAAAAATAGATAAATTGTTCACAGCCTGTCTCTGAAAGGTATAGGCTTCTGTTAGAGATGGAGCTCCTTGTGACAGCTAACGTGAGGTGGGAAGGCTGAACCTGTCCTGTTCAGATCATGGTATCCTAATCTGGTTGCATCAAGACTTGAAATTGTGTCTTTTTTTTTTTTTGCTTCCCCTAAATCTTCACAGAGAAGACTTCTCTCTGTCTGTGCCATGTCTTCACAACTGTTGGTGTTTTCTTGGAGATCATGATCCATAGGCACCTGTAAAACACACATGATCCTGTGCATTGTTCTAGTTGGCACTTCCAGATTCTGAACTGTTGCAGCAGTTCATAAAGATGCCTGTCAGACTAGAGCATGTGAGTTGCTGGAGGTTAGTGTAGTATCAGGTTTTGAGTTGAAAGAGGGCTGTGCTGTGAACTCTTCTGTCTCTGATGGTTTGTAATGAAATCTTGGTTTAGGCCACATGTGAAAACAAGAAGGCTTTTTTCTGGTTTTCAATGCACTTGTTTTTCTACATCTTAAAATGGCAGTGTAGTTCCTCAGGAGAAATACCAAAATTCAGAAGCATATCTTGTAGGCCTAATTGAAGGTATAATGCTGATATTTATGACAAAAATATAGATGCTCTCTAATGCTTACATCAGGAATTTGAACAGCACTAAGGATTTTCTTTTTAAACTTAAAAGGAAGCTTTTGTAACTGTCTTTCTAGTGACGAGAAGTAAACTGGTGTAAAGTATTTGTAATTTACAAATATGTTATTCTAAGCCTTTTGACAAGCTAAAGAGGGTAAAAAGAGATGTTTGTAGTCTATACAGATTTGTGGGCAGATCTCTTAAAGAAAAAAGTTGATTTTAGCAGTATTCAAACCTGAAGAAGAGAACATTGGGGAATTCTGTTATCTTTATTAGAAAAATAAGTGGGAACTCACCAAAGTCCTGAAATTTATCAAAGCCTTCACAGGTAGACTTTGGAGAAGTGATATGGCAATAACGTTTAAAGACCAGGACTGGTTATTGGTATGGCTTTCTTCAGTATGCTTGTGGCCAAACACCTAAACTTTTTAGCAACTTTCACTAAAATAAACTGACTCAGTGATAAACTGTGTTCTTTTCGAGAAGGTTCTCCAAACTTTTGGTACCCTTATATCTCACGATCAATTCTAGCAAATTAGGAGATTGTCATTCTTTGTATTATTATTGTCCCCTTATTGCAATTAATGACCACAAAGTAAAACGTATGAATACACCTCAACCATTTTAATACAAGGTACAATGGATTTGTTTTAAACTAATAGGAGGAAGGGCTAAAACTAAATTGGGCAACTGCACACTGAAGCAGCTGATACACGTGTGTGTGTTTGCTCTGCAGGCTGTGCTTTGAGGGCAGAGGGGAGAAGAAGGTGGTTGAAAATAACAACTTCTTAAACTGCTGCTGTTAAATTTTCTAAAGGGTATTTGCAAAGACTGAAGCCATGAAAGCACATGAGGATTTTATACAAAATTAAATAATTTTATTAAATATCTGGTGGTGTATATTAATATATATAATATAATAATATGTGGTGTTTTAGAAAAACAGAAATTGGGGTGAAGTGGTTATTCTAAACTAATTGGAATCAATAGCTTATTTTCTGGTACACTAATGTGTATGAAAGTCTCTGGTTTAGTGTCCAAAATGAACAGGTTACTACTATGCAAAAAATATTACTGGTAATAATAAAACTTTAGGATTCCATCAAGAACATAAGGAAATCCATGTGCATGTAGGGGAATATGTATTTTTCTTTTGATATTTTATGTGGAAACTATATTAGCTGGGCTTTGGAAGATAATTTTTTAAAAAGTTTCTGAGATATGCCTAGATACATATTAAGCTGCTTATAACAAATTTAGTTCTGGTTCTTTTTAATAAAGTATAGACTTTGTTGTATATCACTGAATTTTCCCAATTCAAGATTTAAGAGCAAGCATTAAGATTCTCTTCCAAAGAAGGAGACTTATAGAATGTTCTTTTACCATATCTCATTTAACAGATAGATAGGTATATGTGTATGTATATGGAATTAAAATGTAGCAGTGTAGCTTATTTGAGAATCTGAGGAGATAGATCCCATTTTACTTCTTAAGAAAGCTTTAAATTGCCTTTTTTGTGTGTATATTTCTTTGACACTTAGTATAATCATCAGTAATTCTGCTGTCTGAAATATTTCTTGTATTTTATACTTAGGATAATGTATCATAGATCTGACAAGTATGTTTAGTTATATATGGTTTTTTTCTTCTTTTCAATCTAGGATTTCTCAAACTTTTAAGTATTCCACAATTTTCTCCATATTGGAAGCTGTTCAAGCAAGTGGACACTGTCCTAAAGAGTAAGAAACATCTTTTTTCCCTCTTTGTTGTGAGAATTTATGAAGAATCCAATTGTAAGGATCCAAAACAGCTGTTTGGATAGCTGAGAACTTAAGACAATGTTTGTATTATGGTAGCTACAGGAGAATTATGTTTCTGCTTTTACTGTTGGACTACTACAGCTAGGAGAACACAGCTGATTGCAAGTCTTCAATGAAAAATAAAATTTTGGGTGCCTCTATTTGGTTAATTTATACATTGTAAAAGATTTATGCTATAACTTTGTGTAATCAACAAAAACCTTTTAAATAAACAGAAGTTTAGGAATTAAAAAACATATTGAAATGCTGTGTAAAACCTCGCAGTTAAATAATTTCAAAATTGATTCTACTTTCTGGATGTGAAGAGGAGCTTTGAGATTTGGGAGCTTTATTCGCACGATGGGAGTTCCAGTATAGAAGAAGAGAAAACTGATGTACCAAATGAGTACCAGAATACTGTTTACTGGAATGTTGCACTTTTGATAGGCCTTCTAAACAATTTATATCTTTGACATGTTACAACATTATCTCAAAGATTTGTGGAGAAGCGAGAATGCTTCTCGCTATCTTTTATTTTAATAAAGATTAAAGGTTGAACTGTATTAATCTTTCCAAGGTGTTTAAGAGTTTGTCACCAAGAAACTATATTTAGGGAGAAGGAAATCTGTTTATTGGAACTGGAGGATTCTCTGTGCCTTGGAGAGAATGGTCATATTTTTGAAAGGGCAGCATTGTTTATGGGAAAACACACTGCTATAGAATGTAAGTTCCTATACTATTTTTTTTCTGCCTGTCTTTTAATGTTAGAGGGCAGTTTCATTTGCTTTGAGGCTTTTATGCACAGGCCCTAGAAGCTCCATGCACGTTTTCCTCTAAGCTGTGTAGTGTTTTCAAGCCTCTTTCAAATGAGAAGAGACCGCCGTGATGTTGAGTCAGGACAAGGAGTAGGATAAACTGTCATGTTAGTATGCTCCCCTAGAAAGGCAGCCTCAGTTCCAACTGGCAAGTTCATCTGTCAGTATGTAGTAGTGAACTGCTGGCAAAAGATAGTATGTACAGGGCTTTTTGCATTGACAGGTTTAAAAACCTAACCTCAAAACCTTTTTTCTACTTTTTTTTCCCCCCCTTACATTGTGTCGTAAAGCTGCCCTAAAACTTCAAATATTCTGGCACAGTTTGCCCTTCGACATTACAGGTTTTTTCAGTGGTCCTGCAAAATGGGCACTTTAATTGCCTACTTATTAAATGTTTATGAAATTATGGCTACCACTGATTGTGTATTAATTCTGATGTTGTTTTTATGTTATCTATTCAGTTTTTGGGTTTAAAGGATTGTATTGCAATATATACTCCTGAAGTTGGTTATTGTGACTTGTTTACCATGTTTTGTTTTCAGGTCTCTTAATGATGAGGTATCCGTCTGGATTTAAAACACATCTCTGACCTTCTTAATTCTTCATTGAAGAGATGTGTTCTATATTCATGGGTAAGAATATTTTTTTTTAATTTTGATTTGGGCCCTTTTCTTAAATATCTTGTGATACATTTTTAATTTAGAAGATTTCAGCAACTTATTTTTATGTCATATGAGTTAATCAGATACTTATTATAGTAGAGGGTTCTTTAGGTGTCTGTGCTAGCTCTTAATTTTGACCCAAGCTAATCATTAAACTTCAGACTTCATATATCGTATCAGTGTTCCAACTCAATCACTCTAACTCTTAGTACTACAGATAGAGAAGCATCATAGTGGTATATAGGTAAATAATTTAAAAGTGGTCTTTGATTTGAGATTCCTTTTCCGATATATAGAACAGTTCTACAAGCTTTAATTGGGCATCTCACCACGCATTTTTTTTGATTTTGAAGTTTTGGGTAGAAAGAAACTCCCTCCTGGAAAGCAGCAAAAGGCAGGATGTGAATTTTGTGCAATAAAAACAACAGCACATTTTTTTTAGTAATATAAACCATATTTTGTCTGAAGAAACTTGATGGTATTACACACATCCACTTCAAAACAGTAGGAGAAAAAAAACAACCACAAAAATAGTACTAGAAGCTGTGATTTTTCTGTTCTAAATGCTACTAGTATTTTTAATGTATGTGGGTCTCTAAATAGAACAGCTAAGATTACTTCATACATTGCAGAATTTATTATAATGTGTTCTCTCCATATATTAAGCACTGCTTGCTGAAATACCATTTCCAGGCTTTATAAATTTACCTTGAGTTAAAAATTGTTGTGAAAATCGATGGCTTGAAGTCTAGCAAGTGACCCAAACGTGCTGTGGGACTTTCTGATCCCGAGCTGTTCTCCACAGAGAGTCTGGTGATAGACTTTCTCTTTGGCAGGGTTTTTTTCTGCGCAGCTTAAGCAGATCTGCTTCCAGTAAAGAAGCTGTCCCGTTCACAGTGAAGGCAAACGTCTTTGAGAATGGTAGAAATTTTCCTTCTATTTGCATTGAAAATAGATTTTTCTTTCCAAGTGAAATGCCATTTGTCATGTTGGTTGACTTCCACTTTTATGACCAAGCATACCAAATGGCAGGTACTGAACTTTTATATATTTTTTCTCTCTACAAACGTTTAATATTTATTTCCCAAAGGCAACTTGCTTTAGCAGAAAGGAGGAGAGGTAGTAGAAGGGAGGTCGTGCGTGACGGGGAAGCAGAGGAGTGAAGAGTTAAATGAGGTGTTTGGGGCAAGCAAAAGAAGTGTAGGTATGAGAACAGACTACTCTGAGTAGCACAGGCAAGCCAATTTGCTCCAATCTTATGCTCTTTCTCGGAGCTGGAACTGCAGTCATGGACTGGAATCTACTTCTGAGAACTTAATTTAGGACTATCAGTTTCAAATCTTTCTCTTTCTAATCTTCAAATTGGAATACAAGGTACTTGAGTTATCCTTTGAGTATTTAGCATGGTGTCTGTGAACTTTAACAGCACAAAATTCTAAACTAAACCAGTATGTTGAGGGTACAAGTTTACTAAAATGATGGCTCATTACTCAAAAATAATTATAAATACTTATCAATTAAAGCAATTTTAAAACAAAATAATGCATATTTAGCTATGTAACTGGATGTGTGGGATTTTATTTAATGAAACAGGCTACCCAAACAAGTTATCTCCTAATTTTAGTGATAACGATAAGAGAAAATGCATCTTCAATCCTTATTTAGCTCCAGATGCCATGGCACTCTCCTACAAAGACTTACTTGTTCCTTTGTGCTAGGGAATAAAAGAGTTCATCTCTACTAAATATCTCCATGTTCTTTTTTTAATCTTCTGCATTTCTGGGATTTTTGAGGGAAATTGTGCTGTTCCTTTGTGCATTTTAAGTTTAGCGTGTGCATTGATCTTTAGATCAGTGATAGAATATAATTTATATTGACACATCAGCAGGGGAAGTAGCTTCTGTATGATTTAATTTACCGAAGCTTTAACTCGGCCAAAGCTGTAGTTATGATTAAATCTGACAAATAATGATAGTGTAATTGTGTTTTATTTTTAGCATCGGGGAGGGAATGTCTCTGTCATTTCTGACTATTTTGCAGAAGTGATCAGTTTCTTGAGTATCTGGTTTTTAACACGCTGTGTTGTCTACCTCTTTTGACACTGTTCCATCTGCTAATAGATAGGCAAATCGTATGAAGCCACCAACCTGTCATGCTGTTGTATGCTATATAAAACTTTGCAAATACAATGACTTTTTCAGTCTCTCTGGCAGATCACTTGTTTGGAAGCAAGTCTGTTATGCCTGGTTGCATTGCTCTCCTCCCCTCCCCAAATAAAAGAAACACTTTGCATCCCTATAATGTAAAACTTCCCTAGTTGTGACTTCTCTGTGTTTACCCCTTCTTGTGTCCTTTACCTGAAGTCTGTATTTCTGTTATGTCATGCTTTTATGACTTCAGTTTTAATTCCTTCTGCCTGTTGACTAATCCCTGGCTTCTTTCTGAGCTCGCTTCTGCTATTTTTCTAGATAGCCGTTGTTTCAACCTCCGTGAAAAATGACCATCAAAGTCACTGACTTGCTTTTACCTATGGTCCTGTCACACATCAGTCATGTGGAGGGGTGATACTTAAGACTATGAAAGTATAGAAGTGTGGATGTCATGGTAATGTTCTCAATCTACCCAATTTTCCTGCTTACAACTAGAGTAGCTTGCTTTCTGTTGTCACTTCATCAAAAGTAATCACCAATGCAATTAATGAAATGAAACATCTCGGTGGGGGTTTTTTTTTATCTTGTATTTTACTGCTACTCCCACTTTATTTGAAAGCAAAATTTGATATTTTCGTTTGATTCTCTTCTCTTATGTATTCATTCTTTTTTGATGTGTGTCTTTTTACAACTCAGATCCACTGCATGCTAATGTAGTATAAAATTTTATTGTCATCTGTCTCTCTAACAAGAATAAAAGGGTTGTTATTAAATTTTGAGCAACCAAAATGAAGGTTTCTTCCTGCCCTGCGTCCCTTCCCCTCCACCCCCAACACACACACACTTTGCAAGGAGTTCTCTCACCCAGCTCTTGTATCGATTTGTTTTTGCACACACACACTTAAGGCAAGGAAACCAGCTGGGCTGAGTGTAGCTGGCTTCATTTCTAGGTGGTTTTGAACAGAATCAGTAAAATTTGAAAAAGATCTTCAAGTTTAAAACACTTAGAGTTGCAGCAGTAATACACGAGAGCTGTTTGTGCAGGTTGAGAGGAACAACAATAGCACGTTGCTTGATATTTTGTTTGGAATGGAAAAGATTTTAGACCGTACAGAAAACAACACTGTTTTTTAAATCAAAACCACGAGTTATGCAGAAATTAGTATTTTTTCATTCACTTGGTCTCATAACATCTATTTTAATACCGTTTCTCCTGTTCTAATACTTTGGTTTAAATCTTTAATTTAAAATAGATCTCTTACTGTTAGATTGCTGTAAAATGGAATTATTTATCCTAACAGTGTTTCAACAAAGCAAAAATTTACCTTTTAAAGGAAGACCTCTTTCTTTTCTCTTTATATATTTTTTTTTATTAACTCATACTGCTTCTTTTACTGTAGTTAGCTTTATTGAGTAGGGATTCCAAACTAGTTTCCCCATTATGATTAAAATGCAACTGTAGTAGGAGCTTATCTTCCACGAGAAGTATTTTGGAACTGGTACTACAAAATGCTGCTGGATGTTGCGTTGTTAAATTAGTAGTTGTCAATTCCAGTAGATGAAAGTCTTCAAAATTTTTGTTTCCTTGAATGCTTTTCTGCCAGTTGAAGGTAAAAGCACATCTAAAGTTCGAATTGTTACCACAGATCTGTTTGGGAAGGGAGAAGGCTGGATAAAAGTGTGGGAAAATGTCATTGTAGCTGCTGTCATTTTATATGTAAGAGGGAGTAAGAATGTGGAGAATCCCTTACAGAAAGCATAGAAAAAGTTTTCATGTGAGAACTTTTTTGTTTCAGGGTGTTAAGTGTGAGGAGGTGGGTGGTTTTTAAGGGAGGGACAGGAAAATAGTATTTGTGTGCCAATTAAGTGCAGAAATGCATTACAATTTGCCTTCATATGCCTTCACAGTTTGCAAGCTGAGCATCTAATGTTTTTGTATTTAAGTACAGCAGAGAGAAATAAACAGAACAGTTGCTCAGTAAATCTGGAAGATGACTTTGTGTGAAAGGCTAGTTTCTCCAAATCAATATCCTTGAGTTTCCAAGGTGTGCTACTCTTCAGGCTGAAAAAAAAAAATGTGAAGGATTTTGTAGGCACTGAGGAAAAACCGTAGAGGTTAAAGTATTTCTGTGGTCAAAAACCAAGGTGATTTTGCTTGAGTTGTACTTTGGGCTGTCTATAGTGGTATCCTTTCCAAGAGGTTTGGGTTGTTTTTTTTATTCCACTTTGTGATCTCTTCACAGAGAAGCTTTCTTAATAATAAATTTACGTTGGTCTAATTATCCCAGGGAAGTTTTTCATGTATCTAGCCTTTGGATTTCTCAGTTTGGAAGCTCATCTGTGCTATCAGACTTGCTTGGATCCCTGAAGTGAAGCTGACATCTTCACGTTACGTTGCCTTTTTATACCTACTAAGATTTATTTGTTTTATAAGTCCTTTGCATTTTTAAAAGAGAGTTTGTATTATTTGTCTTTTTTTTTTCTCCCTTTCTTTCCTTTATTCTGAAAGAAAGTAGGAAAAACTGAGATGAAAACTCTTTCTTAGCTTTTGAGCAAAGAAGGAAGTATCTGCGAGGCAAGCTCTGAGTTACAGTATTGTAACTGCAGTGATTCCAGCTCTTATGCATAGGGAGTTCTTCCACATTTTTTACTGTAAAGATACACAATTGTCAAGAAAATATTAAGAGATTGTCTGGTACGTGTGTTTTCAATACAGGGTTGTTATAGTCTTGTTTGAGAATTCTAGTTTGTAGATAAACTGAAGAGGCTGTATAGTAGTTAATTACAATGGAATAGCTGGCCCATATGTCACTTACCCTATGTAAAAACAAACAAAATTTTAAAAAATGGTGCATGCTATTGTAACTGTATTGCTATAGATGGAAGAAATCTCTATATTTTTTTCATGTTAGTGCAAATTGAATGGTCTTCCTATCACAGTGAAATATAGTTTATCTCTGGGTGTAACCAAGGAGCTGTGTGCAGTCTGCTGAGCAATTTATTCTCTCAGTACGAAACCCCTTACTGTTACAGGCTTCAGATTTGGTGGTTGGTTTGTTTTGTTTTTTTTTACAGTAGAGTCCTTGATAGTCTGGAACATGACATTTTACATGTGGCTACTGTAATTTCCATCTATCTTCCCCAGATGGAGGTTTCTTTAGTTAAATCATTTGTTCTGTGTCTACAATATTCTTTCCTTGTATTTAATTTGACTTGGTTGTCATCTCAGAGTTAAAACAGCTCTCCCCTGACTTATCTTTTGAGTGGAAATAACTTAAGGTGAGACGTGATTATATTAGAAATGCTACAAAAGTTTAAACCCATGGTGCATCATCTTCCTGGATCTTGGTGTTTGTTTATCAGCTATTGGAAGGTGTTTGATACTGGGAAAGTCATTCCGTTGCGTTTAGTCATAAGTAGACAACTTAATCAGTGTTAGAAGATAATGTGGTTAATTTATTGTAGTACTTCCTTTAACTTGGGGCTTCAGGAAGTCCTGCCTTTAAGCAGTGCATCATCTGGAACGCCCAGCTACTTTGCTGTGCTAAACTGTCACCTTCCTAAGCTTCTGTGCCTCTTTAATAGCATGCTGCTTCTCTATACTTGTAGTAGTTAACAGCCATACCATTTCATAATAGATAGATGTCACCAGTTGGTGTCTGTCAGTGTCTTTTCTCTTTTCTGTATAGACTAGAAATTTCATAAATCCAAATTCTCAATGAGGTTTATTAAATTAGGTGAGGCTTTATTCTGACCACAGTCACAACACTTCAGTGGACTACGAGTAAAAGCTGAACAAGTTTTCATCAGCTTGTCAAAGACTACTTTGTACTTAATTGGTTCACCATGAACCTTGGCCATAAGAGAGTATTTCACATTTCCGTGGTGTCTGTTTCTGGAAGGATTCTATGCTTACTTTATTCTCAAGGGAATTCATTAATGAAGAATTGCAATTGAAGTGGAGGAGGAGAGCATGAAGGTGAGCTTTAGTAGTAGGGTCAGGTGGCTGTTTTCTTTCTCTTTTTCTTTATAGTAATTAGATATATGTATTGATGGGATAAAGGGATAAGTAGTTCATGAGGATACTCATTTAAAGTGATTGCTCCTCTATTCTAGAGGTGTACTGCTTGATATCTGGGGAGGTAAATTATCAGAGAGACACATTACCATTCATTTCCCGTTTTGTTTGATGACACTACAAAAGTGTAAGCTTTTAGGCTAAAGTTAGAGCATCCTTCTCAGCTCCCCTTGCCTGAAATCTCTAGTTGCAAACTGGTTCATTGGTTGATCACTCAGTGATACTATGAATAAAACAACTTGTGTTTCAAAACCAGGTAAGTGTGTAAACTGTTGGCAAACCAAAGGTAGTTCTTTTCTTGTGTTTATCTTTGACCGTGTCACTGTATTCACCCTCTTGTCTTTCCTTTAAATAACAGTCTTAGTATGTCTTTAAGTGAGTTAAAACACAGTTTTTAGGAATCTTACATAATGTAAGTTAAATAGAAGAAACAATGTCTCAGCTTTTCCTACTGAAGTCAAGGCAGCTTTATTTTTAAATGTAGCTTATAACCTCTCCGGTTCCTTGTTTAAACATACAGAATTACTGCATACATTTTATGTACTAGATGATGTTCTTCTATGATCTAATTTTAATACTGGACTACTAAAAACCACAGTTCAGTTAAGATTTGGTAGTTTTAATGAAGATGACAGGAGAATCTAAAATTATGCTTAGGTAGTAGAGCAAACTGAATAGAAAAATTGAAACCATTGCATTTAAAACATCAGGTATTAGTGAAATTATGTAAGGCACAGAAATTATAAATGCTGCACAGGGTATAAGCAGGTATAAGCAAAAGTAATTAATTTGTGGTTTAACTAGACTGTAAAGTTAGGAAAGAAATACCAAAATTCTGTAGAAGCAATGAGGAAGGGAAGGAGTGATGAGGAGAGTAACAAAAGTAATTTTTCTCTTTTTCTTTTTCCCTTCCTATAGGATGCTTTAATGCTTTAAGACAAACGTTTCATCAGAAGCACTAATGGATGTTGGCATGCCTTGGATAAGGTGGTGACCGCTGGATGTTATTTGTTTCTGTTCACTGCAGAGAGTCAAAATTGACTCCATTTGGAGTTGAGAGAAAAAGCAGTACAGATCTATCAAGATGACTGATCCTATGATGGATTTTTTTGATGATGCCAATCTTTTTAGTGAGACCTTAGAAGGTTTGTCAGATGATGCCTTTGTTCAACCTGGACCTGTTTCACTTGTTGATGAATTGAATTTGGGTGCAGAGTTTGAACCTTTGCACATAGACTCACTGAACCATGTGCAAGATGCTCAAAATCCACAAAAGATGAGTGAGTTTGATCAGCTGAATCAGTATGATTCACTGAAACTCCACTCGGTAAATCAGTCTTTTAATAGCTCAGCTGACAATGTCTTATCACCACACTCGCAATTCAACTGTTCACCAATTCATCCGCAAAACCAGTCTAATGGGATGTTTCCAGATGTGGCCGACGGTAGCCCCATGTGGGGTCACCAAACTGCCACGACTGTTTCGAATCAAAATGGGTCCCCCTTTCACCAAGGACATTCTCAGTCTATGCAGCAAAACAAAAGCTTTGTAGCACACCATGACTTTGCCTTATTTCAGGCTAATGAACCGCAGCATCAGTGTGCCTCGCTACGCTCCCAACAAAGCAGAAACAACACGGGGCAAGATGCTCTGAGTCAGCCAAAAGACTTCATGGAAGTTAATGTATCTACTTCTCACAGAGTCAGTGTTAGCCACCCACCTCCAGTTTCTAATCCATCAACTTCACAGCAGCCTCTCTCTGTTCAACCGTTTTCCCAAACTGCAAGTGCTTCAATACATTTTTGTGGGAATCAAGAAGGAAATTTCGACGGACAGTCCCCAACTATTACTCCATGTTCTGTCAATAACAGCCAACAATTTTCATCTCCTTATTCTTACTCTAATAACCACATTTCTCCAACCAGCCTTCTTCAGCCTACAACAGCCCTTTCTACTAGCCAGCAGACACACGCTATCTCCGACTTCACTGGAAGCGATGCCTTTACATCTCAAACAGGGACCAAGCAAGAAACAACTGAGCACATGTTGAATCCTAGTACACCTTTGAATTCAAATAGTTTTCAAATGTTGCATTCTGCGCATCCTCAGGGCAACTTTAGTAGTTCAAAACTCTCTCCTGTGAATATTAATTTCCCGGCCTCTGCTGGTTCTGCTTCTCAGATAAGCCATTTCGCTGACCCTATTGAAAGCAACGGTTTTACATCGTTAGATGATAACTTACTTCATCAAGTGGAGACTCATAGTGAACCATTTACAGGACTTGACCCGGATGACCTCCTTCAGGAAGACCTTCTGCCACAGTTTGATGATTCTGCATTTGTTCAGGATAGCACAAGCCATGTTTTAGAGCATGACCTGGAACATCATATCACGCCACCGCCAGTAACGCAGTCGTCTGATCTTGTTCGAGCCCAGTCTCAGAGTCAGGTCCATCCTTGGCATTCTTCAGTTTCTCATCACCACCTGCAAGACAGAAGCCGTGTCACCTTACAAGGACAGGTATGTAGGCGTGTTAGGGGGTGAGGGTTTGGGCTGTTTGATTTGGTTGATCTGGTGAAATGAAGAATAGTGGCTGGTGCTTGTGCCAAAGCGGGATAACTGAAGTCTCTGAGCTGTTGTTGTCTGACCTCAAAGAAGTCTAAATAACTGCTACTTTAGGAAGAAAAACCCAAAGCAGCCAGTTGATGCAGACCTGGTTTTCTCATGCTGATTTCTTACTATTGTAGAAGCTAAGGTTTATGTGACCTGAAGTATTTAATCAGAGAAAAAGGTGCCTGTCCTTCTATTGCTTGTATTTCCCAACTATGGCAGAGTAAATTGGCTGGTCTATGATTTTGGTGCAAATCTTACGGCTTATTGTCTTTTAAAGTACTCATAGTAATATATTTTAAGATCTTTCCTATGGCTTGCGTGGCTGATTTCTTGCAAGTATTGCGCTGATTTTGTTGTTACTCAGTCCTTTGCTTGGTGTCTTTGTGGTCGTGCTCACTGGCTAAAAACACAAATGTTTTCGGTTTGGTTTTGATAAGATTAGTAATAATAGAAAACATACAGAAGGCTGTGGCTGTCTTTGAGTTTGTTACTTTCAGCTAAACAAAGAAAATGCTTCTGCAGTTGTTTTAGTGTAGCATGCACATCTACTGCAAGTGTTGAAGTGTTGTCCTCCACGTGGAGGACGAGATGGAATGAAAATTACTTTGTCATTTTTCAGCAGTATACAAGAGCGCTTTTCAGATTATCTGAGAGAAACTAAAATTGTGTGAGCATTGAAGGGCTCAGAGAGACAGTCCTTCAGCTTTTTTCGTAGGAGTGCTTTCTCATATGTTACATAGTGAGTTTTCAAATAGTTTTAATTGAGATATTAAGTGCTTTGTGTTTTGGGTTTCTTTTAATGCTGACCCCTATCTGCATCTGTATCATCATCGTCTCTTTTATAGGAAGTGTGTAAGTGTCAATAAGTTGAAATGCAGACTACTGCTTCTGGATTGCTTTGAGCTCTTAAGAGAGCAGCTAAGCTTTTTAAAACCAGACAAAATAGGGCAAGTAAAGGTATTTTCTCCCAATACTGTAACCAGCAGAACCATGTTTTTATTATTCTAGCTTCTGGAAACCTCAACACATGTGAGATTCTTGCAGATTTTTCATTTCAAAAAAGTCCTAAGTCAAAAGAAAAGAATTCTTTAATATAGGAGAGACTTATTGACCAAAGGCACAAATAAGTATTCTTTCAGCTTTTAAAATTTATCAGTCTTTGGAGTTATTGCTGTAGTTTTGGAGACTGATCTAGAGGCTTTCCTTGTCAATGCTTGTAGACTGGTATCAGTGAGGGCATTATCTGTACGTTAATACCTAAAAATTATGGCAGTTTGGCACTGCTTGGTAACTTCCTGCCCAAATTTGATTTGACAGGAGGGACTGAAACTTCAATTAAATGGTTTGGCAGAAGGAGCTGTAGCTTTTATATGATAAGTGCACATACTCAGCCACTATTGCTGGTTATCTAGGGTTTCCAGAATTGTGAGGCTGTCTGTTGAAATCCATGTACGCATGAACAGTGAAAGTAGGAATTTTAAGTTCATGTTTCAGATCCTAGGAGGAATTTAGCTTGTATTTGGGAAAGGAGAGGGAGTATAAATGCCTTCTAATTTTCAGCTTGTGCATTTCAAAATAGAAGCAAGTCTACCATCAAAGCTGTACATGCAGACAGTTTAAAAAGGGTGTAATAACTGTATTACTTCTCTGTGTTCTTGCTACCAATATTCTCTCTACCTGCGAATATAGAGAGGTGTCTTACTAGGGGAAAAAGAATACCAGGCAGAAAAGGAATGTAATCCTTGCTTCTTCTTTGCTTGCAGGACAAAGGGCTTTGAAGAAGTCACTGTAACACTTCCCCTCCACCCCGTTATTTTTATGTCATCAGTGTAGAGATAAGGGTTTAACACATTTAATCTTTGTTGGGGGTTCAGTAGGTTGCTTCTCCGTTACAGCTTCTGCTTATGTTTGTGGAGCCTGTCATTTTCAATACCGAATAATGAAACTTTTCCTGTAAGACTGTGGTGAGATGTTAACAGAACAGGTATGTGGCTGTGTGTTTGAGGTTAGCTGGATTAACTGGATGATGCAGTAGATGCATTCTGTTGCCCGTGATAAACATTTCTTAACATTTTAGGCCGGCGAGGGGGAAGAAGAGGGCATGGCCCAAGTAGCTACTCTTGTTGGTTATCTCGGTGACCCTATAGACACTGTGGTTTAGTAGCTACGAGGGAGATGTGATGGTATTGATGACTGTGGTACCACCGGCAGAGCAGCACCTGGTGTCCTTGCCAGCAAACGCAGCGACAGAACCCCGAGCTGTGAGCCACGGCGTCCAGGCTGGTGGTCTCCCATGAGCAGGCCCAGGGGGAAGAAGAAGTATATTCCAGGAAAAGCGGAGGTGGTAAGAAATCCAGGAATTAGTATCGTTTGTGAGGAGCGCGTGGGATACAAGCCCAAGGCAGTGAAAAGTAGGTCTGATAGAACTTCGTGGTGCTTTGACTTTACTGTTTCGTACATCAGAACCTTCCAAGACTTCTTTCCATCTCGTTGACATCAGTGTTAGCAGTTTGTTCAGTAAGTTGGAACAGGGAGAAAGTTCTGAGGCCTGTGGAGAGCATTTTAAGTTTTGGAGGGTTTGGTTTTCATCGTGGTGTGAAAACAAAGTGACTTTACAGTATTTAAACTATTTTTATGTTTTTCCCCTGGAACTTTGAAATGAAACAGACAGAAAACAGTTATAAAACTGCTGGGTTTGGCTTTTATTATTTCAGGACATGCAATAAATTGTACAAATTGGTTTCTGACCTTGAGTTTATCTAATCGGACAGATGTTTAATGTTTCCTTCAGAAACTGGTTGTGAAGCAGTAGCTGTCAAATTATTGCGAGGAATGCATTGATGGGGGAGTGACAGGAGCAAAGAATGTAGAATTCTCTAAATCAGCAGTGTGTGTAATATGAATAGTAAGAGAAAAGTACAGCAATTACTGGAGTGTTTCAGATCTATCTTTTATCTGATTACAATTCTAAGAGGGGGTTTTAGTTCTAATTCTCACTTGGATTCTTTGATCACTTTGTAGAATTTAAAGTTCAAGCTGAGTTTGTTCTGTTCAAGCTTTTTCCAGCTCTGTGTAGTTGAACCAGAGAGGGAAAAGGTTGAGGTAAGGGACAGGGAGAAAATATTGGCCCTACTGAAATGGGTTATTTTCAGGCTACAAGCAAGGTGGGAAGAGATTTTGATAACATCCCTATGTTAAGGTGAAGTGTATATGGTTTAACAAGACAATGTCTGGTACTGATGATTGTACACATGAAGGCAGGCACTACTGGTAGATTTAATTATTTTCATCAGTTTGATAATGATTGAGGTTTTTTCAGAAAGGAAAACATTTTTGTCATTAAATAGTTAATGAACTGTCACTGTTGCAATGGACCCAACATTAGACAAGCAAAAATCTTTATTTACAGTTATGCTGAGGTTATTTAAAACTAAGAAAGAATGTTAAATACTTGTTTCGTTATTTGAAAGTAAGCATACTCATCCCATTTTAGTGTACAGTTATTCTTGTGATAGAAATTAATTTAGAAATTAATAGAATCTATTCAGTGTAATAATGCTGCAGAATTAAAAATAATCTAGAATGCCTTATGCTGCTGTTACACTTTCTATGCCTGCTGTAATTAGATTATAATTGTAAATAAATTGTGCCTCTTAATTTTACATCATGCATTTTTCATCAGAGTGAGTTTGAGGACAGAAAGTGAAGTGGAGGAGTGCACTGAAGATTAATGTAGCCTCCCTCAGCTTTGAGTAATGTAACACTTCTGATCTTTTTGACTCCACTTAAAACTGTTTTGTGTTTGCTGAAGCTAAATAATCTCTTTGCTTTTCATAAAGTTGGAAAAAGACGACAGGAATACAGACTTGAGCATTCAGTTCTGCATGTTCAGAAGAACAGGAAAGTTGGAAAGATAATCTGAAGTATAAACTGTCCTGAGAGAAGTTTACAACCATCTCAGTGTGTACGTTATTTTGTAATAAGCATTTTAATGTGTCCTGACTACATACATGAACACAGCATCGCTGAGATTACACAGGAAAATAATAATCCATTAATAATCTGAAGGGCTACAGGACCAGGTGGTAGTCTCAGTTCGTAAATCAGGTGGATCTTTTTTACCTCTTGTGACTAAAAGTTTGGCACCTGACTTGATAATTCAGGATATTCATGTATCTTGCATCTCACTTTTTTTTTCTCTAATTCAGCTATTGAAATGTGCAACTGCTTTACGCTGCGAGCACAAGCTTTCCAACCACTTGTTTTAGAGCAACAAAGGGCTCTGCATTTTGGGGGAGAACTTGTCTGGGCCTTGTTGAAAGCTTAGCAAAGAAAGCCTGGATGTTGTAGATAATTGCTTGGTAGGAGTCGTACCCTGGGACATCTGGATACATCAGGATGGCATAACCTCATAGATGAGTGTGTCATTGGAGGTGGAACTAAGCTTCACTTGCTCAAAATCCAGGCTTAGGTGCTGCTGAGATGCACGTCCTGAATAGTCATAGGCCTTTCAGCCTGGCTCTGTCAGCGGATGCCTCCCTCTTCTATCAACACTAAATTGATTGGAGACAACTGTCCCTGGGATTATTCCACTCGTAAACTCTGCCGTTGGTTGCTATTCTACCTGTGTATCACATCTTGCATGGTGAAGTTTTTATGACAGAAACACATAGTGAGCAGCCATGTGTTTTAATGGGTGGTTACGGTAGGTACAACAAGCCAGTTACTTGATAGATAGAATCTTAGAATGGTTAGAGTTGGAAGGGACCTTCAAGATCATCCAGTTCCAACCCCCTGCCCTGGGCAGGGACACCTCCCACCACACCAGGTTGCTCCAAGCCCCATCCAGCCTGGCCTTGAACCCCTCCAGGGATGGGGCAGCCACAGCGTCTCTGGGCAAGCTGTTCCAGTGCCTCACCACCCTCACACCAAAGAGTTTCTTTCTAGTACCTCTCTACAACTACTTGAAAGGGCACTGTAGAGAGGTTGGTGCTGCTCTCTTCTCACAGGGAATTAGCGATAGACCAAGAGGGAATGGTTTCAGGCTGCAACAGGGTAGGTTTAGGCTGAACATTAGGAAAGAATTTTTTCCAGAAAGAGTGGTCAGACGCTGGAATTTGCTGCCCAGGGAGGTGGTGGAGTCCCCATCACTGAATGTGTCTCAGAGTTGTTTGGTGTTGGAGGATATGGTGCAGGGGAGAACTTTGAGTCCAACCATCAGCCCCACTCTACAATGATCCCAAGGGTCTTTTCCAACCTGAATGATTCTATGATTCTATCTAATCTAAATCTCTGCTCTTCCAGTTTAAAATCATTACCCCTCATCCTGTCGCTCCACTCCCTGGTAAACAGTCCCTTCCCATCTCTCCTGTAGCCCCATCAGATCCTGGAAGGCTGCTCTAAGGTCTCCCTGGAGCCTTCTCTTCTCCAGGCTGAACAACCCTAGTTCTCTCAACCTGTTTTCATAGGAGAGGTGCTCCAGCCCTCTGAGGGTTTTCGTGGCCCTCTGCTGGACCTGTTCCAGGTCCATGTCCTTTCTCTGCTGAGGGCTCCAGAGCTGGACACTGTACTCCAGGTGGGGTCTCACGAGAACAGAGTAGAGAGGGAGAATCAGCTCCCTCAACCAGAAGGTAGTTGCAGTTATGGAAACTGTGTAAAAGATGAAAATATAGTATTTGTCAGTGTGCATTTCTTACATTCTGTGTACTTTAACTTTACATGAACCTGTAATGAGAAATATTTTAAAGTAATGAATTGATCACAGTATATATCAATTCTTTGTAGAAAAGATTGGCTATTTTCCATAGTAAGTTTATAGGATATGGCTCCTATGTTGTGTTACAGTACAAGGTTGTAAAATTATGATACTGTTATATAAATGTGTATATATCTTGTTTGTGAAGCAGTGGATGAGTTTTTAGTGGGACTGAGCATAATCAATAAAGTATCAAAATCTATCCTACTTTGCATCATCTGAAAACTGAAACCTAGACATCTGTTCCAAAAGTAAGCTTTTATGTTTGGGGGCGTGGCATAAAGAAGTATAACTTGTATTCTTGAAATGTAAAAAACCACACCCTCCGAAAAACCAACCTCCAAATCAGAAGAGCCCTAAAACCTTGTTGTTCTTCCTAAATTGCTTAATGGTGTTGGTATAGCTCCCATTAAAACTATCTACTGCATTTACATTTTTCTTCTCCCTTTTAATTATGATTAATTTTATAGGTGGCATATTGACAAATGTAAGTCTCAAACGTTCCTTTTAAACATTTCTAGGAGTTGTACACTTTGGGTTTGATTCTCTGTGCTTAAAGAACAATTTCCACCTTTCTCATAGGAGCTTACTAAGTTCTCTACCACAGTGAGGCAGCAGAATTCAGTTGTCATCTCCCAGCACCTGATAGATTTATTGTGTATGTACGAGTAATGAAAGTAATCCCTCCCCTGACCTTCTTTATACCTTATTTTCCAGATGGTTTCTTTTTTTTTTCTTTCTTTCTATGATTTTCAGAAAGGCCTGTACAAATAGTGGGGAGTGGAAGTGACGAGGCCGTGTCAAACACAGAGAGTTAAGGAGGGGAACATCTCTGAGCCTGAGTAGTTCAGTTCCTGCAGTGAACCAAGTCTTTGAAACTCTAGCTGTATATAATGTGTTTTCATTATGAATCTGTGGCTTTTTGCCAACGATGTATTCATCATTGAAGATAGCAATATTTTGATAGCTTTATTTATAGTTGAATGTGTGTGAAGCGTTTCCTTTTGTATATATTTTATATAAGCTTTATGTAAGCTTTTAATACACTTCATTTCTTTTAAAAGCGACAAATTGCATAGGTTGGGGAAAGGAAGTATGTGTTTGTGAGTTCATTTTTTACCACGTTTACTGATGAATATTTATTATAATTTTTAACTTCTTCATTTTTCATTTGCCTTGTTCTTCATTTTAAAATGCAGCTGTAATGTACGGGAAAGACAAAAATTGCTGAACTTCTAAGAACAGGGAAAATGAGCTGGAGTATCTGCTTTACTGTTTTAAAGGCTTTATGATTTTCTTAGTAATTACTGTCTCCATTAAGTAGAGTTAAATTCTTTCATCATTCTTTTCTTAGTCTTTTTTGCTATAACTAATGCTTTTCTTAAGTCTCCCTCAACCTTTGTCACTTGTCAAAGAAATAGGCTGCCCAATTCTTTGCGTATGTTTCCTCTTTAAAACAAAGTGCTTGCTGTTGTAATGATTGTTATCATTTAAGAATATAAGTTTTTCCAAAGATAATTGCACATTCCTTAAATGACTGCAATAATTGTCTCTAAAATGTGCCAAAAGAGAAGCATTTCTGTTAGAAGTAGTCAACAGATGGCAAGCATAGGAAGGAAGCTTCTGGCTGGGTCTATTTACAGGAGTAATCCTACGGATATCAAGGCGAGATTAGTTGACAAAAATAAGTAAAATAGATCTTATTTTTTTAATCATATTATAGAATAAGTGTGATTGAATAATCTAAATAATTATTTGCAAGCAGATGTCTTGTTAACACTGAAGAACTATAAAGCAATTCAGTAATGTGAAAGTACTGCAAGAATTGTGCAGGCTTAGTGTCTGGAAGAAGTGGTTGCCTAATTACAGAGAAAAGAGAAAACAAAACCCCCCTGAAACTGTCTTCTAAAGCCAGCGGCCCATACTATAGACTCTAAAGCTATATATACTAAAGCTGCAGTTCAGTATATGCCAACAGTGTAATTAGTTTAAGAGGAAAAAATCGTTCATGGCCAAAAACTCCTATTCTTCCGTGTGTCTTATGTTGTGTTAATGCAACCATTTGTGCTTGTGAACTGAACTGGGAAACCCACTCAGGTGTTTTTCCCTTTTTTATCAGGGGTATTTTTCAGGAATACAAGTGTACAACTAAGAGAACTTGCTGAGGGAAGAGTTTTGTATCATAGAAACGGCACTGGCTGGAAAGGCAGGAGTGGGAAACATCATTTTCTGCAATAAAGGCAGAATAATTGTATGTGAAACTGCAGCTTTGAGTGCCAAGAGGGTGTAAGTGGGCTCCTTGTTGGGCTGTCTCCTGGCACAGGTCACCGCTGTCCGCTTTGTCTCACACCGTGACCTAAAGTCCAGATTTTGGAGTGGCTTCAGACATACCATTGCCTCTAAAACTTCCAGAGCCGTGCCTCATCTTGAGATGTTTTGTAGAAAATCAACACTTTATAAAGTGTTAGTGAAGTGTTCTTGCTGCAAGAGAAGCAGAACTTGTAAAGATGTTAACCAGTAGTATGGTGGTGACGCCAAAGAATCTGAACTGCATTTGGAATTCATGTGGCTTTTGTCCAGATAGCTCTGTGCTGTGTGCACTCTGGTTTTACGATTTGCTTTAGCTGTTATATTAATTCTAAATATATAGAAAGAACAAAATAATTCCTAGCACTCTGTCTACCTAACAGCCTCCTGCGTCTGGAGGGGTATTGCGTGCTTTGTTTCTTATCAGCCTAAAACATTTGCACAAGTTCCTGGTTACGTGGATTTCCGAGACAGTGTCTGTCATCAGGTGTTGAGTGGATTGAATTTGGGAACTCTTAAGGCCAATAAATGCAAGTGAGTGGATTTCTAGGATGTAGAGACTTCAGAATGAAGATTTGAATAAGTTTGATAAATGAATCTAGGAAAGTGGCTTTAGGCTAGAAGCAGTTGACAAGTCTTAGGTTTTTGAAAGCTGTGTAATTTGTAGTAGAGATTGATTTTTCTTTCATAAATGGCAAGTTTTCTTTTGTGGGGGTTATTTGGCTTGTGTTTGCACGCACTTGGATTTTTTTTTCTCCCTTGATGCCTTAATGTGAAGGCTAGCATTTTAATTTATATCTTAGGAAAGTGTTCCCATCTTTCACATATTGCTTTTTCAGGAGTTAGTCTGCATTTGAAAGTAATTTCAGTGTTAGTAGCAAATTGTCTGTGTGCACGTAATGCTACTCAATAGCATATTGAATTGCAAACCAGAACTAGTTTCACAGATTGATAGGAAGGCCTCTTTTAAGAGATATTCATGATTTCACAATTTGGTTTTAGTTTATGTGCTGAAAAGAAAAGAGAAGTTCCTCTTAGTGTTAAAGAAGACATCCCAAATATTTTGGTTCTGAGCATTTGGTGTCTTACAGTTTGAAACGTTGTTTCAGAGAGTTCTGACTGACAGGTTTTTAAAATAATCTTAAGAGTTATCTTAAACACAATTGTTTCACTTCACCACCTGATAATGTCACATACAGAAGAAGCCTTCTTTAATAGCACTGTAAGCAAACTTACTAGAAAAACATAGCTATTTTGCTTTTCATGACTTACAGTGTACCGTGGCTTACAGTACCTGGGTTTATCCAGAAGGGTAAGAAACAGCACTAGAAGATACAATACATTTGGATTGTTTTTCTTTGCTAGATCTTTGTAGCAGCTGCTCCTAAGGTCCAGCTATGGCTCAGCTCGATGTGTAAATTTGGTTGTAGAAAGAACTTTGGTTCTTGCAGCAGCAACCAGCTGTTACAGAACAAGTTGTCGCAGGGGAGGCAGGTAAATTAATTTAAGGAACATATAAATGACAAAATAAGACACGTGTCTTACTATCTTTGGTTTTAGTCGGAACAATTTCTTTAGAAAGATTAGGTGAATTTATTTTGATGTGTCTGTGTTGTAGCTCCTATTTGTAGCATCCCGTGGAGGATTCCTTGACCTGCCATCAGGTGGTATTATGAAATCTAATCAACTTCAGATGCTACACAGGAGGCATGCTTTATGGTGCCAGCCCAGAGTGCTTTTTGGCTTAATATAGTTAATTGCAAATGTGTACAGGGTTTGACTGATTTCAGGAGCTTTTCAGAAGTGGTGACGCAGCCCTGTGTGCTGGGGACAGAGCTAAGGAGCTCCTGCTCCTGGCAGTGCTTGAGGATGTCACTACGCCATCGCTAACCAGGCTGTCATCCTGCTCTGTGCTGATAGCGGCTTCTGTTGACTTTAGCTGCATTAAAATTTATAAGAGTTTCTCTTATATTGAGCTTTATGCTGGTCTAATCCTGCCTGTTTTGCTAATGGCCAGGCTCAGTTGACCTAAAAATTATTGCTATGCTTCTGTTTCTAGAGACAGGTCTTGTGAAGCTTTCTGTTTGATCCCTACCAAAGTTCATGCTTCCTGCTGTTTTATTGGATTTCCTTTTTTTTTTTTTTTTTTTTATGGTTATCTCTGTGAAGCTCTTGGATGCTATATACTCTTTCTAGAATTTTTTTAGGAAATATCCAGGGGAAAAAACCTTTTTGGGGCTGTTTCTGCTTTGGGTTTTTTCTCTTTGCCTGAAATTGAATCCTTTTGGTCCCCACTAGTGTCCTCTGACTTGTGAGCTCTATTTTCAAACCATTGCCTCTTTTTTTTTTATAAGTTCCTTTTCTGTAGGCATCTAGTTTTCCTCTTCAATTATGGGGGAGGATTTTGTTCAGGAATATTTAATTGAGAAAACTTTGGATTCAACAGGAATGGTTACATTGGGCTTGTTTATATACTGAAGTATTCTTTTCTATTAGAGGTTCTGGCATAGAAGGCTGTGTTGTTGACACTGACACCAAAATATTTAAGTTAGTTTGAGCTGAAGTGGGAGAAGTGTGCCCTCCCATTCATTTAAATGGAAATATGCTGTGCAGTTAGCACTGGGTTGAATGATATTAGTGAATCCCTAGCTGTTAATGTTAAAGATAAATTACTTTTCCTGACTTTTGTCAATACATTTTAATGTATTTTAAGAGCTGATTATTTTATTTCTGTTTGTCTCATTGAAATTTCATTGAAAACATTTTAGTTACACTGTTAGGTTCAAGGAATATAACAAAAAAGCCATGTTCAAGCATTAAGTAAATGTTTAAACTTAACTGTTTCTAGTGAAAAAATTACTGTAAATAGAGGTCTTACATGCCAGCCTTCCTGAATGTGAAATCTGGTTTGATTTAATCATAGTTCTTGATCAGTGTCTCTCTGTTAATACAGAATCAAATCGTATCTTTTTTCCACATTTGTCACAGTACTTCATTGTTTTGCTGTGAATGAGCAGTGAAAATGTATAGATTTAAAAAAAATAATATATATTCAAAGGAGGTTGCCAGTATTACCATAGAATCATTCTTGGCGCTTCTAAGTTCATCTTACTTTACCATTGCACTCAACATACTACAAAATTAGAGTAGAATTTGGCAAATTCTGCTGTTAAAACACGTTGTGGAAGAGCATCTGTCTGCATGCTTTGTTTTAATGGGTGATGGTTTCTCTTCCCTCGCCCAGCTTTCCTTGCTGTAGGTAATTGCAGGAGTGAGGTGTTGAGACAGGAGGCAGGCAGGTCCATGCGAGTCCTGCATAGTTCTTGCCTGCTTGCCTTTGGCTTTCAGCACTTCAGTGGGTTCAGTGACTCCTTTCAGCAGCAAAAGAGCACAAAAAATAGACCGTGGAGGGTTCTGCTCTTTAGAACCCTTCACCTCTGCAATGGTTTCTGACTCTGGGACAAAAACCAACAGAGAGCTTTCCGGGAGGAGAGCGTGGCAGTAGTAAACATCGTGAGGTTGGTTTTGAATTATAAAAAGGTTTTCTTACCAGGCCACTCCCATGAGAGGCAGAGAAGGAACACTATAAGTGAAATCAGATTTTGACAAGACCCAGCTGCTGTTAAGGTCCCTGTTGTTTCTTCTTCCTAAGAGACGTGCCGTGCTGGGGACAGGCACGCTGAAGCACATCTTGGGTATTTGGATTGAGATCAATAACGAGCTCCTTGTACGTTGTTCCTTTTGGGAGGTAGTTTGGGTGCTTTTTTGTCTCCTGGTCTTCCTCTCTGGTAGTGAAAAACATGAGAAAATTACTCTCTTGGTGACACACAAAAGTAGTAGCCATTTAGAACATGAGTGGGCAGGTAGCAATGCGGGAAAATGCAAAGAGGAAAGCTCTGTTTTTCATTTTAATTTGAAGTTTTTTGTAATTTGGTGTTGTGTTCTGCAGCCTTGCAGCCGATTCTTTATCAGCATTAAAATCAGCATTGTTCAAGGATTTTATCATCTTGGATAAACCATGATTTCTGTCTAAAGGTGAAAAAAATTACTTGTTTTAATACTAATAGAAAAGAAAACAGTAGCTAAAATCTGAATGCTTTTAAAGTAAAATGGAAATCCACTGAAGGCTGTAAATCTGAATAGTGCCTGTTATTTACATTGTTGGGTGTTTAGTGAAGAGGTTGGATAAAAGCCATGTCAGCACACTCGACTTTCTGCCCTCTAGTTTGTATGGCATATATAGGTTCCCAAATGAGCTTTTTTCCTTAAAAATGAAGTCAAATTTTTAACTGCTATCTACAATGTAAAGGTTTATGCAGCTTCTAAAATGAAATCTTTTATTTAAAATCTTCTATTGTGTTGAAAAGGCTAAGATTTCGCAGTGAGCTCAAACCTGCACTCATGGTGGCAGGTAGAAGAGCTCCATGCTTCCTTCCGCCAGTTTTCAGGTTTTCCTCAACACGAAAGACTGTCTAGTAATGTAGAAAAAATAAAACTTTTACACTCTAAATAAATTTAGATTGAGTTTGTGCACGTGCTTCTACCCCCTTTTCGATTTTTCACGTGAAGTAATTTTATACATGCAAATGTATACATGTGTGTTTTCACCTCGTTATGGTTGTAATGGCCAAACACAACTATGTCTTCAGCCTTCTCAGAATTTGTTTCACAGTGTGCATTGCGGTTCGTATTTCTTTTGGCATGGGGTCATGCACACAGATATTATTACTTCGCTGCCTGGGTGACTTGGATGCTTAGGGTCAGCTTTGGTGTTGTGTTGTATGTACAGGTTGGGTATTTGATTTTGATAACTGGTGTGCCTCGAAGTTCCATTGTTGAATTCCCTAGTCTGCATCAGCCTGATAGTTTCACATGGTAATACTTGTGTCCTGAACTGAAGTTAGTACCAGAGTTCCAGTGACTTAGTGTGAGTTGTTCTAAAAAATCTTCAAAGTTCCATATGTTCTGATGCAGTGTTTCTTTTGCTTTGCTGAAGATGGGACCATATTTCAGTTCAGGTATTTTTTCACCTTTTTTTTGGTACAGATGAGAATTTATAATTCTTAGCACTAGTTACAGAACTCTCACATTCTGTATATCCAAGCAAATACAAGCTTGGATTTTATTTGGCCCCTTGTTTTGGATTTTTGATCCCACATGCGGTTTTGGAGAAGTGCTAATGCTTAACTTCCTTCTGTGACTCATGCGGCCTTAAAGTGAGCTGCTGAGCTGCTGTTTTATTATGGATCTTGGTCCTTTCCAGATGAGCAGTTTCTGAAAGAATCTTTCCCATTAGAGACTAATTTCCTTTATGTCAGAAAAAAAGATTACCTTACAGAAGCTTTGCTTCGACCATCATATTGCAAGACTTGTTTCTGTGTTTAAACCTGAGCGTTTGAACTGTCTTAGTGACTTCAGACAACCAAATTTGTGAATTGGTCTTTCTTCCAGGATGGAAGCTTTAGAATATCAAAAGAGAAGGAAAAAAAGAAAAAAGTGTGGAAAGTAAGCAGTAGTTTCTGAAATTGAGAGCTAGAAATGTCTTCTCTTTTTGTGTGTTGTTTTTATTGTGCATTGAGAATTGAGTAATCACAGTGGAGTGGAAGTAAGTGGAATCTTTTCAGGATATATTATCCTAAATTTTAAATTTCCTATATTAACCTTTTTGGAAGAGTGATAAATCGTGTGTTCCTGGGAATAAGCAATTTCCTCCCAACTTCAAAATTAGTAAGTTTTAATTTACACAGTGAAATGTTCTGTTTCAATCATAGTTTAACACTAGAGAGTGATCTTATGTGTAGACAAGTTAATACTTCAAGAGAGGAACAACAGTTCAAATACTGTCATAAATGGGCAAGTACACTCCACAGAACTTGCCTTCTTTAAAGTATTTATCCAACCATTTCTTAATCTATATAATGCTGTAATTTGCCATAGGAGCCCTATTAGTAGGTGCGCATTTTAAAGGCTCAGATGTGCAGGTAGGAAGGAAAAAAGCAGAAGTTAGAAGGGAATGTTCAATACTGCTGAGCATGGATTTAAAACAAGAATAACAAAAGGGGAGATGTGTACAACTGATATTTTGGCCTCTTAGTTAAAATACCTTCTGAAGAAATCCAGGTCCCTGAAGCATTTCCACAGGTCTTTAGGTTTGATGCATTTGAATGCCTTCAGGGACGTTGTTTAGTATTGCTTTATCAGAACAAGTACAGCTTTTCTTTGTCAAATAGGAATCTGTGTGGAAGTAAGAAGAAAAGTAGATCATGTGGTGTCAAAGGGTTGGATTTTGCAGGTTGTGGTTCCTATAACTAAATTTCACTCTTCTCTCCCTGTCTGGCTGCTTCATGCCTGTCAGTGGGAGGGACATCTTTGAGATTTCTTTTCTTCTAATTTGACTAAATTTGATTAACAGGTTAGAAATTACTACAAGCTTGGAAGCAGAAATGCACAAACTTGCATGGCATGGTTGTATAGCCTTGGGTTTTGAAAAGCAAGCTGCATCAAAATTGAGGAGCTGTCACTTGTTCTTCACTCTGCGTGTTTAACTGTAACCTGAGGGATGAACAACCACCGAGCTGAACATCTTAAAGTTAAATCTGAGTTCTTCAGTTGAAGAATGCATGATTATCAAAGACTGGCTTTGTAATAAGGGACAAAAGTAGTTCCTTGCTCTGAGGTACAACTGGTCTGTCACTTGGGGAGTTAGGGGACATTTGGTGTATCTTACTGTTTTGTTTTAGATCGACCAGCTTGGGGGAGAGTTCAGCCAGGTGAAGGCATTAGAATGTGCTTCCCAGGGACAGCCAGTGAGGTGTGATGAAGTTGGGGTGAACAAACTTAGCTCCATGTCATGTTAATTTTGAATAAGGTAACTGCATGGCTATGTCTGATGTGTCCGGTGATGAAGCATCTGGTTTGTTGTGGGGGAAATGGGCTACTACTTTGTGCTGCTATTTTAAATTTCAAAATGTGTGGCATTTCATAGCATCATAGAACGGTTTGGGCTGGAAGGGACCTTCAAGATCATAGAGTTCCAGCCCCCCTGCCCTGGGCAGGGACACCTCCCACCACACCAGGTTGCTCCAAGCCCCACCCAGCCTGGCCTTGAACACCTCTGGGTATGGGGCATCCACAGCTTCTCTGGGCAACCTGTTCTAGTGTCTCACCACCCTCACAGGGAAGAAGTTCTTCCTAGTATCTAATCTAAATCTCCCCTCTTCCACTGCCATTTGCTGCCCATTGGCAGGGGCTTTAGTTGCAGTAAGGATGGTTCAGGTTGAGGAGCACTGAGAATGGTCCTGCTGGTGTCTGAGGAACGTTTGGCTCCATTAATGCTTAGAGCTCACTAGACAGCTGAGGAGCAATGATATGGGTCACGATACTGATATTGATGTTTGTCTGCCCTCTTTATTCATATCACTATTACGTCTGCTTTTTAAAAACTCAGCAGACAGTAGGAGGAGGACTAGAAAATCTTGCCCCTAGTAAGCTTATGCTTGGTGCATTTTGTTGCTATATGTCATATTTTCAGTTTGCAAATGGGAAAGATGGGCTACTGAATCATTCTGCTATAGAATATTCTTTTCTGTGTGTATGAATTTGTTTGGTGATGCTTCTTCTTGCAGTTTTACAATAAATATTTGTATATTGTTTCTCTCTTTTTTTTTTCCCAAAGCCTCAAAAAATAACCCCAAGAAAATAACAGAAATGAGGACTTACCTTAGGGAGAGGGAAGATGAAACCCAATTTAGTCCAGTGAAAAGTCACTTAGGGATTTCCTGTTGTTTGCTTCCATTTTCTGAGGTGGCTTTGTTTTCCCTTTATCAATCTTAAAGTGTTGTCTTGCATTACTTTTTTTGAAGGGAGAGCATGAGTTTAATAGAAGTTTTCTTCCTTCTTGAAATCAGAAATATTCAAATAAAAGACAAGTTTCAGTAGTTTAGTCTAAAGAAAAGCTTGGATCTTTAAGTACAGTAAGAACTATTTTTAGCATCTCTTGCTGCACTTTGTATTTACATTTAATGTCTGTTCATGGAGTTCCCTTGCTTTGGATTTAAGATATAATGAAATAATAAACTGAATTTAATCTTGTGAGGGAATGCAAGGTTTCCTACAGAAAGGAACAAAGTTAATAGCTTACTCCAATTTTCTTCCAGTACTGTTGCTCAGCAGGTTCTTGAAGCACCACTTATTGGTGTGAGACATTATTTCAGCCGACGTTTGTTCAGGGACAAAAGATTAGAAATTAGTGCAGTTTCAGTTCATGTTACATTTTTCTGGAGTATACAAAGCCATTAAAAAAAAATATATATTGGGGAGAACTGTTCTATTTTGCTGCCTTGCAACATTCCACTGCCCACGGTTATAGAAGCTGTCTGGTGTTAACCTGGAAAACAAAAGTTTTCCAATTGTAAAAACAGGAGCATGTTCCAGAAGCAGCTGACTCTTGCCTCTACCTTCTAAGAACATCGTTGGTGGGAGCTTTCTGTGAATCGATGTATTTGTAGGGCATTATCTGGGAGTTTTGAATTCTAATGACTAGTCTTCTTAAATCGGAAAGATCTCTGTTATTTTCTTGCTTATAAGTATTTAGTGAAGTATCTTACAGATTTATCTCCAAATGCTTGCATAGGACTTGTTTAAAGCAGTGAACTGAAATCTGACTTTCCTTTTACAGAGTACTGAGTCAAGTCAGGTCTTTTTTTTAAGAGGTCAGATAATTGTGAAAATTGTCAGGCAAGATCGGTCAAGAGCGCAGGAAAGAAACAGAGTAATAGAGCTTTTTTGGCTAAAACATTTTGACCCTTACAATAGGTTTTACAGAACCACAGGATGCTCTGGGGTTGGAAGGGACCTCTGGAGATCACCTAGTCCAACCCCCTGCCAAAGCAGGTCCACCCAGAGCAGGTTGCACAAGAACGTGTCCAGGCAGGCTGGGAATGTCTGCAGAGGCGGAGACTCCACCACCTCTCTGGGCAGCCTCTGCCAGGGCTCTGCAACCCTCAAAGTGTAGAAGTTTCTCTTCATGTTTAGATGGAACTCCTTATGTACAAATTTGTGCCCATTTATCATAGAATCACAGAATGGTCAGAGTTGGAAGGTACCTTAAAGATCATCCAGTTCCAACCCCCTGCCCTGGGCAGGGACACCTCCCACCACACTAGGTTGCTCCAAGCCCCATCCAGCCTGGCCTTGAACCCCTCCAGGGATGGGGCAGCCACAGCTTCTCTGGGCAACCTGTTCCAGTGCCTCACCACCCTCGCAACAAAGTTCTTCCTAGTATCTAATCTAAATCCTCCCTTCGTCCAATTTAAAACTGTTACCCCCTCGTCTGATCACTACACTTCCTGACCAAGAGTCCCTCTCCAACTCTCCTGTAGGCTCCCTCTTGTCCTGTTACTGGGCACCACTGAAAAAAGACTGTCCCCATCCTATTGATAACCCATCCTTTAAGTATTTATAGGTGTTGATCAGGTCCCTCCTCACTGTTCTCTTCTTTGGACTGAAAAGACTCAAATTCCTTAGCCTTTCCTCAGAAGAGCGATGGTCCAGGCACCTCACCATCTTTGTAGCCCTCTGCTGTACCCTCTCTAGCAGTTTGCTGTCCTTCTTGAACTGGGGAGCCCAGAACTGGTCCCAGTGCTGCAGATGGGGCCTCCCCAGCCTGTTCACCGTTACAGACTGGAACCAAAGAGGAGCAGGTACACGGTGGGCACAGAACACAAGCCCCTGACAGCTGACAGGCGTCCAACGCTGTAGCTTGGCAGAGCAACTGGAATGCACGTCTCCATTTCTTTTATTTCCTGGCAATTTAATGCTCCATTACATAGTACCTCCTTGAAGAATTGCAGTGAAAGTTGCACAGATTTTTATACCACACTATATTCAGGAAAAACAGTCTATCTTTGGCACCGAGCCCCCAAAAACTGTTTTCAGAGTTTTCCAGCCATAAGCTCGTTCTCTGGTGGCCGATGCCTCCTGCCCAGCGTGCCCAGGTTACCAGCATCTCCTTACACTCAACAGCAGCTTGATTTCCTGCCAATTAATGATACAGTAAATCAGAGGCTTACTGGTTAAGAAGCTGTTACTAATCACAAGTAGAGTGTCTGGACTATAGAAGTGGTGTAACACAGTCAGTGTTAGATGCTAACGGGTTCTGTAGCATTTAGATGAGGAGCAACACCCCCCGTAGAGTGTGTGGCATGCAAAGAAGGTGCTTGTTTTGCCTTGGAAACATGACTAGTTTAAGGTTGCTGACTTTTCCATTAGTGCTTTCATTACAACCTACATGTAAAATTTGATCATAAGCTTGGTGATAAATGTGTCATGACGTACAAATTGCTGTAACCGAATTTACATCCTGCAATGACCGTTATACAACTAAAACCTATTGTCCAGGCACGTTGCTGCAGTTAGCAATTCATTTATTAATGTTAGAGATGACAAATATGGAAAGGGTAGTGATTTTTCCCCCCTTGTATCTTTTCCCTTTTTCTAATCTATCTGTAACAGGTCTATTTTCATTTGGGTTAGGCTTCTTGAGATTCTGTATCCCTTAAACGTTGAGGCATTTCATTAGCAATGACAATGAGCAAGAAGAAGAGGGATGAGTATTATCAACATTCTGAAAGAACCACGATTTGGAATGCTTCATTGGCTCTCCTTGTAGTTCCATATAAGGCACCAAAGAGAATGGGAAAATGATAGAATCCCATGGATCTTAATCTGCCAGTTCTCTGGGCTTTGTAGAGCAATCCTAACAGATGGTGCAGGACAACTGTTGAACAAGAAAATAAAAAGCAATTCAGAAGGAGCTCTGAAGGGAAGGGGAAATAAAGGCACTTTCCTGGAGAGAAGAAACCCTGCTGCATGTTTTGGTCTTCCCATCAGTTGTGCAGGAGCAGCTGGATTGACCATGGAAATCTTCCTGCAGTATATTGTCTAAAGAAACCCACTCCTTTGGCTGGGATTGCCTTTCAGCAAAGGGGAGAGTCCTTTCTGTTGCACATGGGGTGGCACACAGTCCTATTCTAAGGAATTTTCTCTGTCCAGGGTATGAGTTCATACCTTTTTTTATTAGTAATATACTTTTTGATTTTAAATTGCCATTAAAAAAAAAAAATCACTATAAGAGTTATTTATGCAGACTATTCTGGAAGGCAAAAGTTCAGAGTACTAGAATGGAGTTCAGAAGTCACTGAGTTGAGTTCATGCATTATTTTTTTTCAAAGTTGCATTGCTAAATACTATTTTATAATTTAAATGATGAATGGATATTCCTTTAAGATTTTTCTATTGTAGCAGCTTAAAAGCCACTGCAGTTTTCACATTTTGATGCGATTATAACGTGAAAGAAATGAGAGGCTGATTTGTACCAAAAATACCCCAAAATTATTGATTATCATTAGTTATGTGATCCGTTTATTTATATTATGGCTGTGATATTGATAGTATTTTGGTGATTTGACATGCACAAAGGGATTCCTTGTTTAGTAATAGGCATGGACAAAGCTGGTGTGGTAATGCATGGAGATCAGGTTTCCAGGTGGCTAATTTTAGCTGTTTTCAGTGCAGTTGACGTCAAGGTCATCTTGATTTTTCTCTGAAGGACCTGGTAGACCAGGAGGAATTTGTTAGGCTTTTGAGGCACAGGACAACTTGGGTGTGCGTCTACCTGTATCTGTGCTCTGCTGCCAGGAGATGTCAAAGAATCATTCAAGGCATTGCAAACCTCAACCTTAGCTTTCTGTTGTTATAGACTAGTTAAGGTCAAAATTGAGCCCTTATTGGTAGCTAGTGTTTGGGGGAGTAGATCCACAAGTGAAAATTATTACTTAAAAAAAAAAGTACTTCATATAATTAAGTTAAGAATCATTGAAATTCCAGGGAAGTCATTACCGGTCCTTAGAGCTTATCAAGAATGGCTGCAACTCAGGAGAGACGTTTAGCCTCAAGAATTCTGTGCACACACAGGGTGGGGAGTTATAATCCTCTACCATGGATGGTCCTACCTACTGTAGGAAAGGCGTTCTTGCAGGAGAAGCAAGGTTTTACTTTTGAAACAGATGAGGCAGGATTTGAGAGGGTCTTCTAGGAGATAGATGTTTTTTCTCTGTTTGACCTACTTTCTTCTTGGGACTTTCTTTGTAGTGGAATGAGATATTCCATGATATATAATGTGGTGCGTATATTCTATGATTCGACATGCAGAGAATGTGAAGAACCTACCAGTTGTTGTGGAGCAACTTAAAATGAGTTCAGGCCTTTAAGGGGGTCAGTCCCCGCGTCTGTAAGTGTTGAGGCAGTGATTTGTCTTTGCTGGGGGAAGTAAGGTACTCCTGTGCCTGGGAAGGTCTTCAGATGCATGTCCTACACAACCCACAAGAAAATGCTGGAGAAATGCCTTCCTGTGGGAAGCCGGCTCAGCAGAGCGCTGCTGGCTCTTAGGAAGACTGCTGTCATGGTCCTGTCTCTGTGTTGTCTGGTAACTTGATTGCTTTTACATGAGTTTAATTAAGATATCGTTCAGACGTGGAGTGTACCTTCTGTTCCTGCGAGACAACATGTCACAGCGTTGTCCCTCTACTTCTGCAAGACACAGGTGATGGGACAAGAGGAAATGGCTTCAAGTTGTGCCAGGGGAGATTCACATTGGGTGTTGGGAAAAATTTTTACACGGAAAGGGTTATTGAGCATTGGAGTGGGCTGCCCAGGGAAGGGGTTGAGGCACCATCCCTGGAGGTAATTAAAAGATGGGTTGACACAGAGCTTAATGACATGGCTTAGTGATGGGGTAATTTTTGTCAGAGTTAGGTTGATGGTTGGACTAGATAATCTCAAGGGACCCTTCCATCCTGAATAATTCTGTAGCTCTTTTGAATACTGCCGAGAGGATGCTCCCCTGGCTGCACATGCCAGGATGTCTACAGCGGTGGTCTTCTCTCTTCCACCCGCAGTGGTTTTTAGGGCCAGCTCTTTCTGTGAACAGCAGGGCCTGTGGCTGTTGGTGGCTTGATGGGATTCTTCCCAGTTTTCCTGCTGCCCCTGGGAGCGTGGACACCCGACGGGAGGCTGGTTGCTGGTCCCTGGCTGCTGCCTGGCGGAGCTGTTGGCAGCGGCGGGTCCCCTGCAGCACTCGCTTTGCCTTCGCTTACATTCAGATGATTACCTTCTCAACCACGAAAAGTAACAGTGCTGGGTTTTTTTTCCCAAATAAAATCAGTTTTTAAGTACGTGGCTGCCCCAGGGCCTGCCTTTCCACCTTCTCCTATAGCTTTGTCAGGATGGAGTAAGTTTGTAAGCCCCTGGTGTAAGGATGTGCGCCTGTAGGACGTTTCATCTGCATCCCTTCTCACTACAGTCTTTTTTGGCTTGGCAAAACACTTTGTGCTCTTTGTTGTAGATGCTGCGTAGCTTTTGAAATTGTTTTGGGTGTGCACGATGATTTATAGTTGTTTATTTATAGCCACACCTTGTTTGGAAGCATGAAATGATTATCAGAATAAAAGACCTCTGCTGAATAAGATTATTGTTGTTGCTTTAGTCGCTAAGTACAGGCAGATATTGTCCTCTCCTGCAAGCACGTTCCTGCTCCTTGTAATCTCAAAACACTCGTGTTGCTTTCCAGTTTGGGGATTTTGTGACAATGGTGACTTCCTTGATGAAGGTTTCATTGCAGCTTTATTTAGCTTCAAATGGCTGGCTGGTGCCTTCCTGCAGCTTCAGGAATGTCATTTCCACATGGTTAGAAATGTCATAGCAAAATTTAGAAGGAAGAAAAAAATAAATGTTTTCGGTTCTCTAACAAATATGTTACTGTTGTTTGTGCAGACGCAGAGGGTCAGCCCAAGGAATTAAAACCTAAAGCCTCATCTAGGATATTGGCAATTCTACAGTAAGGTAGTAGCAAAAGTTGTTGAGGAATAACTGGAGAAGCAGCTTTGAGCTGTGAGGAAATGCAGCGTAAGAAACTTCAGACTAAAAGTAATACAATTATCTAGGAAGGTTATTGTAAACAAATTATGAGAAAGCCACCGTTTCTATATTGCCTCTTTTAATTATTAGGCATTGTTTTGTTTGTTTCTGGAATGTTAAGGAACGTACCAATTTCTGGAAAAAAATCCTCTAACTGTACTGGCTTCAGTAGCATTTGACTTTGAGCTGTAATCACACCAAGAGTATGTAAGAAATACCTTTTTTGTTTTGTTTTGTTTAACTGATCTCAAAATGCTAAATAGTATATTATTTAGCATTTTTACTAAGTTGTGAGATAATAACCTTAAAAGATTAGTCGCTGCCATTTGTTATGGATGCTGTAAGTACAATGTAGAAGCATCTTGGCTAGAATTGTCAAAGAGACAATTAAAATTTAATAATTGAGCTTGTTATTAAGCAGCATATTTATGGAAATATCTTTGAATTTAAGTGTTTATGTTAGGAAAAGAATCCACTTAATGTATTGGTACTGCTGGGATTTTCAATGGACAATGAACGACATTTTGAAGTGAAACTTAAGTAGAAGCAAAATTCTGAAATAAGGCCTCATCTTGACAATCTCAAAATCCTTGTGGTATTTTAAATTTTCTGTGGAAGAGCAGATAGGTATCACAAGATAAAAGTATATATTAAGCAAAACAGAAATCACATCCTGATTTTTTGATTTTAACGAGCATGAAGGATGTTGCCAGGATGGAGCTACGCTGTCGAGAGCCACTTGATTTTGCAATGACCTTTCAAAACACAGCTGGTCCCATCTTTTGAACCACTGCTGGAGACACCACCACCACCACGGGCAGGAGGAGGAGTGGAGTTTGGGGAGATGCTGGGCGTAAAGGGGGCGCCGGTTTGGGAGCTGGGGGTTGGGGGGACTCTGTGGGTCACTGTTGGCAGCTCCAAGGGATGAACTCAGTGTCAAAAGTAAGAATTAAAACAGCGTGAAAGATGGTTTGAGGACACAGAGTTGGGGTTTGTATTCTGTTTATATTCTGGAGAGGGACTCTGTCAGGAAGTCTAGTGATAGGACAAGGGGTGATGATTTTAAATTAGAAGAGGGGAGATGTAGATGAGATCTTAGGAAGAACTTCCTTGGTGTGAGGGTGGTGAGGCACTGGAACAGGCTACCCAGAGAAGCTGTGGCTGCCCCATCCCTGGAGGGGTTCAAGGCCAGGCTGGATGGGGCTTGGAGCAACCTGGTGTGGTGGGAGGTGTCCCTGCCCAGGGCAGGGGGTTGGAACTCCGTGATCTTGAAGGTCCCTTCCAACTCTGACCATTCTGTGATTCCGAGTGGAATTTGGAGGGGCGCGGCGAATCGATGCCCTGAGGACACAAACCCTCTCCTTTCCCGGGCTGTCCCGGCCGGGAGGAGGAGGATGAGGATGAGGAGGAGGAGTTAGTGCCCGTGCCTGCTGCGGGGCAGAGCGGCCGGTTGGGGGTTAAACTGCGGCGGTAACGGCGCGGTAACGGGCAGCACCATCTGCTGGCCTGCTTCCGCACAAGGCGCCCGTGTGTTGTGTGTGGTTTTTTTTTTTTTTTTTTTTTTTTTTTTTTTTTTTTTTAACGACATCTCTAATATTCATCGCTGATGCATTTTGATGCTTTGTGCCTGCCTTCCCGGCCGTGCTTTGTGGGGATCGGTGCCCGTTGCCGGCGGACGGGGGGTGCCCGGCGCGGCGGGGGGCGGCCGGAGCGGGGTGCGGAGCGGGGTGCGCAGCATCTCCCGGCCGCGGCTGGGTAAATAGGCCCCTTTAGAGCAAACCTTCTCCCCATGCTGTTCTCCTGAGCGCTGCCCGGGGGCCAGCCTTTTGTCTGACGCCAAAAAAACATGTCTTCAGCCAAGAGGCCGAGGGGAAGGGTAAGTGGGAGCCGGGGTGAGTGGGAGGAGGAGGGGTTCTTGGGGCTAAAAGGCTAATGGGATTGAATAACCTTCCTTATTACTGGCTGCCGCTTTTGCGGGAGCCGGGCTGCATCGCCATCTTGAGCTCGTCGCCGTTTGGTCGGGGCCGGGTTGTTATTTGTCACCCTCAGGTGGCATACCCCGGCCACCCCCGGCATCCCCGGGGCGGGATGCAGCCGCGGAGGGGCGCCGGGTACCGGCGGGCAGTGCCCGGGGGGATGCCCCGGGGCTGCGCCCCCGGCCGCGGGCGGAGGCGCCGGTGCGGGTGAGAGCCGAACGCGGGTGGGATCTGCGGGGTTTTGTCTGTTTGCAGAGAGAATTCTTCCCATTCCTCACGGGAGGAGGGGGAGAAGGAGGCAAAAACATGTCTGCTGGGCTCTCGGCTGATCCCGGCATCGCATCCCTGCTGTAAACAGCTTCCTGCCCCCGGAACGGCGGTGGAGAACCCGAAAATAAAACCGGGTTGTGTTTGCGAACGGGGGCACAGACCTTATCCTGATCCAATTAAAAGAAATAAGGCTTTCTGACCTTATTACCGATAGAGAGTGGCGTGCTTTTTAGTTTTGGCTTTATCTTTTGTCTGTTTTTTTAGTCTTGATTTTGTCCGAGCATCTGTTCTTTTTAGCTCCGAGTGAGCCTCCGAGATCTTTTGGCTGCTTAAAGGTCTCTGTGGTCCTGATACCTTACCGAAGGCAAAATACTGATGCTTTTGCCCCCGGGAGTTCTTTGCTTTTTCAGGTTTTATGAGAAGAACGTTTATTGGAAGTGCTGGAGGTGCGTGTCCAATGTATGGGAAAGGTTAAGGATCGGTGTCTGTAACTATGGAGTTGGAAAAAAGGTGGAGAGGATTTTAGAAAGATTTTTTTTTTCTTTTTTTTTTTTTCCCCTCTTAGTGATTTTTCAGTACGTGCACTGGTTGTTTAAAACCTACAATTGATGTAGTTATTCTGAAACCCACGCCATTCTGTGGTATAAACAGAATTCCTCCTTCTTTGTGTCTGCGTGAGTCCCTGCCGTTTTGATATGTGTGGTTTTTTTTTTAATGCCTATCCAGATCAAAAACGCTTGCAGGCTTTCTTTAGAGAAATGTTTGTATCTGTAAAATGAGGGGATTATATTTACTTTTTGTCTTGTGCTACAGCCTCCTTCTTCCAAGAAGACTGATGGTTCGGGATCATATACCAAGTTGCAGAATACCCAGGTGAGGGCAATGTCTGAAAAGAAGCAGAAGAGAAAAACAGACTCGGAAAGTAAACAGGAGAAGGCAAATCGCATAATATCTGAAGCGATTGCAAAAGCAAAAGAGAGAGGAGAGAGAAACATTCCACGTGTGATGAGTCCTGAAAACTTCCCCAGCGTTTCAGCTGAAGGAAAAGAGGAGAAGAAGGGTAGAAAAGTTAAATCCAAACCAAAGGACAAGGAGAGCAAAAAACCGAAAACTGGTTCCTCGTCCAAAATAAAAGAGAAAACGAAAATTGGGTAAGTAGATTAACGTGTCCTCTTACTTCTCTTCAGACTGTAAATCCCTGATTAAAGCTAAAACTGCTTACTGATAATAAAATGTTCTCCTCCACTGCCTACACAAAATTCTTCCTGATTAAGTCCATGTGTGGACGCTCTCATTCAGGAACAAGAATGCTCTGTTTTCTCTTTAGATAAAATCATTGTAGGACTGTCCTTTTGAAAGGAATTATTTTAAATTCGTATCCTAAGCTATTCTATACTGACTTTGAAGCCTAGACAAGACCAAAGTATCTTTCATCTGGTGTTGTAATCAGTTCTGACTCCAAATTAAGTTTATCTGATACCGTAAATGCTGTCTTTATCAATTTGGCATGTATCATCAGTGCAGTGTGCACGATGAACTCCATAGGAAGAAACTGGAAGCTTAATGAACTTGTTAGCAAGGGAATATTCTTGTAGATAACGCATGTAGCAAAAGCAGAGTGCATATTGGAAATCTGGTATTCTAAGCACTTTTTAGTCTTCCGTCATATCAGTTTAATCTGCCCTCTTAAAAATGTTGCAGACTCAGCTGGGTCAAGCTGGGTGGAATCCCTGGGGTAAGGAGCTTTCAAAAGATGTCAGGTGTTAGAATGTTCCCAAGGTGCAGTAGGTGCCAGGTCTTCTGACTCCACAGCTAACCGAGTTGTCCTGTGTGCTTGGAAAGGAGAGTGTGTAATTTCCCCTGTTAAGTGTGTTCGTCAGGGCTTGAAAGGGAGATCTCAGCTGCAGCCTGATATTTATTTTTTATACCCATGCTCTTTTTGCGGCAAGAGAAATATTAACTGGCACATCTCTCCAAATTTAAATGTCTCATATACATATGTATATTCTCATGTATATGGAGCAGAAATGAATGTTCTTTTAATCAGCCCATTTCTCTGCTCTTCTTTTTTTTTTTCTCTCTCTAGAGATCAGTGCTTTTCTTACGTGTTTGAAGCAAACACCTTCCTTAAGAAGTTGTCCTGTAGTTTAAAGGTTAATGCTCGAAACTCAACCTGATTCTTTACCTGAACTTCCATGGTCTTAATTTCTTTCTCTCCTGGTGATGGGCTGATGTGTGAGTGCTGCTCACAGAACCCCTTAGCATGCTTTATAGTGCTTCCTTTGCTTTTTTTCCTCCATCTTGCTGGAAGTGGGATTTTGGATGCACATTTCCAAAGTTTATTTCACTTTCTTGTTTCTGAATTTGCTTATGTTGTATAACAGACATTTTGTGTGTCTGTCTAACCAGAGAGCTTCCACGGTGCTCTTTAACCAAAGTCAGTTTCCTGAAGCTTTATATGAATTGCCCTTAGTGTGCTTTTCATTCATTCTTTTGGATAATTAACAAAACCTGCCATATTACTGTCCTTGTGGTACATAGTTCGTGTATTTTTCCTTTTTTTTTTTTAAACCTAAGTGAAATAAGCTGTTACCTTTGATTTATACTTCTGCATTCAGTTTTCTGTGTCCACAAAATGCTGAGCTGGACACATCAGTTAGGATCAGTTTTCAAGATTGCATGAGGCAGCATCGATTACGAAGTCAACGTTTCTCAGGCTGTGTTTTTAACTCTGATACTTGAGTTCCATCCAGAGTACGCTGGAGCTGGTAGAAAGGCAGCACCCATTTGATTGAGTATAGTCAACTTGTTATAATTTCACATCGAGCTGTGACAGTTTGCCTCCCCTCACCAGCTGATGCCCCACCAGCACTCTGTTGACTTCATCATGCTGCCAGGCATTGCTTTAGCTGTGTGGGACACACACCTAAAGATTTAGCCATCGGGTCCTGTTACAGAGCAGTAAAGAGAGTCTTCTAGAGCCACATATTACAGATTTTACAGAATTTCTAAGTATTTTGATGGACATCTGTCTATCAGGTGCTTTGAGGCGTCCCCATACTTATTTCTTGTATCCAGACAGCTTCATGTGTTATGTTGTGTTAGGGCTATTTTATGTTATTTATATAAAGACCTGAAATACTGTCTATCAAAACTATACTGCAGTGGTGTTGAAGTGCAGTAATTGCAAGAGGGCCTTGATTATTATTTTTTTAAAGAATGATCTTACCAAGCTCCATTTTCTATGCAAATCTTACTACTGGTATTATGTAGGAAGAATATTTACTGTAGGATGGCTACACTTGTGTTTTCAAAGGTGGTTAAAAAAAATGATGTGACTAATAAAATTTGTTCTGTTTAGAGAAGAACAAAGTCAAATCCAATAACTAATGCTAGTCTCAAAAGGCTAAACAACTTTTCTAAAGGTAAAAGACCTTTATAAAATTGTCTGGTAGCCACAAGTTTAAAAAAAGGCGAAACAAAAAAAACCTCAAAAACCCAACAACATCAAAAAAACCAAAAACCAGACCCAAGGTGTGCTTTTCAGTGTGATACAATATAGCTTTTACTGAAATTGAGTAGCCCTCCTCTAGGATCAAGATGTGTCTTAGTTTAGGGAATTTAGAGGACAGGATAATTTTTAAACAGTCTGTTTTTTTTGCTTGCTAATGAAATGTAATTGGTATGTCTTTGGAGGGCCTCTTATTAACTTTGTTTTCCTTAGTGATTCCTATGAGGTCTGCACGTACTGGAAAAATTTATAGCATGAATTTTTTCAATTTGTCATTGCTAGTTATAAATTGCTAGCATTTACTTTCTGGACAGACTGGAGTTTCTTTCTAAAGGTGGGGATTAAGGTTTTTAATCCTCCAACCTGTAGAAGTCATGGCAATAATGCCTGTTAATTTCAGTCTTAATGATTTAGAACAGGATTCAGTAATTAGCAAACTTTCTGTGCCATAAGCATTGGTGAAGATGGACTACGAAATTCTTTTATTGCCAGGAATATTGTAAATGTATGACAGAAAACATTAGGAGAATGCATGTGTGTCATATTTAGTGTTACTGCATTAAGTAGCCCATTTGCTTTATGTATTGGTTACTGATAAGCTTAATACTTGAAAATTAACTTTACAATTTTTCTGAGGACTGCAGGACCACTTTTTATATCCTGGCTGTTTACCGAGAGGCATTGATGTTTAGGAATCTATTTAAACCCTTAATATTTTTGCATACAACTTAGTTCCATTTATAAGCTTTTTCTAACTGATTATAATTCTAGTGCCTCCATTTAAGGTGATGCATATTTAATCTGAAAAGTCTACTTATTGCCACTTGTTATGAAGAATAGAGGAATTATGAATTTGCGAACATTCTGTTGTTCAAAAAAGTAGATTGGCATTTAGGTTTTATAACTCTCGATGTATTCCCACCTACTCAAACATAAAATTAAATATCATGGCCCTGATGAAAGGCAGCAGCTCTGCATTGGTGATGTAAAGGACAATATCAGTAGACTACATTTAGGAATTTTTTTCTATCGCTGCATAGCTCAACTAAATAAATCTCCCAAATCCTAGGAATTTGGTTTATAGAAGTTTGATTCCGGGTGGTTGCCCTGAAGTTCAAAACCGTTTCCTGTTCTCGGGAATGGCTGTATTGTTTCAAGTGCTAAAAGGACAATGACAAATTACTGTTATTTTTAATTAACCCTTGAATTACGGAGTCCTGGATCCAGCAAGTCCTGTCTGATCCTGTTCACTGCTCAAACGAGTAAATGTCCTTGTTGCCTTGAAGCAGGTCTCACCTGTGCTACTGACAAGACAGAGCAGAGTGTTTTTAGCACCCAAAATCCTGACGGAAAATCTTTTTTTACAGGATGGCTTGTTGAGAGGATACTCTTAAGATGGTTTGAAACCCTCATAAACTCAGTTAGCAAGAGGAGGCACGGGGAGGGGATGGGAAGGAAGCAATCCTCCTGTTATGCTGTTCCCGTACAATTGAAGTTTAAATTCACAGACTCTGGAGAGAGTTTCCTGGGAAGCAAACACTGGAGGTTCTCTTTTGGGTTTCTTGTGGGTCAGGCAAATGTTGGTTAATAGATCTGTGCTCAAAGGGAAGAGGTCTCACTGGATTTTTCTGTTCTGTTAGATGGTAAACTGCTGCTGTCAGCATTAGCAGTGGTGCACAGGTTCCCGGTGTGATCGTCCTTCTGGGATGTGCCGAGCTGTGACTCTTTCCTGAGGTTTCCTCTGCTTCCAGTTTGTAGTTTTGGTGCATAGGTTGGGTCTAAGTGACATAATCTTCAAGTTTCTACTGCAAAATCTATGAAGGCAAAACAGCATGGTTGTATTGATTAAGCAAGTAAACACTTGTTTGCTCTCTTCCATTATTATTCCAGTGGTATACGAGTTCGAAATGACTCTTGGTTCCAATAAGACTGTTGGAGTGTTTAAAATAAATTCGTGCATAGTCCAAAAGTTATTGATTTGAAGATGACTAGGGAAGGAGACACTGACTAATATTAGTGTGTTAATATTATTTATTAAACTTCCTAAAAGCATAAGAGCAGCTAGTTATATGCCAGCAATTTAACGCTATCTCATCAAGGAAACACCTGCTTTATACTTTGCTAATAAATAAGATGTTTAGCTAAGTTTTCAGTGCTGAAGAAATACTAATACTGTTGATAACACAGAGGAGTGTTATTGCTAGTAATGTATCAGAGTGCTTTGACTACAAATTAGTTGGGAGGTGGCCTTGGACACTAATCATTAGTTACTTGGTGTTTCTCTGTTTTGGGCAAATTGAAGTAAAATGATTTATTAAAGGCATGTATTGAATACAGTAATACTTACTGTTTCTTACATGCCTTGTGCATATTTGCTGTTTTTCTTTTCTTTCCTCTTTAATACTTCCTCATGTTCACTGTTTGGAAGACTTTGAAAATTGCTGTTCATCATTTTAAAGCTGTCCAAAGTGCTGACAACCCTTCCGTCACGTTCTCTGCTATCAGACTGGAGGGGAACGGAGCAGATTCTGAGTGTTTCTTAATTTGTAAGAGCAGTTGCAGTGCTCCTCAAGTACTGGTTCTTGGTGGTCTTGCTCGTTCTTCTGGTTTTGTGGATCTAAATCACGTTGGGAGCCTTATGCTAAGGATCAGAAACAGTAATAGCTCTTGAGATGCTTTTTAAACCTCCATCGGTGTAAGTTTCTCAGTTATAGAGGAAATATATGTTGACAAAATGTACACTAAAAGGATTTCTGGCTGTTATGTAATACATTTAAAAAGGCAAGAGAAAGTAAAATTGAAATGATATTATTTATTCTGTGTCTACAGTGTGCTGTTTCCTTTTCACAGAAACAGAATAGATAGTTTCTGTTCAGAACAGTTTGTTTCGGGGTGGAAAAAGGGATGTTAGCCAAGGATCTTTATGCTTTCATGCAGAAATTTATAAACTGGCAAGAGAACTTGCTCTCTCAATGAAAAATTCACACAGCATTGATCCAGTTTACAAGCTTCTGAAAATTATTGTTTTCACATAGCATGTTTAATTTTTTATTTATTTTTTTATAAGTTCTTGGCCAAAATATGAGCAGATTGCATTTTTACTAATAGAAATGTGTGACTTTAGCACCATACTGTCGTTCAGCAACTTCTGATAGCAAGGAGCACTGTGGTTCTGGGCACTGGATCAGAAAGAAGTGAAACTGCCTCCATTCCTCTCATTGGCACCACATCCGTATTGGGGAGGAAACATTCTGATCTGCAACACATAGAGAAGAAGTTAAGAAAATTTCAGGGAGGTGCTTGTGAAGAGAAGTGCTGGGGGTAGGAAGCACGAGATCAAGATAAGGCTGAAGAGCTGACAGAGAAATGGAATATTTTATGTAAGGCTGCAGGGAGCAGAGCAAGAGGTGGACATAAGGAGGGGACAAGAACTACAGAGGAGAAGGGAGAAAACGAGCAAGGAAAGATGTAGCTAGAGGAGTCTAATCACAAAATAAGATTGTGTTCTAAAACAGAAGGTCCTTAAAAACCTCTGCTATTTAATGGATACCACTGCAATCCACGGTGAAGTAGTCATGGCCTTTCTTAATGTTGTGCTTCTGGAATCTAAAAGGAACCTGAAATACTAGGCAGTAGAGCATGAAAAAAAGGATGATCTATGGTTGCACAGATACAAATGCTTATCATAGCCACTTGCATTTATGAGGCATTTTAAATGACCATTTTGCAAAAGAGGATCAAAATGTGGAATAGGTTGCCCAGAGAGGTGTCAGCCTTGGAGATGGGTAACATAAAAGAACTCTGAAGTTGACTTTAAGTAGGGAGCAGATGTCCTCCAGAGACCCCTTCCAGCTTGACTTATGTCTCTGCACTACTTGATGAACAAACATTTGGTTATCCTTCTTAGTTGTGGTTAGTAGTCTTGTTCATTGAAAAATCAGAGTGTGTGTCATGTTCACAGTCACAGTCTACACACCATACACGCATCAGGTCTTTAATGTCTTTGCTCCAAATCAAAGGCAAGACTTGGAATCTTATTTATTGGTCAAAAAATAATTATTAATTATATTGTGTGAGTTCACTGGATTGAATATGCTCTGTGTCCAGTTACATCAATGAAAAGGGGCAGGTAGAGATCAGCACAGCTGGTTGCAGTTAATAACGTGTGGACAAAGTTTAGAAGAGTGCTAGTTTAGACCAGAGTTTCAGTCCTCTCTCTAGCAATGGCCAAGAAGCAGATGCAATGGGAAGAATTTAAGAGCAGCAAAAACATGCATGACAATTGTTAATGTTTTTCACAAATTCCAAAGATGAAGACCAGCAACTTGGTGGGATGGGTTCTGTTTGATGAATTTACTGGTCTTCCAAGAAACTCTCCCTTACAAGTTCATCAGGTTTCCCTTTTAGCATCCACAGTTCCATTTAACAGCCAGCTCGGAAGTTAAATCACAACGTGCCTTGTCTGCATCACTTTGGAATCTGTTAGCTAATTTGACATATTAGCTGAGAAGTGCTAATGTAACAAATCATTTCTATGAAACAAAGTGAGATAAAAATAGAAAAAGTGGTTTTTCCAAGTTCATCACCCAAAGGAGTCATGTATACCTGAGTCAGAAGGACCTGAGGATCCACCAGTCTTTAAAAAAAAAAAAAAAAAAAAAAAAAAAGAAAAAAGGAATCCTAATCAGAGATTGAAAAGTTGAGGGAGAAGAAAAATCAACCCAAACTAGTCTTGAAGACAGTGGGAAAACCCGCGTGCTCATTGCTGAAATTATTTCCTGGCATTATGAAATGTGTTTCCTAAGTAATAATTAATCTGAGAACACCTAATGAAAAGCAAGGACTTGAGGGCCAGAATTTCCTTTTGAACCAGCAGCTCTGTGATTACATTTACTGCAACTTAATTTCAACATGCGTTTGCCAGGGCTATTCACATCATGCTAGAAGTAAGAAATGTTGGAGCGGAAAATGTTTCCTTTATTTTTTTTTTGCTTTCTGCTGAACATACTCCGTGGTTAAATATTGGAAGCCAATGCAAGTGTTCAGTGCTTCTTTAAAATCTTTTGTAAGCCGTGTCGCTTAAACTCTCTGTAGGGTTTTGGTAATTTTAAGGTTTTCGAAGACCAGAGTCTTGTGTTTCAGTTGTTCTGTAAAATGGCAGAAGAGACTTGTTTGCAGGAGCAGTTACCTCATTTTTCTGATGATTAGATACCATATAAAATACATATTTTAGGACAGCTCTTAATCTGTGATTTTATTGGATAACTTGTCACCGTGCTGCAATTATGCTGCTGAAAACATATTTAAAGAGGAGTATTAGGCACATTTCAAATAGGAAAAAATAAATATTTTGACACCCTTTAGTTAAAAACAAATCAGATGAATTGGTATCGTGACTTACAACTTAACCTTTAAATCTGAACAAAGAAATAATTGGTGCTTGTTCATTAGAATGTAACTAGTCTATTCAGCACAATGTTAGTATTTTCTGAGAGGTTCTAAGAGTTCTTATGGATAAAACTACTGGGTTTTGAATAAGGTTTTTCTTCTATTTTTTTTTTTAAGGGTAAAAAGGATTCATGTAATTCCCTTGGTTTTGCTATTGAATGATTTACTTAAATATACGAGTTTTGCTTTGAATGATTTCAGATTGTTGCCCAGTGCTAATTTTGTAAAGTAAATAGAGAGAAGATGTATTTTGGCATCATAAATTGTCCATGATAAATCTTTTGCTGTTGTCACCTACAGATGGTGTTTATTTCAAGTTTGTAGAGCTTACCATTTTCCATTAGTTTAAACATTTTGTTGATAGATTTAAAATATGTATAATACGGAAGAGTTTGGGATCATAAGGTGACTACCTGGCTGTAGAGAAACTCAGTAACAGTAGTAGAAAATACTGTCTATCACAAACTTAGAGCTTCTTGTTTTGAGACCTGTTTTTCAGACAGTGGTGCTTCCTGAGTTTCATACTAAGAGGAATATGGGAATTGCTAGTGAATGTGATTTTTAACCTTAGAGTTGACTAGTACATGGCATTCACTTAGGAGTTGGGTTTCTTTCCTAACAGAAAGCTAATCATCACACTGGGTAAGAAGCAGAAGAGAAAAAATGAATCTTCAGATGAATTGTCCGATGCTAAGCAGACTCCGCAGCGGCCAGTGAAAGATGAAGACTCACAGGTAAGTAGTCAGTTACTCCTTTTTGCTTTGAAATTTGTAGGTGTTATTATTTCAAAAGGCCTTCACCACTACCACCACAAGTTATGCTGCTTTTGACACGGTGACAGTTACTCTCTCACTGCCATCTGTCTCACTCAGGTAGTACCTTACATTATCAGCTGCTTTTCCCAGTTGAAAATCAGAGTATCCTGCAAGATACTGCCCTGCTTCTATCAGTTTCCTGTCAGTACAGAACTCTGTAGATTTCAATGACTTTAAATACTAGTCTCTTGAGATTGCAGTTGGACCTGATCCTTACTTTGGCTGACTTTATGTGTGAGATTGCTTAATAGTAGGGATATTTATCAGTGAAACTGGCTCTTTGAGGACATTTAAAAGGCTTGTTTCAGACTTTACTGTGTTTTTTCTGAGCTCTTCTTCTGTAGAAACAGAAAGAATTGATTTCTTGCAGTGCTGGGTGTGAAGGGAGCAATGATGGATGTGCTGAGAGCCTCTAGTTGCTTGTAGAATCCTTCTGCCAGAGCTAGAATTCGAGTGGTGGAGTCAATCCCTTGAGGAGTATCTCCCTTGGGGCTTCCTCTCTGCAATTTTTTCATAGATTATCCTTATGCACAAAGAAATACGAACTCTTTGTAAGAGGCTGTATTCTATTTACATGTGTGTTAGTAACAGAATTATAATTTTCTTGCTTTAGGGCAAACTCTATGAAAAGTAAGGTTGTATGCTGGAAATACACAGGTTTTCATCCTGTGGCAATCCCATCCACAGAGATGAAATGAATATGCAAAATAAGGTGTTGTTGAGTAAAACTTAATGGTATTATTTGATGACAGAATCAGAAAACAATTATGAGATACTGAGTTGACTTTTAGTATTTCGCAGATAATAATGCTGGGGGGGGGAAATCAAAAGCCATTTCCCAGAATGACTTTTTATTAACGTAAGTGGTAACTTGTCCTGGAAGGGAACATGAAATTCTTTATCTCTTAGGCAATTTGTCTCGGTATAGAAGGTGTGTTTAGTACACTGAAGGAGGTGGAAGCAGGTTGGATGGTTCTGAAGTAGTGTAACTTATCGGTAGCGTTCTGGGCTCAGGTAGTTATAAATATGTAGGCCAACAAATATCATACAAAAGGCTGAAGTTAATTATTTTTTCCTCGTTGCTTTTGTTTTTTTGGAGATTGGATTTTTAGCACAGCAAGGGTCATCTTCACTTCTCATGTGGATGGACAGGGAGAATCAGCAAGAGGCGTGAGGGTGAGGGGAACAGAGGGCAGGGGTAATAGGGGGTGTCACGGGATAGAAAACGGTGATACTGCAGTGTCACAGCACTGCCCCATCTGTCTTCTGAGCAGTTTAGGAGAAGCAGAAGAGGAAAATTATGAGTTGCTTTATTTCACTGATTCATTCACTTTTCAGTTCTAGGACATTTTCATTATTTTCTTTCCCTATAGCAAATAGCTGTTTATTTTCAGGCTCTGGAGGGCGATTTTAAGTCTTTTTTTTCCCCCTTAATTCATTTCGAATGCTTATTCTCACAGGAAGTATCTTCCTTAAATATGTTTAATTATTTCTTGCACTAGTTTATTTTGTGCCCTAGAGCATTTGTTTATGACCATACTTTTCAGCTCATGGAAATAGAAAGATTTTTTTTCAAGCAACTCAGGTTATATGTTAATAGGTTGGAGAACCTAGTTCTGATGTTTTGTTAATCACTTTGTGCTTTAAGAAAAGACATAGTGAGAAGGATTGAAAATGCCAGGTAATGCCTCATCAAGTTTTGAAAAATTCAGCAGGTACTTAATGAAGAAAACTTGAACCTGGTTCTTAATCCTTTTCCTAATTCATGCATTGTTTTGCATTGCTCCTATTAGCTGGCCTTTAAAAAGAAAATAATTATACTTCTGTCAGCAGAGTGTTGTTGATTTAACTGTAATGTGACTTCTTATGTCACGTTAATGTGTCTGGAAGAAAGTTCCTTCTCTGCAATCTTACTGTTAGTTACCAGCTGCTCTGCAGAAGCCAGTATGACCACAGGATTTTGGTTTTTATTCTTCTCCCAGCTGGCTGCTACAGTGTGTTGCAACCAGCGATGGCTTTTCCTAAAGAAAAATCCACTTTGCTGTGTAGCTCAAGTATTTATTTTATAGAGACTGGTTTACTTTGCTGATGTTATTTGCGTGATGTTCAGTTCTCTAAAGGAGGCTGAAGTTTTTCAAGTGTTAGCTGAGTAGTTTGATTCTGCTGTCATTACCTACCCAAGGGATTTACAGATTAATCTTATAGTTAAATATGCAATGTATCCTATATTGGTTATGAGGGGTGAAAAGGATATGCGATATCCTAATTATCTAAGTATTTGGAACTTAAACAGTGAGTGAGAAGGACCAAACATTATTTCTCCAACGGGAACTTGTCCTCAGGTTCTTGCAGAAACAAGAGTGGAAGATTAGAGAGGTAAACCCCAAAGTTAAAGAAGCTCAATTAAGGTGGAGGACAAAACAAAGACATTAACAAAGCAAGAAACTTTTACTAGGCATCAGTCCAGACTCTATCAGCCATCTGACCGGTATGATCTAATGAAAGTCTTCATAACGTGTCATATAGCACTCTTGTTTCTCAGAGGCACTTCAGCGTATGTTGTGTGGTACGCTCAGATTTGTGAGCTGGACAGTAACACACTGCTGTTACGCTGCATTATGAAATTGCTGTTGAAATACTGATGCTTATATATCAACTTTGTTCCCATACCCTGAAAATACCATTACATGTTTGCTTTTGGACTCTAAAAATAAAAGTATTAGGTGGTTTTTATGAAAAGGAAGAAAAAAAATGGATCACCGATAGTGCATGGCTACTTCTGTCCTTCTGGGATTCAAGTGTTTCGTATTTGTGGTGGGGCACTGGAACAGGTTGCCCAGGGAAGCTGTTGATGGCCCATCCCTGGAAGTGTTTAAAGCCAGGTTGGATGGGGCTTTGAGCAACCTGCTCTAGGGAGAGGTGTCCCTGCCCATGGCAGGGGGGTTGGAACTTGATCTTTAAGGTCCCTTTCAACTCTAACCGTTCTATGATTCTATAATTTCCTATTGAGTGCTGGCTTTTGGTTCTAGATACAGCTGAAGTATTGCATAGAGTATCCCAAAACTTGCAATTCATGTTAGAAGTTGAGTTTGGTAAAATCTCTATTGTTGTTGTTCTGCATACAGAAGAGAAGATCAAATCGTCAAGTTAAAAGGAAAAAGTATGCTGAAGAAGGAGAAGGAAAACAATCGGAAGAAGAAGCTAAAGTATCTGTGAAAATCAAAAAGAATTCTGCCCCTTTACCTGCTGAACAGCCTTTGCAATTATTTGTGGTAAGTGAAAACCAGCTTGGTCTGTGTTAGGAACTTTCCATTTGTCTTAAGTAGTTCAGTGAATAAAACTCGTAACTTGGAAGCAATACATTATTACTACTAAGCCATAGTTTATTTACTGTGACATCTTGCTAAGCTCTTGAAATCTGGAAGAAATTACTTATTAGTATTTTTTTCTTTCCTCTACTAGACATTCATTGACTTAACTTCAGTTTAGGATAAGACTAAGGATAGGTATATGTGTCAAACAATGTATTCTGCTGCTTAGGCGTACAAAAAAGCTGTATGCCAATATTATCATGACTTAAATACCATTAATTGAGCCTCTGGGGATCTGTGCTTAGCAAGATTTCTAAAAAGAATATTCCTCCCTTTTTGCCCCCTTCAGGTTTACGCTTTGCTGTTTAACTTGTGCCAGCTCTGGTACTCAAGCTTAATGTTGAGCCATATTTCTAGGTAAATAAAGTGGCAGGAAGGAAACAGGGAGGTGAGGAAAGTGTTTGTGAGATGTTTGAAGGAGTGTCAAAGCTGTAAGGGAAGGAGAAAGATAGTATGATTGGAAACAAATCAAACAAGAGGGAAGGTGACTTTAAAAATTGGCTCTCTGTCTCTGGAACCGCAGCTTCAGTCTTGGCAGAGCTGAATAATCCTGTATCCGTGTCTCTCCCAAGCCCTGCTGGAATTCCCAGGTACGACCTTGTCTGCCTGATGCCACAGCACGTTTGTTACCTATGTTCAGAGTAAATCTATTAAATTGAGTTTGACACATGCTGGTTTGACTTTATTATTACTATTTTTTTAAACTCTCTGCCAGAGTTCTTATTTCTCCATATCTGTATAACGAAATTCTGGGTATGTTCATTGTATCAGATGGACTCACCAGGGCTTTCACGGTGAGTCTGTGTCTGGAAAGCCTCAGATTCACTGTTGCTGGCACCGTAAGGGTGTTTGGCAGGTGAGTACTGCATCTGATGCTCTTTGCAAGTGCCAGACTTACTGAACTGTCGTGTGTATCTCTCTCTGGATGTAGACCTAGATTTTAAAATTTTAACCCCAGACTGTTGAAGAGAACGCCACAGGTAGAGGTCAAATTTGCCTTTGTTGTTGATCTTTTAACAAGCCACTTGTGTTTGAAGGTTTTAAGCCTGATGAGTTTGAAAAAAGGGCATTTACTGCAATTTATAATGTCATTGTTTTCCTGTATCAGTTTGAAGTGAGGCCATTTACTGCAATTTATGTCATTGTTTCCCTACATTTATAGGAAAATCCAAGTGAAGAAGATGCAGCAATTGTAGACAAAATCTTATCCTCCAGGGTAATAAAAAGAGAGGTAAGTGATTGTCATGGAACAAAGTTGCTTGTTGGGAAAAAAAGGGGTTTTATCTATTTTACATTTCCCCTGAATTTCTTTTCTTAGATATCTGCTGGGATGACAGTAGAAACAGAAGAGTTCTTTGTAAAATACAAGAACTAGTAAGTATTTAGAAGTTCTTCGTTGGAGATGTTGACTGAAATGATAAGTACCATATTCATGTACATGTTCAGGTTTTGCATTGTTTGAAGATTACTTATAACCAGATGTTGTCATCTTTTGAGATTTTTCTTGACAAATTTAATCTTAAAAATGCTGAGAAACTGCATTATATTGTTAGCAGTAATGTTAAATTTATCAGTACTGTGAAACCAGCACTGACCAATAAGCTGACAGCCATTATTGCAAGAACAGACTTATGTATTTATTAAATTCAGCAGGGACTGCGTGCCTGAAGCTAATTTTAATTTCATGAATTTAAATCAGAGCTATTTTGTGAAACTGGATTAGATTTACAGTGTCATAAATTCAGGAGAGATTGATGTAGGAGTCGATCTTACTGTTTTAAAAAGAAAAAACTTCTAGCAGTACAAGCGATTTTTACATCAGAACCAGCAAATAAAGAGTGAAGTAGAAAAATGAACTTTTTCTATACGTTTCTCTGTTAAATTTCATACCGATCCTCCTGTCACTGCTCAATTCTTGCTGTTGAAAATGCAAGCACATTTTTCGTTTTACATATGTGAGTAGTTTTGTTGGATTCCTGCTAATAAATGTAATTTTTTTGAGACCGGATTCACATGTTTCTGGAGACCATTTATTTAGCTCTTGTTTTCTGAAAGGGTAGTATCTGTCTTTTCATCCAAGAATGAGTAATGCCCGGCAATAGCTTTTCTTTCTTTCTAGCATGTCTTTAGAAAGCTTAAAAAGTGATGAAAATATATTAAGAAGGGGTTGTGAGGAATAAATATATGTACTTCTGTCAAACCAAGCTAACTTGGCCTGCTCAGGGGTGCAGTGAGATGGTGTGGGCACTGTAGGTGCCTTCTTCTTTGTTTCCACACTGTTCCTTCATGCTTCTCTCCCAATCCAAGGGTAGGTTGCTCTTTGCCATGGTCCCTGATATTCCTCACCGATGGGCTCAGTGGTACCCGTGGAAAGATGGTCACATGAAGGACATCAAAAAGTTGGGTCCAGTACATTACGTACTTTGTAACTCCAGGTGTTGTCTGATACAGGTGTCAGATTTTAAACTTGATTTATCTGAGCTCGCTTTAAATCTGCTTGTTTCTCTTCTTTGGACACCCAAAAGAAATTTGTGAATCCACAGAACTCTGTGGATCCAAACGCAGAAAACACTGCCTACCTAGGTGCTGCAGGATGGTTTTATTTGGAGGAATAAATCTTTGATCTTTACAGTCAGTTTTGTCTTAAATGGTAAAATGTCCTTTTTGAGGGAAATTCAGGTTTATAAGCCACATTATTTTAACTGCATATTAAAATAGATAGTAAGCTTTTACTTTCACTAATACGTTAATGTTAATCTCTGTAATTTTAGCTCTTATCTCCACTGTGAGTGGGCCACAGAACAACAGCTTTTAAAGGATAAAAGAATCCAGCAGAAAATAAAACGATTCAAACTAAGGCAAGCACAAAGAGCTCACTTTTTTGCAGATGTGAGTATGAAATGTACAATTAATTAAGCTTTTTTTTTTCCTTGTAAAGTAGTTGTGATTAATAGATTTTTAAATAGAACAACTGAATGTTGAAAAATAAAAATGAACCATTGGAGTTGGTTTTTTGGATGCAGCAGGAGGTAGTTTGTTTAACATGACTTTAAGAGCCATTCTTCTGGAGTCGCTGAACTAACCTGGCTTGTGTGGTTTAAAATTGGGATTGTTTGGATAAATATTCAAAAGTGGTAAGGAGAGAAAGCTAATGTTAGTATATATGACATTTCCAAGACAACACTTCCTCCCTAAATGACTGCATCTTCTAATATCAGATCCCTTTTGAGTGTCAGTTGCCCCCACCCAAAAAATAAATATATATATATTTAATAGATATATTTAAGATACATGCAAAAGTCTCAGTAGTTTCCAACTGCCAAAGTCATTTTGTGTACCACATCATAGCATATACCAGCTTTTTTTGCCACTCTGCTGACTTTTATTAATCTTGCATTGCAGATGGAAGAAGAACCTTTTAATCCTGACTATGTTGAAGTAGACCGGGTATTAGAAGTATCTCTTTGTGAAGATAAGGACACTGGTGAGGTAAATACATGTTAAAGCAAGTCAAGAAGATACCCTTCGATGCAGTGTTTGATAATTGTATTTTTAGCAAATTGCAGAGTAATGCCTTAATGATTTTAAGTGTCCATAATATTTTTTGAGGCATGACAATCTGGTAGTTTCCTATGTTAACCATGCATTTTGAAACAGAGAACAGTGCAACAGCTTATGTTTATTAGTATTAGTAGATCAGAGTAGACAAAGCTTAGATGGTTACTGACTCAAATTTGTTAATTGCCCTGTGTGTTTCAACAAAAAGCTGATCCCGTGCACTGTCTTGTCTCTCTGATAGTGACAAAGGGTCACAGCTGAAGAAAGCTCAAGGCAGGACAGTGATGGTTCCCTCTTCCTCTCCAACTCTGTCCCTGGGCTTTAGGCAGCCACCGATCGAGAGGTGTTTTGATAGCCATCAGTGGACCTTTCCCCTCTGTGTTTATCAAAAACTCTTCTTTAAGTTAAAGTGCTTCTTCTGGAAAGCTGTTACAGCACAAAACCTGAGATGAGAACAAAGTTGTTAAGGCAGTTGGAATAGCTGTGATGCTTACTCTGTTCTCCTAGACAGCAAAACAAGTGGACTCTTTCCCGGTGGTTTCTGCATTAATCTTCTAAAGGCAGGGTTTGAGGGTTCGTACTGCTTTTCATTGTGTGTAGCAGAGTTGTCATTATTATACTTTTAAAGAAAATGTCTTGTTGCCATAGGCCTTTCCCTCAGCCTCTTGAAAGATGACTCCTTATCTAATTAAATAAAATAATCTGCTTTGGTTCCATCTTTTGAGACTTTTCTTAAAATTTTATATATATCACCCAGCAGAGCTGTAAAGTATTCTATTTTGTGGAGAAGACCTTTGTTTTAGGAACTTTCTCAAGCTCTTTGTTTTGGACTTAGGTAGATTGACTTGGAGAGTGGAGGCAACGTTCTGGGTAGCACATCTGTAGTTAACATCTGTAGTTCATTGGTGGTGGCACCCCCCCATTTTTACAATCATGAATGTAGTAATTTATCTTTCCTGAGACTGAGTGTGAGAAGCCAAGGATCAGGCAGTAGGTAACAAGAACCTACAGAGAGCATCTTTAAAAAAGTATCAGAAACATGCTTTTAGTTTACAGCTCTCGTGTAAGCCAGCGACTCAAATAGTTTAAGGCATATTAACTGTCTGTATACTAAATTAAAAGCTGATAACATTCAGAATTTTCTTCTGCAGCCTGTTATTTACTATTTAGTAAAATGGTGTTCGTTGCCATATGAAGACAGTACGTGGGAGCTGAAAGAAGATGTAGATCAAGCAAAAATAGAAGAATTTGAACAATTGCAAGCTTCCAGGCCTGACTCCAGGAGATTGGTAAAATTATAGCTAATTTACTTGTCTGTCTTGGCAAATTGGATTTGATTTTCCCACTTTAAACTTTTGTGTTAAAACATAAAGCTCATTGACATTCTGTGTAAAGGATCTGTGAGCCTTGATACCTCAGAATAATAATGTTTTCAGGTAGCCATAGATACATATTCCCATCTAATTTGTTACTTGGTTAAAAAAGAATAAAATCTTTATTTAGGGGAAAGTATGAAGTGTCATAACTTTCTGAGCTTTTAACTGAATGATGAGCAACACATTTCAACTGGCTAAACAGAGTCTAAACACCATTAAGATGAGGAGAAAACAGAATAAAGTATAAACATCCTTTCATAGAGAACAGAGCTAAGTCTTGTGCTTCAACACTGAAGGAAAGTGGCAAAGAGAATCTGGCAGGTTCTGTAATTACTTCCTGCTTTTATTTTTCTTCTTGCCATAAAGGGCTAATTGAAAGGAAGAAAAATATCTGTAATAAGGAAATGTGATTTATTTTAAAATTATCAGGCTTCTGTCCTGTAGAGTGGGAGAAAACAGCAGAGTTCTATTTGAGGCCCTGCATATCAGAGTAGGACGTGTCCTGTGTGGTGTAGTACAAGAATAGTTTTAATTTATTTTACAGAACCAAATATGTACAGAGTTTTAATTTTTAGGCTTTGAATTTGATTTTAATGGCTTTTCCATCTACAGGCAGTGGCAGCAGTCAGGATTAACGTCTTCATATTATATTTAGTTCATTTTTCTAGTATTTATTTAACATCCTGCCATTTTTGCACGTAGGAAGAAGGGCTTTTATACCTCCCTCTTACCGTATTTGGCTTTGAGAGAAAAAGATGATTAAAAGGCAGCCGTGCAAGTGACAGTCATGTCAGCGTCAGCAGCAAGTGTTTGTGGTTCCAGGCTGCAGCGTTTGCGGAGGCTGCTCTGTGCTGGGGGAGCAGAGAGATGCTGCGGGTGGGCGAGAGGAGGGAAAGAGGGGTGGCCACTGCTGCCCTCAGACCTCCAGTCGCCTGGTGCTGACGTGGGCAAGAGAGAGAGAAAATGCAAATCTGAAATTCAGAGCTGCCAGATAAGGCCACATGAGCCTAAAGCGAACGTAAGCTTTTATGAATACTGAGAAACGTAGAGGAGGGGGAAGTACAGCTGATCAGAAAAGCTCATTCTAAAAATATTTTGCTTGAAAGCGTGTTTGTTCACAGTGGGATGCAGATACTATCTGAAGAGGGTGTTTTCTGCTGAAATCCTACCTAGTCTCAGTCAAAAGCTTCCTGATTTTTGTACTAAGTTGTCTGCTAAGACAACAGCCAGCCTGTTGAGTCTCCAGGCTTGCAAATTAGAGTGTATGTTTATATAAATAAAAATATATAATATATATAAGCATGTATATATTTTCTATATGTAATTTTCTATGCATAGCCTCTCAGCTTTGCTTTAGCTTGCTGGGGACATTAAGATGGGGTACCTTGGTACTGTTACAGCCTGTTTGGTCATGTCCTTTGTTATCGTGATCCTGCGTGTGCTGATAGAGCATTTTGTCTGATCCCATGGTGAAATCAGTTGAAGGAACTAAGCCAATTACAAGTCTGCCTTTTTATTTTTGTATTCCTGGTGCTGGCTTCCGGAATTGGCTAATTATGAGATGGAGTGATCAGCAGTGACCAGGGCAAACGCCGGAAGGAAAGGGCAAAATCCCAGTAGCTCAGTGTAGATTGCACAAGCAGCTTCAGAATCCAGAGTTACTCTGGGATTTTGATATTCCCAATCACCCTCTTGGCTGTGGTTGTAGGACAGCTGTTCTCAGAGCTTCCAAAGTGAAACTCCATGGATTTTTGAAGTTTGTCACATAAATTAAATATTGTTTCAAATTGCCAGTGCCAAGCTACTTGTATGCTTAGTTTTAGAAAGTAGTTGTTGCTTATTATTATTATAGTATAGTCTAATATTAATTTTAAAAGGATAAATTTATATAGACAAAAACGAATTCCAGGTTTCTGCAGACTTGCCATTGGTCAGCAATGTTAACGATACCTTCCCAGTCAGTGAAGTTAACAATGATACGTTCCTGGTTTTAAGGCTGAATAATTACATTCTAAATCTAATGTTGTTATACTCAAGAAATAGTTGAGTTTCCAACATGTTTTGGAAAAGTACGTGTACGTGTTTTGTACCAACTTGCAGATGTTTTAATCTTTCCCTTAAAGGACCGACCACCTCCAAACTCCTGGAAGAAGATAGAGCAGTCCAGGGAATATAAAAATGGCAATCAGCTCAGGGAATATCAACTGGAAGGACTTAACTGGCTCCTGTTCAACTGGTACAATAGGTATATGCATGGAACGCCTTTTAATGTAAATTTTAAACTGTGCAGACTGAATCACTTAATGGGGATGAATATGGTTTTAACTAAATTTATCTTAAGCTCTCTGCTTATAGCTAAAAGGGCGTAGCTGAAAGAAACAAATTTCTCTTCCTTTGGGTGTATGAGTGTGGTTTTTATCAACAAGAGTAACAAAACCCAAATCGTAATAGGATAAAACTATGAGGAAATAAAACCAAAAGCAACTTCGACCAAAGTACAAGCTGGAATGTGTGGCTGAAGCTCAGCACCTGGTGGTGCTTTGCGGTATTTGGCTCTGTGCATCTCTCTCAGTTTTGGAAGCAAGAGGGGAAGTTTGTCCCTGATGCTGTAATGCACTCTTTGATGTGAGTGTAACTGGGATATTTCCCATCTGTGACATTTATGGAATCTTCCGTAATTTCTAGCAGTTTTGTCAAGGTGAGCGTGTATGTAGGAAACCTGATTAATTTAAATTCCTTTATCAGGGCAGACGTAGTCCCAAAAAAATAGTTTTGGAATATTATTTTAGGAGAATGTCATGGAACATCTTGTGGTCAAGTTTTGTCAGTGCTAAAGATGGTTGAAAGCTTCGTTCTTTCCCCAGAACCAGAGAACATTTGTGAGCATCTTTCATAGTGCCTCCATTTTATCTGTTGTTTTAAACCAGTGTTACTTGAGCTTCGGTTTAATAAATTGTGCTTTTTGAGTAGCAGCTTTAGTGTCTTTCCTTCCTTTGATGCTGTTAACAAATGCATTTCTTTTACTTTCAGGCGAAATTGCATTTTAGCAGATGAAATGGGTCTCGGCAAAACCATTCAGTCAATTACATTCCTCTACGAAATCCTGCTGGCTGGAATAAGGGGGCCTTTTCTCATCATAGCTCCTCTTTCCACCATCGCGAACTGGGAAAGAGAATTTCGCACGTGGACTGATCTCAATGTTGTGGTGTACCACGGGAGTATGATCAGCAGGCAGATGATTCAGCAGTATGAGATGTACTTCAGGGACTCCCAGGTATCGTCGTGTCGCTTCTATGCTGATAACTTACCCAAAACCCCTTTCAGGTGGTAGTAACGAAGCGTATACTTCGTTATCTGTATACACGTCACAGTGGCAGTTGTTTTACATCCTCTGATGTCTTTTTTTAACCTTTTGACGTATCAGAGTCGTTAACATATGCTTACTGAGTGCATTTTCTGAGAGTGGTTGCAGCAAGATGCGTGTTGTTTCAGGATGCTGAGTGATTTGCAGTTGAATGGCAGTGATGCTGATGCTCGGGTAGGGATTAAAATGTACGCAGATGGGTGCAGTTGGGTCCTGAATGTGAAGAGCAGCAAGAACAAAAATGCAGCCAGTTAAGCTCTGCTACCTCTGTGGAGCTGTTGATTTCCTTTGCTTTTCTGTTTGAAATACTTCACGTTAAATGACATGAAAAAAACCTTGAAATCTGGCTATTTTAAGGGGGAGGAGATATTACCTTTCCTAAATAAACAATTTTTTAAACTATCGTGGTATTTCTAGAAAATTGAGAAGGCAACAGACTTTTTTTAAGCAGTGCTAAGTGTTCAATAACATCTTGTTTCTCTAGCTGAGTTATTGTGTGCTGCCTCAGTGAAGGCTTTACATACTCTCTTTGGCAGAGCAGTGGAGTAGAGTAAGCTGGGATAAAAAGTGTTCCTTTAGTTCTCAGGCGATTTTCTTTTTTTATGAGTGCTAGATGTTTTATCATTATGTATTCTGATTGATTGACTGTAGGGATTTTTTCCTGTCAGTCTTTCAGACTTCCCCAAGGTGAAAAATGTGATATTATCTACGTGCACCTTTGAAACAGTTTTATTAGGTGGTTATATCTGTAATTGAAAAGTGGTTAATGTTTTACTATTGGTTAGACAATATTGGATTTGTGGCTATGGATAATTACTCATCAGTATTAATTACAGAAGCATGGAGTTGTGATAAATGCATATGGGATGATGAAACCATTTATAACGTAAAATCTGCTGTCTGGCTCTTGATAAAATTTCAGCGACAAAATCTTTAAATGGAGTAGCTTTGAGGTAACATAACAAATTGTGTGTGTTGATGGATCTCCAGGGACGCATCGTTCGGGGTACCTACAGATTCCAGGCCATTATCACAACTTTTGAAATGATTCTTGGTGGGTGTCCAGAGTTAAATGCAATCGAATGGCGCTGCGTTATTATTGATGAAGCTCACAGGCTGAAGAATAAAAACTGCAAACTCTTGGAAGGACTAAAATTAATGAACCTTGTGAGTAACTGTATTTCCCTTTTGGGGTTTGATTCTACTTCGGTAGAGTAAGTAGGATAATAAATCACAGATTTGTTTTACCTGCTAAAAAAACCCCTTTCCAGCAGTCCTTCTTAGATTACCTGTTCCTAATACTTTCTTCAAATGTATGTAATTTCAGTAGCTGATGCTGGCATGTTTTTCATCAAATGAAATGGCAAGTCCTAACCGTAAGCAGACTGCTTCTGGTGATACTCTTCTATAGTTTGTTTTGGTCACGATCAGAGATTTCGTTTAAAATTTGCTTTACAATGATAAAATAATTTTTGTGCAGTATATTTGAAAACCTAGGAAGTACTTGAAACAAATTACTTAACAGTAAAAGCAAGCAAGTAGTAGGATTTAAAACAGAATTATTCTCTAGTCCCGTGGTTAAGGTTTCATTTGATATGGTGGAAGTTTTTAACAAGCAGATACTGCCGTGAATCTTGAGGCTTCTGGTGCATTTACTGCAAGATGCACTGTGACAAATTTCGCATGCTGTTTTTACTTTGTTGTTATCTTGACATACTTCTTGCTCTGTGTTATCAGAAGTCGTCTTTTTTTTGTTTTCTGATGCATACTTAGTGTATGTTTTCCACACTGTAGAGCAAGGGTTATACACCTGTGAATATTACAGGCAGAAGTTGAACCCTTCAGTCATCCCTTCGTTACAGATGTTGGACGACAGAATTTAAAGAAAAGCTAGTAGGAAACACCTATTGTTCTTCTTTCATAAATCTGTTTATCTGCATTACCTGTGCACTTAGTGGTGTGCAGAGATGCTATTTTTTTCAGGTTGTGATGCTCAGACTTAACACACAAATTTTTTTGCAAACCTGTGCACATAAGGTCACGTGAGTTTTGTTTCCTTCTGTAGGAGCATAAAGTGCTGTTAACGGGTACCCCGCTGCAGAACACAGTAGAAGAACTATTCAGCCTCCTTCATTTTCTTGAACCATTGCGTTTTCCTGCTGAATCTACATTCATGCAAGAATTTGGAGACCTTAAAACGGAGGAACAGGTATTGCACGTGAATAGGTTCATTGTGGACTTCAGTGTGAGAGGGTGACTGCCCTCCCCTTCACTCCCCACCTCTGAGTTCTTCTGTCCTGCAATTTCTTTACATTATGCAGGCAGTAGAAATCAGTTAAGTATGGTATTTTATATTAAAATAGTCTTTTTACTTTTTTGGGGTCGGTTTTGTAAATTTGGCAAGTAAATAGAATAATAAAAGTCAAAGTTTTCTGGCTTCTTAGGCGGAGTCTTTGCAGACAAGTGCTAAAAAAATACTGTTTTTCATTTTGGAGTACCTAAAAATCCTCTAGTAATTTGGGGTTAAAAATAAGGCAGTATCCCATCTGGAAATTATTTTATACAAGTTTAGGGAAAAAAACCCACAGTGTAATAGAGTTGACACATTTTTAATTAAACTACTTTTTCACGTTCAAACAAACTGTTGTGTTTTATTTAGGTTCAGAAACTACAAGCTATCCTGAAACCCATGATGCTCAGACGATTAAAAGAAGATGTAGAAAAAAAGCTGGCTCCTAAGGAGGAAACTATAATCGAAGTAGAACTAACTAATATTCAGAAGAAATACTATCGAGCGATTTTGGAGAAGAATTTTGCTTTCTTATCCAAAGGAGCAGGGCAAGCCAACGTACCCAATCTGGTTAACACTATGATGGAGCTCAGAAAGTGTTGTAATCACCCTTATCTCATCAAAGGTAAATACATCATAAAGGCAGATTGGGGTCTTTTTAACTACTTTCTGTACTTTTATTTAAAATATGTAAGAAGTTTTATTGTGATTCTTTGACATTTTTATCAGACTTTGAAAGGACTGGGTTAGGTTTTTTGATTATTTTGTTGATATTGATATTTTTTTATATATATCATATATATATGTGTGTATATATAAAGATAGATATATATATATGATTTTTTTCTTGATAAATGCAAGGCAAAGTTGTGTATTTGAGGCCTGAAATGTGAACTTGTCCTTTTGGAGGATTTCACAGAACGTTTATAAATCTTATATCTTTTAAAAAGTACTATGAAGAACTTCGAGACCTAACTTTTAAAATTAATGCTTCTTACAAGTGATACTGTCTGTGTCAGTCTTTGCTTTTCTCACTTAGTTATAACTAACTTGGATGTTTTTCCTGCTTGCAAGAAAATATGCTGTGAGCTGTTAAAGGTTTTGCTCTAATTTCTGTCATAGTGAGGGACTTCAGAGAAGGTCTTCAAATCCTGTTAAGACCATTGTCCCATGTAAAACATCATACAGACAAAAGGAACTGGTTTTTTTTCAGTTGATTTTTATACAATACTTGGGAACAAGTTCTACTTTCGTTTTTGCAACTTGGAGGATGGTATTGGTGGCTCATGGAGGATATTTAGAGTAGCAGCACTGATTTTGGTAACTTAGTCTTGTTTGTATATGGAGAGAGTTGTGTAGATACACCTGTAGATATACAAATATATTCTTTGATAGGTGCTGAAGAGAAAATTCTTGGAGAGTTTAAGGAAACATATAGCCCAAGTGCTCCTGACTTCCATCTGCAAGCAATGATCCAGTCTGCTGGTAAATTGGTTCTTATTGATAAACTTCTTCCAAAAATGAAAGCAGGAGGACACAAGGTTCTCATCTTCTCTCAGATGGTGCGCTGCCTTGATATTTTGGAGGATTACCTTATACATAAAAGGTAAGGGACTGTATATTCTGTCTCCTGCAGTATGCTGTCCTCAGGGGTGTTAGCGCAGGGTTAATGATGACAGCGTACTGAGGACAGGAATTTTTGCTAATTGCTGTGTAACTTACTCTGTTTTGTAATGGCTTATCACTTATCAACAAATGAAAAACAAAAAACTTTAGGAAAAAAAAAGTAGAGAGAGGTTGTTGAGTAAACCACATGCCTTCAGCTTGGTGTTTCTTCTGTTCAGCGTTCTTGTCTGTATGTGCCGTTTGTACATCGCCGGTCAGAAACCAGTGAGTTCAAGCACAACACAGCTCATGCAAACTTAATAAGCACAGAATGTGTTCTTTATTTACATCGTGTTGAACTTGGACCAGACAAGGAGTAATGCAGCTCCTTACTCCCAACGGAATAGAAGTACGAAATGGTAAACAGCTGAAGCTTTGGGTTTTATTAATGTAAAAGTAAAAACGTGCTTCCTGTCTTTGGTAAATTATTACCACTTTGGATTTTGCAGCAGAACTGGACTGCCAGCCATAAAGCAGCTCCTTGGGCTGGCTCTTGCTGTCACATGTAATGACACCCTTTGATTATACTGTTGACTGTGCGGAAACTAAGAGCTTGTTGAAGCACGTGACTAAATAGTACGCCTGAAGCCTTAGCACGTAAAATCCAACCTCACACTTGGGTTACAATCAGTAGTTGCTGTATCAGCCTGAAACACTATCAAAAGGCATTCTTCTGGTTGTTTAAAATAGTCCATTTGCTGGAATGTACATACTGCTTTGAAGTGTGTAGTTGTCAGTGGACTACATAGTAGTATAGAGTTAACATCTGAAAATAAGAATTAATAAAAATGTCAAGCCTTTCTGCGGTGGACACTGGGATGTATATTGAAAATCATTAGTAGATTATATTAATACCTATTTTTGTGATAATTTTAGCTTACTCTTCTGGGGTTTGATTCATATATTTGAACTGAGAGCTCAACAGTTTGTATGTTTTATTTTAACGGACTAATTTTAGCTTCATAGTCATAACCCAGTATGGAGAATACTCCTTTTTCTGCAGTGGTGTAACACTCACACTAGCGTATCGTATCTGCAGGTAGAATCTTCTGAAACACAGAGAAGCTGAGCCTGGCTCCGTGCTACCCTTTGATTAGAAATGTTAGAGTGCACACATGATTAGATGTAATACTTAACAGAATTCATGCCTGTAGGAGGTGGCCGCCTGCCAAAATGCCTGTGGTCCTGGGGATTATCCACTGGGCCATTTTAGAGCTGATTAGAAGAAAAATGGTTGTGAAGGTTTTTTCTGAGTAGCAGATACACATTCAGCATCTCGTTCCATTTAAAAAGCACAGAAACCTTTGCTTCCTTTTGAAGCATTTCGCTTGATTTCAGAAGTTTCATAGGAGCCTTTGTAACTCATCAAATGTGACAGAAATGGCAGTTTTACTTCAGGCTTTTAAATGTGGTGGGTTTAGCATAGGAAGCCTTGGGTTCATTGATGCCTTGATAGAGACTGTCAGAGGTGCTGTTGGGTCATTTTTGTTCCATTTCTCTTCATCTCAACAGAATCAATATGCGTTTTGTCCGGTGACAGCTCACCAAGTACTGCTTTATGCCAGTTTCTTGGTTTCCCCCTAACAAGTTGAGACAATTTGGTGTAGAATACAAAAGTACCCTGTCCTGCCTCTCTGACCCTAGGCAGGCATCCAATAGTAACAGCACGGGGAAAAACCTGGAGGCATCCACATGGGACTTCAGGTGACGGTGTGTTTTAATGCATCTAAGTACCGTGGTAATACATGTTTCCTGGTATGGATAGTTGGGCACTTGCTTTAACGGGCAAAGTTCAGAACAATTTGTCTTGAAACACTCAATGTTTTGGATTTGGCTTGTATTGGTCCTACAAAAATGTGAGTTCTGTTGCGATTCCTGCATAGGTTACCCAAAGTTAGTTTATATCACTTTTATTCATTGTAAATAATAAATAGGCAAGCAGGAGATCTTTCTTAAACTCTCTTTAAATTCTGAAATGTTTTGTAATGGTTTGTGTGTGTATCTGTGGTGATTTCCAGATATTTATATGAACGAATTGACGGGCGAGTGCGAGGGAATCTCAGACAAGCTGCGATTGACCGGTTCAGCAAGCCAGATTCCGACCGCTTTGTCTTCCTCCTGTGCACCAGAGCTGGTGGTTTGGGCATTAATTTAACTGCAGCAGATACGTGTATAATCTTTGATTCTGACTGGAATCCTCAAAATGATCTGCAGGTAACTTCCTTTTAGCATAATAATGAAGTTGATATAAATCTGGTCATATATATCATTTTGGAGTGGTTTATAGTTGTTTTTCTTTTTTTAAGACATGGTTAATGTTTTTTGATTAATACTTTCTACTTGGATAGGAGAGGTCACCTGGGTTCACCTTTTTCTTTCAGATTTATTAACTTTAAATGCACAACATGGGTAAACTAAGTCAATGAGTTTATGAAACTTAAAGTTTCAATGGCATGAAATGTAGGGCTAGATTTTTGTGTCTGCTAACGCAGTTTATAGAAATAGAGCTGTTCAGCTATAACATAACATATCAAGAAGGATTAATACGTGTCAAGAAACAGTGGATTAATCAAATCTAGGAACTGGATGCTGAAACTGGATCCATTCTCAAGTCGCAGCTCCTCTACCGTTCCTGTCTGGAGATCAGATAACGTAGGAGCGAGCATGCCCTCAGCTAGCATTTCTGCAAGAGGGATAGCGTTTGCTACCAGTCAGCACAGATCATCCATTTCATTGAACGTGCTGTTTTTAGAAAACCTTTCACGATGTGGGAGATGTCTGATGGCTTCGCTTCAAGTCAGTGTGCACTGACGTCCCTTAGAGTTCTTGCTGTTGGATTTCAGGTTGCGCTACAGCAGAAATGATTTCTTAAAAGAATCTTGTCTGATTCCTAGATGTGTCTAAATGTTTATTGCCCTTGTCCCTCCCTTCAAAAGGCTCAGGCCCGTTGTCACCGGATCGGTCAGAACAAAGCAGTGAAGGTCTACAGGCTGATCACACGCAACTCCTACGAGAGAGAGATGTTTGACAGAGCCAGCCTCAAGCTGGGCCTGGACAAGGCTGTCCTGCAGAGCATGAGCGGAAGGGAGAACAGCGTCGGTGGTGTGCGTACACTTATTTCTTGACATAACTTTCCTTTTCCTTTTTGTAATCCCCCAGGAGCTATTTAAATGACAGGTGATACTGGTTTTCTGTCGTTTGCATCTCTGTTATGGTTTCTGATGTGGAATAACAATATAGTTGGCATCTTTTTAAATGTCATTGGTTTTGCTGATAAATCTTTCACTGTTTCACAAGGTAGATAATGTCAAATTTAAAATGAGAAGTTTCCCCTTGTTTCCTCGTATCTTCTCATATTAATATAAAGTGTTAATTAAAATGACCTTTATATCTAGTATTAACAGGTCATTGTTTTAAAACTAATGTTCATTATGGCATTGGGAATAGAGAAACCAAAAAAGTTGTATGCTTGTAAAAATGTGTAGTGTAACCACATAACAAATTATTTTCAGCTGTCACCTAGACTGTTCTCTTTGTTTTTAATAATCTGATTTTGAGCTTATAAAGTATAAGGCACAGTTAAGTTGCAGGAACATTGGAAAGGGAAAGAGAAATAGAAAAAACTTTGGGGGATATTTTTTTTTCTAGACTAACGCCTATTTTATTTGTTCAGATCCAACAACTCTCCAAAAAAGAAATAGAAGACTTGCTTCGAAGAGGTGCGTATGGTGCCATTATGGATGAAGAAGATGAAGGCTCTAAATTCTGTGAGGAAGACATTGACCAAATTTTGCAGCGTCGTACTAAAACTATCACAATTGAATCAGAAGGAAGGGGCTCCACGTTTGCCAAGGTGCAGAAGCAGCAAGTTGTTCTTTGACAATATAGAGCTGTAAATAGCATTGAATGTTGTAAGGCTGATGTTTGGGCTTTTGTTTTTAAAGTTATGTTTACTTTTATCTAATGTGTGTGTATGTTAAGTCCATTTTTGTGCTTCTTAAATGTGCACATAGCAAAAACAGGGGAAAATGTATATAAGACAATAGCAAATAAGATTAAAAATTGTCAGACTTGTGCTAAAGATGCCTACACGTAGGATGGAGTTTGAGCTTTTTGCTAGGAGTTAGAAAAGCAAAATAAGAAAGCTGCTAAAAAAGCAGGGGGTGGAGAGTATTCATGCATACGTGGGGCTGAAAATGTAAGGAGTGCTAGTCTAGAATAAAATTGGATGGACAATTTCGAATGTTGGTGGGTAAGAGAAAAGCAGTAATGTCATAGCAGCCAAAAACCTGTGTTGGAAAACTGGATGAACAGAATGAAAAGTAAATTTGGACTCCTTCATTTCTAAAGCATGTGCAAATACAAATCTAAAGTCAGGTAAATAAAATACATAAATATTTTTTTACAAATGAAAGCAGCATAACTGAGTTTGGAACAGGAGCACTTCACAAATGCAGTTGTGACAATTCCAAAAAAGAAAATGTGCCAAACAAAAGGAAAACCTTTAAGAATAAAAATGTATATTTATTATTTATAAATCTACATTTATTTAGACTCTCTTATATCTTGCTGATTGTGGCTTAAATAAGAAATAGACTTCTAAAGGAGAGATGGGAAACCAATTAGGGAACATCACCATCTCTGTCTTTTTATCAGAAGTTAGAAATTTTTATATGTATTTACTCTTTTCCCAAAAGCAGTGTATCAGGGTTTTTAAAATGCCTTCTGAAATTAAGCTTATTCCATGCTCTCAAGCTTTGATTGTTGGTAGTTTAAAACAGTCCTTTGAAATTTCCCTCAAGCGAGTACTTTTGCATGAGATGAAATCCCCAAATGCTGATAAGCCTCTTCAAAAGATTCTATTTTCTTCCATTCAAGTAATTTAGATTCAGACTTCGAAGCAGAAGAATCTTGCTGCTTAATGTTCTTCTCTCCTGATGATGCATAAAAGTTCATTAGATTTTTCTGATACATTATGGATCTGATTTTGAAAAATTAAGGGGGAGGAGAACTTTTGAGTTGCTTTGCGCTGGGAAGTAACTTCTAAAGTCTTACCAGCTGCTTGGGAGATTTTGATGAAATAAAACTTTGTGGTCCTCACAGCACTGAGGCATTCACAATCTGCAGATTTGTGATATATGATGTTGGTTAAGATGTAGTTTTATTTTACAGGCTAGCTTTGTTGCATCTGGAAACAGGACTGATATTTCACTAGATGATCCCAACTTCTGGCAGAAATGGGCCAAAAAGGCAGAAATAGATATAGATGCTATCAGTGGTAGAGTAAGTACTTCTCTGGTTTTTAATGCATGTTTATTTTTTCAAGTATGTGCTTGCGGCTGAATTCTTTGCTAAATACTTCAACAAATCAGACTTTTTATGCTGGTTGGTTTGTGCATGGGTAATCCACCTGTTGATAATTTTACTCTTAATTTCTCAGCTCCCTGCTGTCCCGAAAGAGATTGGGGGTCTTTGAGTTTTTTGTCAAAGACCTGAAAATGGTTCAAAGTGTGTCATTGTTCTGCCTTGTTTCTCTGTTGGTAAATCCTGGGCTGGAATCTACAAAATAGCAAAGCATTTCATACATTTAATAATACTGGAAGCTGTGGCTTGTACCTGAAGACTGTCCCATGCAGTCAGTTCCAAAAAGGTTTTGGTGCCCCTTTTTACTCCTAGAGACTGCAGCATAGGCTATGCAACCCTCCAGCTCAGACAAGGTGCTCAGTGTAGTTTATAACCCTGTTATGAAACCTGTTTTTTGTTGCCATAGAACTATCACAGAATGTTTTACTTGCTTTAAAAATTCTTACTGCTATGTCTTTACAAAATACCTGTTCATGACATTAGATAGCAACTGTTGTTTCTGAACCCAAGCCATCTACTTCAGAAAAACTTCCCAACTGTTTCTCTGATAAGGTTTGTTTGCAATTTTGCAGAACAGCCTGGTTATTGATACCCCGAGAATCAGGAAACAGACACGGCCCTTCAGTGCTACAAAAGATGAGCTGGCTGAGTTGTCTGAAGTGGAGAGCGAGGGCGATGATAAACCAAAGCTCCGCAGGCCCTGCGACCGTTCCAATGGATATGGGAGAACAGAGTGCTTTCGGGTGGAAAAAAACTTGCTGGTCTATGGGTATTGTATCCCTCCTCCTTCGTTCTACGAAGTTTTTAGAAAAATAGTATTTTTCCCTGTACCGAATTGTGTTTATGGAATAACTTGTGGTTTTATTGGCAGTAACGTGGTAAGTATATATAGGATTTATTTGGAATATGAACGTAGGTGAATTTTTCATGCACCCTGTATGAATCTTTCTGACAATTTGCAATCAAATAAACATTAAAGAAAAGAAGTGAAAGCCTTCCTTCAAAGGAGAGTATGGCATTTAACATGGAAACTGCACTAGTGTCTCTAAAACTCATTACAGTAAGTGCTTTAGACAGGCTCAAAACTGTGAATAAATAAATAGATATCTGAAATAAAAGCTTGGTAGGTGACTTGGTGTTTGTAATTGCAGTACATCTTGTACTTCCATGAGGTGCAAATAGGAACTGAAAATGTAACCGTTTACTTTAAGCATTCTTAAATCAGATATGTTGATTTGGAAGTAAAATCTTAGGTCTTCTCTCACCCACCTTAGAAAATAAATGACAATATGTGCTTGCTGGTATGACTTCTGTCAATTGTGTGTCTTAGAAGTGTAAAACAATCATTTATGTTTTGTTGTAAACAGGCAAGTTTTGTTTAAAATTCTTTTTTAAACAGATGTGATTTTGTGGGAAGTGTTACTTCCATATTTCCACTCATAACTTAAGCTGAAGGACAAGAGCAGAAAGCCAAATATTTCCCCTTTGTAGCAGAAATTTCCAGTAGCCCAGGTGTTTCACTTCCAGGTACTGATTTGTGTTTCGCTCTGGACCAGGTGGGGTCGATGGAGAGAAATTCTGTCCCACGGTCGCTTCAAGAGGCAGCTGAATGAGCAGGACGTGGAGATAATCTGTCGAGCTCTCTTAGCCTACTGTCTTGTTCACTACAGAGGGGATGAGAAAATAAAAAGTTTTATATGGGATCTCATTACCCCAACAGAAGACGGGCAAACACGAGAGTTACAGAATCACCTTGGTAAGGACTTAGGTGTTTCTACTGTTTGGTAGTTCCATATGCGTATGCCTGTGGTACTGGGATAAAAGCATCTAAAAATCCTCTCTGAATGAGTCCTACTTGAAATAAACGGAATTTGTTGCATATGTGCAATTTAAATAATGGGAAAAGAAGTGTCACTTCTGCCTTGTTTGTTTGTTGGCTTACCCAAATGGATTGGTACACCTTGTGTAAGCTTGCTTTTCAGTTTGGTTCATAGGAACCTCTTTTGTTGACAAGATGTTCTCCTTTTCCCTCCCCTGCTTTGTTCTAAGCTGGTGCAGTGTACTCCATACTCTCAGAGGTCTTCTAAGAGACAACGGGGAAAATACACCTATCCAAAGCCTGTGGTGCTAGTATTTTTTTTTCTGCACTGTGGGTCACGATACCAGTGTAGGATATAGGAACTTAAAAGTATTGCAGTATTGCCTGCCTGTTGCTGTCACTGTGTTATATTTTAAATTATCCAGGCTTGTCAGCCCCTGTGCCTAGAGGAAGAAAAGGAAAAAAAGTCAAGACCCAGGCTAGCACTTTTGATATACACAAAGCAGAATGGCTTCGAAAATACAATCCAGAGCATCTGTTGCAAGATGAAGGCTACAAAAAGCACATAAAACACCATTGCAACAAGTAAGAAGCGGCTGAAGCATGAATGTCTTTCAGATTTTATGTAAAGATTCCTCTTTGCTTCTAATTCCTCATTGTGGTACTGGCATTCGCTTGATTAGAATAGGTTGCATAGTATTAGGAGATGAACTGGGCATTTGACATTTAAAATAATTGTAGCGTTAACTTTTAAAGAAACTGGATGTTTGTGTCTGTACAGAGAAGGAGAGAGAGATTTTGCTAGCATCCCTGGGGAGCCATGTAGCAGCCAAAAGGACTAAAGTTTGGGAGTGTTTGGCAAAGAAACTGAAAGCACTTGATCTTACATACTGTTTAACTGGCATGTTCTCTAGACATCTGAGCTACGAGCTTGTTCAAAGCCTACTCATAGCTATGAATGGTCTTGTTTTAGCTAAATCATATTTCTTAGCAAAACTGGTCATGCTGATGCTTGAAAATACCACACAGCTGTGGTGAAGAATTGTGATAAAGCTTGGAGCAGCCTTTGGGGGAATCATTGCACCAAAGTCTAAGCGAGAAGGAATGAAGAGGTGCTGTGAAAGATGTTCCTTGTCAGCCTTAAGGGAATCTCCTGCTTAGGAGAAGGGAAATAGCAGTTTTTTCTTAGCAGTACATTACGAAGCGTGTGAGAAGTGTTCTGTGGGGCCCGGCCTTTGCAATTTGAAAGAATTTTTGCAATGAAACAACTGTAAAAGTCACGGCAGTTAAAAGCGTGAGCTGACCTCAACTGGAGGTTATCTCCTTTTTATAACTGAGGGAAGTATGTTTTAGGAAAATGAAAGCTTTGTGATGTTACAGAAGACAAAACAAAACCACCCACAACTATTGAAAGCTTTCAGAGTGTTCACACTCGTATTTCTTTTTTCCTTTGTGCAGGGTCTTGCTGCGAGTAAGAATGCTGTATTACTTAAAACAAGAAGTCATTGGTAATGAATTCCAAAAGGTGTTTGATGGAATTGATTCCAGGTGAACTAGAGGTTTTTTCCTTGTTTATTTTAAATGTAATCTGTTGAATGAAAAGTCAGAAATCTTTCTAGACCTAAGTTAGGAATGTTAAAAAAAATATTTGTGTGCCTAGGCTGTGAGAAAAATGGTTTTTGTTTATTTTTTTTTTTACTAAACACTTTGTATCCATCTGACGTGAGGAAGTCCCGATTCCTATTTATTAAGTCTAGCGATATGAGGTAATATTATTTAAATCAAATAGACTGAAAAAGTGGCTGAAAGAGAGAATTCATTGCTTTCCATTTTAATTGGTGGGGTTTTCCTGCCTCTCTGTGTACGCTTTTGGTTACGTGCTGCATATTCCATTAATTTTTATTCTTTTTGTGGAAGTATTGCCGTTTGCAAATTCTTGAACTCCCTGCTACAGGAGCTTGTGGCACATGATAGAAAGTTTTAATTTGATTCAGAAAGCTGATATAAATATTTGTGGAAGAACAGTCCATCTGATGCTATTAAACACAAAAGCAGATAATCCTTGGTTTGCTAAATTTCGCAAGCACAAACTGCTACGAAATGACGGAGTTCACCGAGAGAGAAATGGTGTTGTATGTTGGTTCTGCTTTAATAGTCTTTTGCTGTTACTGTTCTCTGTCAAATATGAAATATCAAGCTGTCTGGGTGTTTTGAATTTTAGGGTTTTACTGAATGCAGAGGTGAAAAACTGTATGCCGCTGTTCCTTTAGGTTATCAAAATTATTCTGAATGATAAATCAATATTGTATCATGTGGCTTATGGAACTTAGTGGTGTAACTATGCACTTTTAAAGTCTTGCTTCCGATTAAATCACAAAGTCCATTATAAAAAATTAAACAATTCAATCCTAGGAATCTTTAAAGCCTTCAAAGTAATCTTTGAATTAGTTTGCTGGACATGGAATGTCATATATGTGCTCTTGAAGAGAGAAGTTTAAAAATCCTTCATAAAGTACTAATGTACAAAGAGAAAATTAAAGTTTATTTCTTTCTCTGCTACTGATGTTGATTCTGCTGTTGGTGATTCTCCTTAGTGAAATTGATGTTTGGGTCCCTGAGCCAGATCACTCAGAAGTTCCTGCCGAGTGGTGGGACGCTGATGCCGATAAATCCCTTCTAATTGGCGTTTTTAAACACGGTGAGTAATATTAATGAGTACACGTGTGCTTCCCCACCCCTCATTATAAACATCTTACGCTCAGGTTTTTTCATAGCTTATTCTGAAAGTTGAACGTGTGCCACCTTTTTTTCTTTTGTCCTTTATAGGTTATGAAAAATACAACACTATCAGAGCAGACCCAGCGCTGTGCTTCTTGGAAAGGGTTGGCAAGCCAGATGAAAAAGCAGTTGCTGCCGAACAGAGAGCGAATGATTACATCGATGGGTATGAGCGCTTAAAAGAGGGCACGAATGTTTCAGGGCCTTTAAAGTAAAGGAGGCTGAATTTGTATGTTGTGCTTCATTCTCTTCTTACCTGGTTTCAGGCTAGTTTGATGTCATTGTGAGGATCGCTGCTTTGGTTTTACGCCCACAGAGTGGAAAAGAGTTAGGAACAGCATGTAACAGAACCATTGAAGTTCAAGATTTCACCGTTACAGGAAAAATGCAGCAACTGGTTGTTAACAAAGCCTCTGCCTTGTGTTGCTGTGTCACAAGTACTGTTTAGACACTGAAGAGCAAAAGCCTTCAGAAGCACAAGTACTGCAGACCTTTTCAACTTGATTTCAAGTCAGCCAGCTTGGAGTATTAGTCCGGTGTTAGCTAACCAGTGACCCCAGTAGGTCAGTTTGAGTATTACTGGTAATTGCTGTAAGGCAGAGCTGCTTTTATTCATTGCATTTATTAATTTTATAACCAGTGAGGTGAGCAGCTGTGGTCATATAGATCTTTGAATGAGATAGTGAATTGGGGGTTGGAGAGGGAAGATATGACGATGACAGGATTCAAGCCAGAGCTGCCATGAAATATTTTCCTGGTTTCAAATAAAATATTAAATACAGTATATCTATCTAAATTTAAATGAGTTTTGCACAGTTGAAAAGAGCATAAGGACTTCTGAAATATTACTGAGATGGGTTCTTTTGTGTTGAAATTTTAACAGGGATGTAGAAGATCCAGAGTATAAACCAGCACCAGCAATGTTTAAAGATGACATAGAGGTACAGTAGGCACCTATTAATAGCTCCTTTTAACACACTTAGAGTATAATACTTCCTATTATACTTCCTAGCAAACTATTTCGTTTTTCTGTATTTCTCTAAATTGATAGAAGTTCCTCTGTGTGTTTCTGAAGTTGTGTGGGTGGTGGGGAATGGGAGGGAGTTGTTGTGTAATTCTGTTGTATGCCTTGCTAGCTGTTTTTTCCAAAATCTATCTTGCTCTTGTTCTCTGTCATGTCCATAAATTGTCTGTAAGATGTAAGTTTAACCTAAATCAAGAGGTCTACATTTTTAATTTTGCTTTACTTTTGTTTTTCTACAGGATGATGTCTCATCCCCAGGTGATCTAGTAATAGCAGATGGAGGTAAATACATAAAACTTCAAATCTGAGCCAATGCAACCTCTTCTGAACTGTTTCATTCTCCTGACTCTTAGGAAAATCTGTTTCTATTGCCTAGTGTAGAACCATAAGCACTAGCAATGATTAACCTCTAATTTTCCTCTGACTTTGTTTACATCTAGATGGACAAATGATGGAAGGAGACAAAATCTATTGGCCCACTCAGTCTGCCCTAACAACGCGTCTTCGCCGCTTAATAACTGCTTATCAACGAACAAGTAAAAATAGGCAGGCCCAGCAGATCCCGCCAGCGTTCCCAGTACAAACCAGTCTGATGCAGCCTCCGTATGAAGAAGCAGCTTTAAATCCAAAGATGGCTGCTAAGATTGAAAGACAGCAAAGGTAGGTTCAGCATGCAATTCATGGAATCACAGAGTAGTCAGAGTTGGAAGGGACCTTCTAGATCATCCAGTTCCAACCCCCCTGCCCTGGACAGGGACACCTCCCACCACACCAGGTTGCTCCAAGCCCCAGCCAGCCTGGACTTGAACCCTTCCAGGGATGGGGCAGCCACAGCTTCTCTGGGCAACCTGTTCCAGTGCCTTACCACCCTCACACCAAAGAAGTTCTTTGCAATATCTCGTCTAAATCTCCCCTCTTCCAATTTAAAACTGTTCCCCCTTGTCCTATCAAGCATTATCAAGCCTATTCCACAGCATTAATACATTCTTGCACTAAAAATGCTGAAGAAGTAATGATTTCTAGCAGTGTGAAACAGCGAAGAATTTCCTGTTTTGTTTCTTGATGAAGGTGGACAAGAAGAGAAGAAGCTGACTTCTACAGAGTTGTGTCCACGTTTGGAGTGGTGTTTGATCCCGAAAGGGGCCGGTTTGATTGGACCAAGTTCAGAGCCATGGCCAGGCTGCATAAGAAAACTGATGAGAGCTTGGAGAAGTACTTGTACGCATTTATGTCCATGTGCCGGAGAGTCTGTCGTCTCCCCTCGAAAGAAGGTGAGTGTATTTTTTTTTTAGCTTCTAGTTTAATCTTTAAATTTCTTTGTCATTGCTTAGCTTGAAAAGGTTTTTCTCTCATGTGTTCCAATACAGAAATGGGGGAGAGGGAAACAAGGGAATATGTTATGTGCGGAATAGAGCTTATAATGGGGAGATGTATATTAACTGATTAAAGCCATCTGCATCTAATGCTGATTTGCCATGAGTTGTGGGGATTTTTTGTTGTTTTTGCCTGATTCTCATCTTTGTTTTGTTTTATTACAGAACTGATAGACCCAAATATATTTATCCAGCCAATTACAGAGGAGCGTGCTTCTCGGACCTTGTATCGCATCGAACTCCTACGGAAGGTGCGGGAACAGGCTCTTCGACACCCGCAGTTGTTTGAACGACTAAAACTGTGCCAGCCAAACCCAGACTTGCCCATCTGGTGGGAGTGTGGGACGCATGACAGGGATTTACTTATAGGAGCGGCTAAACACGGAGTTAGCAGGACAGATTATCATATTCTTCGGGATCCTGAGCTCTCATTTATGTCTGCCCAGAGGAACTATAATCAAAACAAAGTGGCGCTCTCGAGGACTTCTACTCCGCTCTTGCATCAGTATCAGATGGCATTAGCTGCTTCTCCTCTTACACCTCAGTCAAGGTTGTCAGATGCTAAAATGAACGCTTTTGAGGACACAAAAGCTAAAAATGAAAATCTGAAAGAAGACCCTCAGTCTTCTGGAGAGGAATCTATGTCTACAGAGGAGACACAGACCATAATGAAATCGGAACCTTTGAGTCCAAAAAATGGCACATCGGTACAAAATACAGACCACAGACCCAGCGTGAAGGCTGAGACAGACCGGCGCATGGTGGCAGCAAGGACAGAGCCTCTAACTCCAAACCCAGCTTCCAAAAAACAGAGAGTCAGTAAAAGAGGATCTGACTCTAGCTCTGACTCTGATTCTGACTCAGATAGATCATCCTGTTCTTCCAGGTCATCTTCTTCATCCTCTTCATCTTCTTCATCTTGTTCACACTCGCGATCAGGCTCTAGCTCTTCATCATCTTCATCTTGTTCTTCAGCATCTTCATCATCCTCCTCCTCATCGTCATCTTCGTCGTCGTCGTCATCATCATCGTCTGAAGAGAGTGATAGTGATGAAGAGGAGGCACAAAAACGTGGTATGTGTGTAGTCTTACTTCCGCAGTATAACTCTTACACCAAACAATTTTATAGGAAAAAAAAGTCTTAAAAAGGATATTAAATCCCACAGAAGTTAATTTAAAACATTTTTCCTTGAGTCTTCAAGTGAGTTGGAAGAATTTCAGAGAATACAGTGTTTTATTTGCTTCGTATCAGTGCCTTGGATGAGGTGGTTGGGATTTGTTGGCTGATTCCTACGTGAGCTTACTGTGCATGTGGTTTGCCTGCGGGAGGAGAGTTGAAGGGCTAATGTTTTCTGGAGGTGCTCAATGTGTGTGTATTTCCTACTACTGTTTCTTTTTCTTCTTAAATACATTCTTTTGGTTTCCCTGTTAGTTTTTTCTATCCTTACTCACCTGTCTTTATAGCTTCCTACTTGTGCTTTCATGCAAGCTGCCTTCTATCCAAGCTATAGGGTCATCTAAACTGCGTTTTCCTGGCAGCTGGAGGTGGCCAGGCAGTGTACTTGCACTGAAAACTTTCAAACACTTAAAAATATATATCTGCTTTTAGAAAAGATTGAGGTGGTAACAGAGCATAGGACCAAATAACACAGAGAGACTTCTGAAAGCATCAAAGTAGAAGCAGAAACCTCTCATCAGAGATGGGATGCAATACTTTTTAATAAACCAACAGATTATTATTTAATAACGTTCCTTATTTTGATATTATGAAGTGTCCTTTGGTCTTGCCCCGTTGAAATTCAGACTGTGAAGATGTTTTTCTGCTGTGTGATAACAAATGGTAATAAAAAAAAGGAAGAGGGTGAAGTTAGGCAGTGAGATTACAGCATAAATAAGCTTTTTTTTTCTAGTGTCTCAGGGAAAAAGGCACTGTGTTAGTTGGATGAATCTTCTTCCCCCCACAGGGCTCAGTACTGGGTCCGGTTCTCTTTAACATCTTCATTAATGATCTGGACGAGGGGATCGAATGTACCCTCAGCAAATTTGCAGACGACACCAAATTGGGTGGGAGTGTTGATCTGCTGGAGGGTAGAGAGGCTTTGCAGAGGGATCTGGACAGACTGGATCAATGGGCTGAGACCAACGGAATGAGGTTCAATAAGGACAAGTGCCGGGTCCTGCACTTGGGTCACAACAACCCCAGGCAGCGCTACAGGCTTGGGGAAGAATGGCTGGAGAGCTGCCTGGCGGAAAAGGACTTAGGGGTGTTGGTCGACTGTCGGCTGAACATGAGCCAGCAGTGTGCCCAGGTAGCCAAGAAGGCCAACAGCATCCTGGCCTGTATCAAGAACAGTGTGGTGAGTAGGACCCGAGAGGTGATCGTCCCCCTGTACTCGGCACTGGTGAGACCCCACCTCAAGT
>VXBW01006069.1:533104-573462 GCA_013400375.1 Thinocorus orbignyianus | reverse complement strand
TTTTTTTTTTTTTTTTTGTTTTTTTTTTTTTTAATTCCCCCCCTCCATTGGTTGGACTAGATGATCTCAAAAGGTCCCTTCCAGCCTAGGTGATTCTGTGATTCTGTGATTCTTGTCTATGCAAATGACAGATGGAAACCATGGGGTTAATTTCCTGGGAAAAGGGTTACTGGACGAGTAAAATGCCACTTAAAATTATTAAAATGCTGCTGCCTGTAACAGTGGAAGGAAATTTTCAGAGGAGACAGTTGTATGCAGGCATTAAAACAGTGAGAGAAAAGGAATGCTTACATCATGTAAATATTTAGATCTAGATGGCAGATACTATAACATGTGGTACAAGTCCAAATATTAGGCTTGTTTTCTGCCTGCTCAGTCTGCTTAGGCAAGTCATTGTGCCATCCTCAGATTGCAAAACCTTGTAAATCAGTCAGCCTTTCCTCTCGGGGCTGGTTTGCTGTAACTTGGTGTTGGTCTTGAAGAGATTGGTGCGTTTTCATTTGAAGCCCAGGTTTTATCTCACCTGTTGTGCAGCGATCATGGAGCCTTGGCGTGCTTTTCACATGTGAAACAGCCTTTAAGGGAGAGTTAAGTTGTAGCAGAGGACTTAATATGTAGCTATTGTTAAATCTGAGTTTTGTGGAGTTGTCCCTCAATATTCTTACTGGCTGTGCTGCTGTCGTGGTTTACCTTTTCAGGCAACACCTTCGTTTTGTTGTTTCAGTTTCAGACTGTTTCCCCGTGTCATAGTGAATCTTATGTTGTTTGGGCAGGCGTAGGCAGAAGTAAAATATTAATGAGGAGGAAAGCCTAAGAAAGTCAAAGAAAATCCTCTGTGATTAATTTTTTGAAAAATGAATGATGCAGACAAATGTTCAAAGTGCAGAACACACAGGATTCCATCCAGTCAATGAAGTGGGGAGGTTTACACAAGTAGTATCCCAGCAGATCCATCGGGTTCTGGTGATGGACACCTTTCATTTCAGTTCAATGCTGCATTTTGGTGCGTGCTGGTTTACAAAGGAAATCTGTTAAAATAAGTAAGGATTGTCTATCATACTACTGTGATTTCAAGTAGCTAAATGTTTGACACATTAAGCTGTTGAAATATTAACAAGAATATGTGTGGCATTTACATGCCTAGAAAAGGGTCAGCGGTCTTCCTGAAAAACCTCAAAGATTAATTCTTCAGTTTAACTCCGTGTTTGGACTTTGTCTGAACGTTGTTCTTGTGTGTTTTGTTCACCTGATCCTCTTACAGCCCACCTTTAACTTGTGTTTGACATCAAATGATATGAGCTGGTTTTATTTAGCAGAAGGAACCCCGCATATAAAAGCGTACGATGAGGAGAGCGTGGCCTCTCTGAGCACAACGCAAGACGAGACGCAGGACAGTTTCCAGCTGAACAACGGGACACCAAATTCCACTTACCTCCTGCAAGGTGGATACATGTTGGCTGCATCCTACTGGCCAAAGGCAAGTTTGTAATACCTGCTTAGAAAACCAGAGCTGTAGGGGAAGTTGGACCATGACATTAGTATCCAGTTAAATATGGTAAAACCGTACTCCTGAGTTCTGGGTGAGATCTTGGAAAAACCAGTTTTGTTCATGGTAAATGACAGTAAAATTGAGACAAAGCATTTTTAGCATCAGTTGTATAGCTGTAGCTGTAAAAGAGAATCTTCACATAGGAAACAGAACTTTAAAGAAAGAATATTTAAGATGAGATGATTTATTGAGTCTTTGGATGATCCTAAGTCCGTGAGATGAGTTGTTTGGGGTAGTCAAAAAAAAAAAAAAGATGAAACGGCTCGAAATCAGTTAAGCTAAATATGAGAAAATAATTCTGATTAATAATAAGACTCCTTCAGCTACACTGCAAAACCCTGAGTCATCTTACAGCCCAGGCTGGCTGAAGCACTGGTGTAATGCAACTTCGATGATAAAATTTCACTGTATGATCCTGTATGTGAATTAGTGAAATTCTGGAGTATGCTTTGAAAAGGGAACACCGGGTGACTGGAAATTCAACTTATTTGAACCAAATACTGAATATTTTTAAGCTTCTTTAGTCATACCTGAATTTCTCTGGCTGACACAGCTTGGCAGACCGCAGAACAGTTTCTTACTCGTGCAACTCTTGGCTTAACTAAGAGGGTGAAGCAAAAATTGTGAATGACTGGAATACCTGTTCATTATCAAAACTTCAACTGGGTTATATTTTTTTGGATAGCTTTCTTTCCTGATGTGTAAGGAAGATGGGACTGACTTAAGACAGCTTCTGGGCCTGAAAAAATTTACTTTCTTTTACAGTGGGGTTTTTGGTGTTGTTTTTTTTAAGTGTAGGAAAGCCCATATGAAGTCAACTTTTGTGAAGATTTTCTTTGCTTTTATTTTTCAATATTTCTAAAGACATTTTAGCATGGTTAGTGTGTTGCTAGGCATATGCTATATTAAACAAAAAACCCACAGCTTTTTTAAATCAAAAAAAACCAAAACAACTAAACAAACATAATTTCAAAATCTCCTTCTGCGTAACAGACGTGAGTCAAAAATCAGCTTGAAATTCAGAGCCAGATCACAAGCCTGTAGTGAAGGAGAAGTCAAGGTCAAGCAGTTGAGAAAAGTCTGAAAAAGAAGGTGACAACAGAGACAAGATGAGGGAAATAAATGGAGGATCTGAACCTCAGGAGCTTTTCGTCATTGTTAACGTTTGCTCCTGGAAGATAGGTTTTAAATGTGAATACTACTTTTCATAGTTTTTGAACATTGATTTTTGAGAAGGGGAGCGTAACCTTCATGTCACAGGTGTTTGGCAGACCGAAAAATGGCCTTTGGGGTGTAACGAACCAGAGTGTTTTTAAATATAGGGGAGGGTCTTGAACTTGGCAAAAAAAATGTTTGCTTGCAGAACAGGTAATTTTAGTGTTGGCATTTCTTATTTGATGAATAACTGCACTCTGAAATTAACAGAAAACTTGATAGTTACCGGAGTTTACACATACTTGGCTTGTTGGGCCTCGACATCTGTGTGTTGTGCAGGTGTGTGAAGCCACGTCTGTGTTTGGTGTCTAAAGACTGTCAATGAGGAATACTACAGTTTCAAAAGCTAAAATGAGTCGTGAATAAAAGTCTGTAGATTTAGTTTTATAAGTGATATTTGCCAGATAAGCTGTGGTGCTCCTCACCCTGGCTGAGACCCTGCTACTGGTGAGATAAAGCCAGACCTGCACATACTCTTTCAGCAATTACCGTATCTTTCCTTAAAAATCAGTGAGAGTGTGTTTCAAGCATGTGCAGGCCCCAGGCCCTGTATAGATGAGAGAGATTGCATATTTGTTTGCAGGTGGTGAAAAGAGGAGAACTTCTCTTGCCCAGAGAAGCTGTGGCTGCCCCGTCCCTGGAGGGGTTCAAGGCCAGGCTGGATGGGGCTTGGAGCAACCTGGTGTGGTGGGAGGTGTCCCTGCCCAGGGTGGGGTTGGAACTGGATGATCTTGAAGGTCCCTTCCAACTCTGACCATTTTGTGATTCTAAAAGAAGTACAGAAGTGGCTTTCATGAACTTCTACAAGGAATGCAGGAACTTGTAAATCTTTGTCTGATGATTTTGCAATTGGGACGCAATACACAGATCTGGTAGCGTGCACGGAGTTTGGTGGGCATTCGTCTTAAAGAAATCCTTTCCTTCTTCCTTCAGGATCGAGTCATGATTAATCGACTTGACAGTATATGTCAGACAGTGCTGAAAGGGAAGTGGCCTTCGGCCCGACGGAGCTATGACAGCAACACGGTGGCATCTTTCTACACCACCAAACTCCTGGACAGCCCCGGCGCGGCTGTGGAGTACAGCGAGCCCAGTGCTCCAACACCCCCTCTCCCTGCCCTTAAAGAAGAATACGATCAGTCACCACAGCTGTCAAAGGTGAAGAAGCATGTACGAGAAAAGGAGTTTACAGTGAAAATCAATGACGTATGTTTATTTTTATTGCCCTAGGACCTGATTGCGATTGCGGTGTGCGGCATGCTTTACCTGCAAGTGGCTGCCTGCTCTCACTCTCACTTCCTTCACACACTTGTTTGTGGGTATTTGGGTCTGCTGCTTCCGGGAATTGAGCGTTTGGGTTTGGGCTTTGTGGGTTTTTTTGGGGGTGGAGGGTTGAAGCTGCTTTGGTTCCCCCCCCCAGTTATTATTTATTTGCATAAGGCACTGGAAGGAATCATTGTTATTTCTCTTTCTGAATTGATATTCTGCAATTCTGGTGCTTCCTCAGACAGCCTGGTTTATGCTGTTTCTAAGAAATCTGGGTGGTAAGAAAAAAAAAAAAAGAAGGCCTTTTAGAGGGTTGTAGGTCAGTATCCCACTTTAAATGCAAGCAGTTTGAGACCTCTTGGTAGCCCGTAAACACGTATGAAAATTTCCTGTTGTAATTAGGTTTGGCTTTTGTTTTGGACTTGATTAGGGAGGTAGACAGCCTGCTCAACATCTGGATTTTTCAGTTGAGGTAGTAGATAATTTAAAATTCATATTCATAGAAGCAATTCTATGAAATCTCCATTCAGATTTGGTTTTTACATTGAGGTGAAGCAAGACTTGTTTAAGGTCCAATAGAATGTTTTCATTCTTCCTCAACTCTTCTGGAGTAACCATGTGTTGTGTGAGAATCCTGATGATGAAGTAGTCATCTCTGCTTCAGAAGAGGCTCTTCTAACCCTGACATTTATTTAACAGGAAGGTGGTTTGAAATTGACTTTTCAGAAGCAGGGAATGTCTCAGAAAAGGCCATTTGAAAGCGAGGAAGGTGCATTGGGACAGCAGCAATACCTGGCTCGGCTACGCGAACTCCAGAGTGCTTCAGAAACCAGCCTTGTCAACTTCCCAAAATCACTTCCCGAATCGGGTACGTAAAACATGAGAGGGCATGAGGGTTAGTAAGTACATCTTACCTCCTGGGTCCTTCTGTTGATCTCCGTGTATAAGCAAGAGAGAGATGTTTGAAATGTTAGTTGTTCTGCACTGCAGTCTGGGCACCGAGGTTGAGGCCTGAGGCTGGACCCCGTGACTGTCCCCTCGCAGAGTCAGTTACGTTCGTTTATTAGAAGAATGCATTTATAAGTTATAAACACCCCCACAAGAAGATTTTATTAATTAAAAAGTGCATTGCTCTACACTGACAGCAGTCAGTTTAAATCAGAAGACGTTCCAGATTTATGCCTCGGTCATCTTGCACTTTTCATGTTCTTTCCTGTGTCTCATGTAAAGAAACAGCAGAACCAGTTTGGAACCAGTTTTTGACTTGTAGGCAAAAAATTCTAGCTTATGTTCATGAAAAGACTAACAGTGGGTATACACTGACAAGTAAAAAATGAGCCTAAAGTAAGGAGTTACAATTCAGATTAAAAGATTTGAAATTATTAGAATTGGGTGCTTGATTTAGGGCAACTTCTGATTAAATGGCTGCAGTTCATTGAGGTGGCATATGTATGTGCAGGAGAATGTTTCCTTAAAAAAAAAAAAATACCCTTCACTTGCATTTTGTACTTTCTTGTTCTTTTTGTGATGTACCATTAAGGTCTTGTTATAAACATTTGTTTGAGTCAGCAATTTTTAACAGCTCTCCTCCCTGTACAGATGGATTTGGAATGGGTGGAGGACAGTAAAAGGAAACTTTCCTAGTTAGAGTGGCTTTTCAGAGCCTGACATTAATAGTTCTAAACAGTCATAAAACAATAGGCCATTTCTGTTAGATATTACATGTAGAAATTATATGCACTTGCACTGTTATGAGTAATTTTATTTCCTTTTTTTATTCAGACATGGTTCTTGTTATAAACAGCTCAAGCATCTGACGCTAATTTTATTGCCTCGTTAATTAGGTACTTCCAGTCACTTAACAGCCAGTGCCAACGGAGTCATAGTGGACAGTCAGCCTGTAGTCAAAAAGAGAAGAGGAAGAAGGAAGAACGTGGAAGGAGTTGATGTCCTTTTTATGAATAGAAATAAACAGCCTAATCATGTAAGTCAACTTGATTTTATATCCAAAAATGAGATCCAAATTACTGTTAATCCCTTAACTGTCCCTGCCCATGGCAGGGGGGTTGGAACTTGATGATCTTTAAGGTCCCTTCCAACTCTAACCATTCTATGATTCTATGATTCTATGATTCTAACTGAGCTTAACCAGCTGTCAGCATACAACAAAAACTTTATTAGTTAGAGCTGTTGGGTTGAGGTTTTTTTCTGAAATTGTTCACTGACAGTTTATAACCGCACAAATGAGAACTGGTGGAGCTTTACTAAATATTAGATATAGTCATTATTGATTGATAACTGTTCCAGCAAATAAGTTTAATTCTAGTTTTGATGAACTGTGAACAACAGTCTTTTACTAAAAGCTTGACATTTACCTGGCAACACTGTCTGTCAGCTTTTCCTGTAATGTCTGTTACAGGACCTGATTGTACAGTGAGTGAAAGGGCGGTGTCTCACCGAGCCCTTGACTGCAGCCCTCCTTGGATCGTTACATGGACTAATTGTGATGGGTTCTTTTCTATGGAAAACTTAATCAAATGTTTTTCATTTGCCCAGGTTAATCCAGGTATCAACTCCTGTCAAGCTGCTGCAGGAATAAACCCAGCACTCACCTACACACAATCCCAAGGCATGCTTGATGCGGAGAGTCCGGTTCCTGTTATTAATCTCAAAGATGGAACGAGGCTCGCAGGTGATGATGCCCCCAAAAGAAAAGATTTAGAAAGGTGGCTTAAAGAACATCCTGGATACGTTGAAGATTCAGGAGCCTGTATTCCTGTGAGTATTCATTTTGGCTCGACAGTAAGACATTTCTCATAAAATGTTATTTGAATTTGTAGTCAATGTTACGTGGAATTATTCCTTCTATTTTGCGTAGGAAAAGAAAAACATCTGTTTCTTTTTACGCAATTTGAGCTCTGCAAGCGTTGCTTTTTCCTCATGAATGTAGTTGCTAAGAAAAGCAATATTAAACAAAGACATTTGCTCTTTCTCTAATTTCACCTAGGATTAGAAAAACTACCTAAAATAAGAAAACTCCTAGTATTATGATACTGATGATGGGAGCCAAAAATGTGTAACGGCATATTAGTGATGCACGAGACAATTAAAGACTACAGTGTGGGATGTCTCTTGTACCCACATTGCAATGCTATGGCAGCGATGGTTGGCGGGGTACAATGTTCTCTTTTTACCTCTGAATTTGAGATTTGTTAATGTTGAATAGATTGCAAGAAAAATCCCATTTATGACACCTGGAGTAACAACCTTACCTCTCCCTCAAGATGTTAGTTATACAAAGCAGTAGCAACATTCCTTACAGTTAAAGCACTGTTGAAAACTGCAAAATTATTAAAACCAAACAATGGGTAGAGGCATCAGAGAGAGAACTTGGTGTTTAGTGGGCTGCTTGTTATGAGTGTGTGATTAGTGAATTAGTATTGTCACTAAAATACTTCTGAAATGGAAAGTTACTTCAGACGGGTGTCTGCATCAAGAGAATGCACAGACATCTTCCCATTTTTAAAAGTCTTATCAGAAAGGTAATTGGCTTTTAAATTGCTATGTAACAGAGGTTGCAGCTGCATGAGGGGAGGCCCAAACAGAAAAGACACCGGTGTCGAAACCCTAATAAACTGGACGTTAATAGTTTGACTGGTGAAGAACGTGTTCAGCTCATAAACAGAAGAAACGCCAGAAAGGTATTCGTGTTTCTGTTCTCATTCCTGTGTTCCCCAGGTGAAAAGTTACCTGAAATGAAGAACCTCTGATATTACACTTGCCGAAATGCTGTGTGCAGATGAAAGGGGATTGTTTTAAGATTTTGGCACAGAGCAAGGAAGTCAGTGACAATCTTCTAGTAAACATTTGGCAGCTATGAAAATATGTAAGATAAGGCTGGAAACTTTCCCTGTGGTTTGTGTTTGGAAAGAGTTGAACACTCTATATTGCAATATTTGTGACATTGACTAATACTGAGGCATGGCCACTGAAATACGTGTTGTTCTGACCAAAGTACCAACTATCTCACAGGTTTGAAATTTTATGTACAACTTTTGACAGACATGTGGGCTGATGTGTGTGTGTGTCAGTGTAGTACCAGAGCAGCAGGCCAGTGGGAGCCTTGGAGTCTTTGCATCACTGTATGAAGTATTTTCTCCTGTGATACTGCCAGTTTCTCTTTTTTGTTAGGGACCACTTGCAAGAAAAGCAGGACATTTTTTATGCTGCTACGTTAAGGTCAGAAGCTTTTTGTATCTGTAGAGGAGAGTGAGGCAGAATTTAAGAGTCTTTAATCTCTTCAGTGCATTGAGAGAGCAGCTCAAAAGAGGAACCTGTGTGGCTGCTGGTCTCGAAAAACACACCCTGGGCTGCTCTCAGTAAGCCGTGCCCTGGGGAATCTTTGTCAGGTTGATGATCCAGGAGTGGAGACCTGATCTGTGCTGCCTGTGAAAACCTGTGTTTTCATTACGACTTTTTTTCACTGAAAAATTTCCACACCATAGTTGAGACTCTGTTCTGTTATTTTAATCTCAGGTTTCCAACTTATAACTTGTCCTCAGCTTCTCGTTTTGTCTCATTTCCTTTTTTTGTTCAGTTACACCTTTAGTAGCAGGGGGCAAGGGGACTGAAAGTAGCCTAGAAAATGTGACTTTAAGTTGCAGTTTATAGAGAAAGTTCATCAGAAACTGGAATTCTTTTTCCTTTCTTCTTTCTACAATTGCTTCTTTCTTTCTGGATCTGAGTAATACTTGTAATTTGGAAGTTTACCTTCCTGCTTCTGTGATTTTATTAGGCTGTGCTGTCTAGCAATCTTAACTTGGCTTTTATCACATGAAAAAAAAAAATAATATAAGAAGTAGTTTCACAAGAAGCAGAGTTTCATAGAAGAAGTTGACTGAAATGACAGAATAGGTAGTATTGGATAGGACTGATTATCGGATAAAGGGAAGGCGTTTAACAAGATTGTAATTATAACCTTCTAGTTAATACTTGGGCTGCTGCTGTTGTCTGTTGATGTGGTTGCGTATCTCAACAAACTCTGGTGTTAACCATTACTAGGAATGTCAAGTTGCAAAGTATGAGTTTAATAGATGAATTTGGATTTAGTAAATTTGGAACAAATGGAGAGTATCTCACAGCGCCAGGTATCAGTCAAAAGCTGTATCGTACTCATTGATAATTTCCAGTCAGACTTCATTTGCCTTGTGTTATATAAAAGGCAAAAATGAAACGGTGTCAGGTGTGAATGTTGCCTTTTTCTTACTGAATGATAAGTATTTTCCTGACTTGTATCCTCTGCTTCTCAGGTGGGGGGTGCGTTTGCTCCCCCTCTGAAGGATTTATGCAGGTTCTTGAAAGAAAACCCAGAGTATGGAGTGGCTCCTGAATGGGGAGAAGTTGTAAAACAGTCTGTGAGTATTTGCAGAACAAGATAACCGTGATGTGAAATGTATCTTAAAAGCAAACAAGGCGAATGGGGGGAAAAAAAATGGCATGCTGAAAGGCATGCCTTTCATTTCTGGTGTTCTATTAAATGTGGAATGTGAATCAGTGTTGGCATTTGGTCCCTCAGCTTGTTTCCCTGACCTGGTTTGGTGGCACAGCTGTGAGGGGAGGGACAGTGGTTGGCAACCCCAAATTTGAGGTTTAGTTGAAGGTGCTACAATACTGTGGCTTTTTCATCTTGCAAATGTTCCTTGAAGGTTTTTAGGAAGAAAGGTTAGAGTTAGGAATATAGATATAATTTTAAGTCTTTGTTTTACTTTTTAATTTACTTTCAGTGCTCACCTTTATGGAATTACTACCTGCAATAAAAACGTAAATCAAGTATTAATTAGCTATTTCCTGTTACTTAGAATTTCTATTTTCTGTTTCTCAGAGGTTTTGTTTTTAGCTAAAAACTAATGTTGAGATTCCAGCGGAGGGCAGGAGGGAGGAGGAGCTGTCTGGAGATCAGGCAGCTCTGCTGGCACACCAGAGTCATCTCTGACACTGGTACCGTACGCTTAGGTCTTCTGTTTGCTTTTCCTTTCCTCGGAATACTTAAAAACCACCCTCTGTGTCCCTTGCAGGGGTTTCTCCCTGAAGGAATGTTTGACCGTATCCTGACGGGGCCCGTTGTGCGAGAAGAAGTCAGCCGCAGGGGGAGGCGCCCCAAGAGCGAGACGGCCAAGGCCACGGCGGCTGCGGCGGCTGCCAGCGCTGCCAGCGTGTCAGTGAACCCCCTGCTTGCCAACGGGCTGCTGCCAGGAGTGGACCTGTCCAGCCTGCAGGCCCTGCAGCAGAACCTGCAGAGCCTGCAGTCCCTGCAGGTGACGGCGGGGCTGATGGGGATGCCGGCCGGCCTGGCCACTGGAGGAGAAGCGAAGAATGTGGCTGCCATGTTCCCCATGCTGCTCTCGGGGATGGCTGGATTACCAAACCTGCTGGGCATGGGAGGACTTCTGGCAAAGTCTACAGAATCTATTTCAGAGGAAAAAAAGGGAAGCGATTCGAAGGAGGCAGATATAAAGAAAGAAAGGACAGAAGACCAAAACACGGATACTGGTGGTGAAAACTCTGTTTCGAGTTCTCCTTCAACATCCTCTGCTGCTGCAGCTGCCAATCCTCTCTCTCTTAACCCGTTACTTTTGTCCAACATACTTTACCCAGGGATGCTTCTCACTCCAGGCCTTAATCTTCATATCCCAGCTTTGTCTCAGTCTAATATTTTTGATGTACAGAACAGTGAAAGCAATGACACGGGCTCAGCCAAGCCCACAGAAGAAAAGGAGAAAAATTCTAGGGTTAGAGATCAGGAGGACAAAGGGGGAACAGAGCCAAGCTCTCTCAACGAAAACAGCACAGATGAGGGTTCAGAGAAAGCAGATGCTTCATCTGGATCTGATAGTACATCGTCTTCATCTGACGATTCGGATTCTAGCGATGAAGACTGACCCCAGACTCTGCACTTAAATTATAAACTGATTTTGAATTTATTCTTTAATTATTTCATTGTAAATAACCCAGTGTTGAGTGCATCAATGATTTACTGACCGAACATTTCAGTATTTGTTTAGAAGTGCAAACTGCTTTCAGAGACGTTTTGCATGTAATATTTCTTGAAGTTCATAAGTTTCTGAACTTGTATGTACTATCAAATACACAATGGTGTAAAATTACAACAAAAGGCATTATAATTTTGTTGGGGGGTTAATTTTATGAAAATAATGCTCGAGTAAGAGCTGTATATTTAATATATTTGCAGTGAACACAGAATACTTTATGCATATTATTGATTTAATTTGAATATAGTTTTACAGCCTCCTTGACACTTATAATTTACAGATCAAAACTCAGCAATAATTTGGGCAGCTAATGAATGTCATGAAAGCTGTAGAATCTACATCACCATCCATTGCTTTAATTACATGAAAATGCTCTAGTGTTGTGATGCACTGCTGTTTCCAATTCAGGTACAAGTCTGTTTAAAAGAAGATAAATTTTTTCCCAATCAGCCAATGAAACTGGCTACCTGTTACCTCAGCTGAGTTAGTTTAGGAAGTTTACATTGGTTTCTATTACTTGTTTTCAGGTTTTGTTTTGTTTTCTGAAGACATCCTGTATATCATGTTAAAATCTGAGTTATCTGAGATACGACTGTTGGGGTTTTTTCCTCCCTTACTACAACTGTTCTCGTTGACAGCAGTAAGGGGAAATGAAAGCAAAAACTGTCTTATCTCACGCTACTTGGCACCATGTAGATCTGTTTAGTTTACACCTTGCACAGTTTTGGGCTCCCTCTGCAGAATTCAAAGTCCCAAAATGAGGAGTAGTTTCCCCAAGACTCAGAAGAGGCAAAGCGTCATAAAGTGCCACTGAAAAGACCTTTCAACACTGCATCCTTCATGTAAAAATTGTTTGTTTGCTTTGTTTGTGTAAATTTCTATTTGTGTTTTATGTCATAAAACCTCCTGGAGTTACCAGTTAATAATGGTAAATAAAGTATAGATAGTTTTGAACTCCTTTTGAGTTTAAACTTCTCTGCAGATTTAAATCTGACTAAATATTACATATTGCCCAAAATCGTTATTGGGATATCGCTTCATATATTATGCTGAGTTACCCACTAAAGAAAAAGCACTTTGAATAGTAAGGAAGACAAATTATTTCTAGAAACCGCAGTCACAGGGCGTAAGACATCTGTTATAAGTCCAATTCCTTAGAATCCTTTACTATATAAAATCTGTCCAGTACTTGATCTGTGATACGATTCCTCCTCCTTCTTAAGCTGCTATTACTCTGACACAAGGTGAGGCCCAGGTTCACATTCGCGGAAGTTCTGAACTGGCTGAGACTTCAGTTGACCTCGGTTACATCGGCTGCGGTCCCAGAATAGGCAAGTGTTAAGAGAAAATAGGTACAGGTACTAGAAGAAGTCCTTGAAAAAGCTTTACAAAGGGATAAATTTAAAAAATAAAAAACAAAAACTGTATATTTTGATATAGTTCTGTTGCTTGCTTGTACAGTAAAACAACTGTGTTGTTTTTTTTATCAAGAATTTTACCAATGAAATATAAGTTTCTATGTGCAAAATAACTAGCCCCATGATTAGAAGCAGTATTACATGTAATTACACAATTACACAAGTACCATTTGGATTGTGCTGGTTACGTATTCTCCCAAATAGTATTCTGATTTTCGGCCCTTCATGCAGTGTCTTAGCAATAGTGAAAATTAAAAACTGCCAAGAGAAGGGGGTAGCAATTCTTCATGCTGAAAAATTAAAAAGAAGTATTTCGTATTTAATATTCTGCCCTTTGTAATATAGCACTTTTATTTAACTAGGATGCATCTATGAAATAGCCAAAGTTTTACAAACAGTTATTAACTTAGTTTGCTGATGGAGTATGTCAACGATACCATCACTTCCCACCCTTACCCCACCAAACAAATCCTAAATCTTGTGGCTAAAACCTAATTTATATCAGATTTATGAAATAAAGTATTTTCCTAATTATGGTCAAGTGAGTTTGGTTACCATTCTAGTGATTCTTTCTATGTAATAAGGCAATTACAGTTTCAAGTAATGAAGGCTGGTGTAGACTTGAACATAAAATATTTGGTTTATTTCTAATCAGTTTGAACCAGAATGGGAAAAAACGTCCCACTGTCAGCTAAACTATATGCAAATACGGTTGTATAAAGTTAAGGGTTATAAGGAAACCTCAGTAGAATTACACTAATACTGAAGTTAAAAGGATATCCAAGGTGATGATAAAGTGTGTGTTGGTAGTTACTAAAAGAACCTTAGCTGTTATTGCCTTGTATTTCTATCCCTTGTTTCAGGCTTCATGATCCAAGTCTTAGTCCAGGTTTTTTTTGGACATTTGCAATATTTGCCAGTTGTGTTCTGTGTAGTCTGAATTTGCTTTCTGTAGTTGAACAAGCGTCTTTAAAAGTCATTTGTAATTTATTGAATTACTTTCTATGATGTTCTATAGAGCAAATGGAAGTTTAATTATTTTTTATTAAACATATTCTTTGACTACCCATGATCTCGGCCTCAGTATGTGAAAATAATGCATAAGGATAAAACGTGTGTCTTTCAGCAGCAAAAGTTAAGTTTCAGCATTCTAAAAGGGAAATGGTTCTTAAGAGGTTAAAAAAGAATAAAAAATTCAAGCCAAGCATGTAACACACACCCCTACCAAAGGCCATGCTTTACTCTTGTATCGTTTTTCTGGGAATCAATTTCCTGTGCTTCTGCTGTCCTGCAAACAACCAAGGCTGCTATTCCAGCCCTTCAGTAGTTACGGTTAGAAAGGAGGCTCAGGTCTAGGGTTCGGTCCAAAAGCTGACTTAATTTGAAGTAACAATGCATCTCATGTCCCAGGGTAAGCATGTTGGCAGTGTGTGGCACCTGTTGAATCTTTCTTTTTAAAATCCTGCATTACTACATCCTCTCATTCTGTTCACAGCTCTTACTATTGCTGTTTTTCCTGTATTTCATACAGGGCACGGACGTTCCCCTGAACACGAGCTGTCTCCTGGTTGTTGGATGCCGCATTGTTTCACCCTGTCGTGGCACCTGAAGGATTCAGTGGTATCCTCCTGACTTCCAGTTCTGGATTTTGTGTGCAGATCCTGATCATCCTTTCGGAGCTGCTGCTTTCTCATAGCTCTGCACAGGTGATGAAATCGCTCTGCTGCTCTCATGTTCTCCCCTGTTTCTTATTTCTTTCAAAGTCCTGCAGAATGCCTAGTAGTTTTTTTTTTTTTTTTTTTTTTTTTGTAATTTATTTTTGGCAGGTCTATTAGAAAATTGTCATAGATTTTAAAAAATAAAAAAAAAGGGAAAATATCACGTCTTGTAGTTTTACAATACAATCCTCTCAGCCCATAAATTAAAATATAACGACATTCATTTTTCAGTTAAACTCTTTCCAAGGAATAGATGATCTAGACAACAGTATTGGTGTTTAATTTCTTGCACTCCTTGAAACCTTTTGGAAACAGCATCTGTGTACGATGATTAGATGATACTAATGACAGGGTGTCCCAGGCAAATTCCTGTCCTTCTTGCTGTGTCTTATCTCTGAGGAAGTTATTTCTGCCGTGCCATTTAGTGATCTGTTTTTCATTTATTACTCAGTATGACAAAACGAATAAAATTTGGAAACAAATGTTCACTTGAGCTGTGGTGAGATGCAGAGTGCCTGGCAAACGGGGTTAATAGGAAGGTATCACAGTGTTACATGTGATTATTTGTGGTGTGAATGTCACTAAAGTTCGGTGTTACCAACAGTTTCTGATCCAGTTCCATCACACCTGTAGTTGTCTTCAGCACAAGGAAGCTGTGTGTCAGGGTGTTGTGGGATTCACGCCACTGCAGTTGAGCAATGCTTCAAATTTTACATCTGTGTGTGGCTGGGACATGGGGGTGAACACTGGTGTCTGCAGAGGAGGCCAATTACACTGGTGGAGCTACAGAAGTTTGCAAAATATCTCCTGGCTTATCTAAATGGCCCTGCTGCTGTACAGGCAGGCGGTACTGTTTCTGTGTCATGTTTAGAAGAAAGGGAAATAAAGATAATAGCTTTCCATAACTAAACTGTAAGAAAATCTTCATGGCTTTATTTTTAACTAATGATTTGTAAAATGAAATTTTTCTGTTAAAAGATAGAGTAACGGAGAGGGACTCATTACCAAGGAGTAGAGTGATAGGAAAAGGGGTAATGGTTTTAAGTTGAAAGAGGGGAGATTTAGATGAGATCTTAGGAAGAAATTCCTTGGTGTGAGGGTGGTGAGGCACTGGAACAGGTTGCCCAGAGAAGCTGTGGCTGCCCCATCCCTGGAGGGGTTCAAGGCCAGGCTGGATGGGGCTTGGAGCAACCTGGTGTGGTGGGAGGTGTCCCTGCCCAGGGCAAGGGGTTGGAACTGGACGATCTTTAAGGTCCCTTCCAACTCTAACCATTCTGTGACACAGCAGGGATTTGTGATGGTTAAGTGTCTCTAACAAAGGTAAGTTTCAGTTAACAATTCCATGAGGAAAACTGATCTTTTGGGAGAATCCCTTTTCTAGCTTTCAGTAATTAAGTACTAAAAGCGAGATAGGTCTGAAAATATTGACAGTATGCACAGAGGGAGGATGTTGGAATGCGTTATGGCTCTAGCGGTGCCAGTGAATTCCATTGTTCATTATTGCCAAAAGTTCCAGCCTGCCAGAAGTAATAAACAATTACTTTGATTGTTATATTTCAGATCTTAACCCAGCATTTTAGGATAATTGTCTACTGAGAAATAAATACAAAGAATTAAGGAAAGTAGTCCACAGAACAGGGTGGGCTGAAGTAGATACAGCTATTTCCATTCAGAGGAGTTATGACCCCAAAACTCCTTGACTTACATAATTTAAGTTTTGGCTTCAATTTAGAATATTTTCTACTCCAGCTTTCTTTATAAAATAAAAAACCCAAACTACTTAGTGTTAATCATACTCTAACGTTTCTCGACTTAAAAGGAGACATTTCCAAATTAGCCAAGGCAAGGCTTTGAAGTTTTTTTTTACCACTGCCTCCTTCCAGGCACTTCACACACCGGGAAGGCAGGAAAGCGCCTTTTACAAGATCCTGCCATAAACTTCTGCAAAATGAGGACTTCTTTTTCCCTGCCTCTTCTCAGCTTCAGCTGTGAAGAATCAAGAGTGCAAATTCTATTAGTTCCAGGTAAGATCTCTTGTGCCTGACCCTTTTATGCTCTTTTCTGCATACAAGGGAGGCTGGTTTGGGAAATTCTAGGGATCCCGTGTCAGATACGGTGTCACCATCTCTCCATCTCTCTATTGTTTTTTTCACTAGTGCTCACCAAAATTGATGGCACATCCTCGAGCTGTTACCTGTTCTCAGCAGAGAACAGCTTTTGGTTTGGGAACTGCCATGTCTCAGCTCTGCTGCTTCAAGCTGTTTGATCTCTGTTCAGCTTCTCAAAGCAGGTGTTAGCAGCTCAGCTTTTTGCTCCTGGTTTTTAACTCCTGATCCCTAAATACCTGTGCAATGTTGAAATATGTGCCTGAAGCCCTTTGATGCTCTGAGCACCATTTGTAGTTCATCCAGAAGTCCATTTTGTAGGATATTCACAAACTAAGCTTCTGAAAGTTCAAAACAGCAGGAAAATGTACTTTATTGTAGGACAATAAAGTGCCCAGCAGTTGTCAGTATGGGGTGTCCCCATTGAAGTTTTGCATTGGTGGGAAACGCTGGTGGCTTTAACTTACTCTTACAATATTGGTCAATAAAATATGGAATCCAGTGGTAGAAATGGTTCAAGTAATTGGCATTCCAGATGAGGACGTCTCTTTATTTCAGTGCTAGTGTTGAACATTGCTGTCGTTTTCAATAAAAATCTTGCTTTCTTTGTAAGGGGAGAAAAAGGGCAAGAGAAGTGGAGGAACAAGTGAAGTTAAGTCCTCAGGGATTAAGAAGATTTCAGTCTGTGTATTATGTCTAAAATGTTTCTTGTCGAAGTTTCAGTAGACCATTAAATAAAAAATTACTTTTTTTTTAAAGTCTACATTAAAGCAGTCAAGTTAACATTTATTTCCAAAGTCTGGATGCATAAAAACACGAGGAAGTATGTAGGTGTAATCACAGCATAATAACCTTGCTTTTAACCTAGGCTTTGTTCGTCTCCTAATACTGTTATTATTATGTTTGCTACTTTTTTTAATCCAAAGGGTTTTGAAAGCATAGATTAATGTTTCTCAGTAGAAAACCAAATACTGTAATAAGTTATCAGTGCTTTCTGCTTTAAAGAATACTGCAAATCTAGTTTAACAGGAAAGCCCTGTGGTGTTACATGCAGACCTCTGGGTGGCAGAGAGCATCCCCTCAGTGCCCTGACACCTCCAAGCAGCTGCTGCNGGGACATAAGAGATTAGATATAGCCTAACCTTTAGGGTTTAACGTTACAGTGAAACAGGCAGGACCCCCAAGTTGTCCCCCTGCAGGCACAGGGGAACCCTGCTGCCATCTCAGGCTTTCTGCTGCCATCTGGTGCTCTCGCTGCTGCATAGACAATGCGTACCCGTGTCCTGGAACACAGCTCAGGTTAGCCAAATCATCTCTTTTTGACATTTTTTTTCCCCCTGAAGCTGTCGTCGTCATTAGCTGAAATGTTACTGGTACAAAAGCAAACAAGCATAGTCAATAAACCTCTTTCAATATAATAAAGTACAGAAATTTTACTCATGTCTTAATTCGCGTGTACCTGCCCTAGGTTTGACTCGTCCTTGAAGCTTGATTTGGGGAGTCACAGAACCATAGAAAGGCTAGAGTTGGAAGGGACCTTATAGATCATGGATTTCTATCTCCCTGCCCTGGGCAGGGACACCTCCCACCAGACCAGGTGAGTCTCCTCTCTACTGGGGAGGGCTTGGTGACAGGAGCCCCGGCTGCACCTTTCCAGTGTGTGGCTGCTTGTCCTGAACAACTGGAACCACCCCACTTACCACCTGGGGCAGCCGTTTGAAAGGTCTGACTGGAACAAAAGTGATTCAAATCAACCTTTGTTATTTTGTGGCCTTTTCTGGAATGGCTTGGGTCTGTTTTTTTCTTTCATAAAATTTATAAAACTCATTTAAGTTTAAGAAGACTCATTTAAGAAGACAATGAGCTCACGTATTGAGGTTCAATAAGGCTAATGTCCGGGTCCTGCATTTTGGTCACAACAACCCCAGGCAGCGCTGCGGACTCAGGGAAGAGTGGCTGGAGCTGCCTAGAAGAGAAGGACCTGGGGGTGCTGGTGTCCACCCGGCTGAACATGAGCCCAGGTGCCCAACACCTGGTGCCCAGGTGGCCCAACAGCATCCTGGCCTGTGTGAGGAACAGCGTGACCAGCAGGAGCAGGGGGTGATGGTGCCTCTGCCCTGGGCACTGCTGAGGCCTCCCCTTGAGGGCTGTGCTCAGTTCTGGGCCTATCTCTACAAGAAGGACATTTTGGGGCTGGAATGTGTCCAGAGGAGAGGCACCAAGCTGGTGAGGGGTCTGGAGAACAAGTCCTGTGAGGAGAGGCTGAGGGAACTGGTCATGTTTTAAGGGAGCTCCAGGAGAGCTGGAGAGGGACTCCTGGTCAGGGAGTGGAGTGACAGGACAAGGGGTAATGGTTTTAAATTGGAAGAGGGGAGATTTAGATGAGATATCGGGAAGAAATTCTTTGGTGTGAGGGTGGTGAGGCACTGGAACAGGTTGCCCAGAGAGGCTGTGGCTGCCCCAGCCCTGGAGGGGTTCAAGGCCAGGCTGGATGGGGCTTGGAGCAGCCTGTTGTGGTGGGAGGTGTCACTGCCCAGGGCAGGGGGCTTGGAACTGGATGTTCTTGAAGGTCCTTTCCAACTCTAGCTGTTCTATGATTCTATGTTTAGTTTGGAGAAGAGGAGGCTGAGGGGAGACCTCCTTGCCCTCCACAAACTGCCTGACAGGAGGATGTAGACAGGTGGGTGCTGGCCTCTTCTCCCAAGGGAACAATGACAGGAGCAGAGGGAATGGTCTGAAGGTGCAGCAGGGGAGGTTCAGATTAGATACTGGGAGGAATTACTTGAGTGAGAGGCTGCTCAGGCACTGAAAGGGCCTGCCCGGGGAGGTGGTGGAGTCACTATGGAATCACAGAATGGTGTGACGCCGGCGCTCCCCCATCAGCAGGCGGCTCCCTCAACCGCGCCTCCCCACCATCATCCCCTCCCTCCCTCCTCCCGGACGTGCCGCGCGCCGTGACGCCATCACGCCGGTCGGGCGGGGCGGGGGGCGGTGCAGGTGCAGTGCGGGACGGGCGGCGCTGCCCCCTAGCGCCGGGGCNGGTGTCGGTCAGCGCGGCGGCAGGGAGAGGGTTAAGCGGCGGGGGAGGAAGGGGACGGCCCTGGGGGCGCCGCGGCCTCTCCCTCACACCGCTGAGGCGCCGCCCGGGCCTGCGGCTCAGCGGACCCTCAAGCCCTTCAGGCCCCGGCCCCTCAAGCCCCTCAGATCCTGGTCCCTCAGGCTCGGGGCTGCGCCTCAGGACGGGCGAGCGCCTGTGAGAGATGTTTCCCGGCCTTTTTTCCCCCCCTTTTCCTCCCCCCGCCGCCGCCTCTGGCCGTTACGGCCGCCGGGTCCCTCAGGGCCACCGGGGGAGCGGGGCCGCCCGCAGCGGGGCCCTCCGTCTCCGAAACCGTCTGCGTGTGGGAATCACAACCCCGAGGCCTTAAAAAATAAGAGCCACCGTTTCGCTGTGGCGTTTCTGTGTCTCTTCGAGCGGCACCGTAACGCCCCTCTCTCGGCCGGGGCTTATCGGCGGTCGCCCGGCTGCCCCCGTGGGTGCTGTCAGCCAGACGATAAATAAACGGAGTTCTGCCCGTGTGGGCAGCGCTGCACACCCAGCCGCTCTGTAACCTCCGTGTTTAAAATCGCAACGTAACGCGACTTTTGTCCGGGAGATACCTTTTACCGGGCGGCTTTTCAAAACTCAAGGCTGCGCTTGGGAACCAGCCGGTGTGTCCGGAGCTGGGGGGTCCCTCGGGGCTGCCCCTGCCTTCCCCGCAGAGCTCAGCCCTGGCACACACCGCCCCTCGCCCCCAGCAGCGGGGACAAAACTTGGGGTGTCCTCCACGGTGTGTGCTCACCTGGCACCTGCCGAGCCTTCCCAAGACACAGCATCACACTCACTGTTCTGCCCCCCTCTTTTTCCCCTTCGTTTTCCCATCAAATGATTTTTAAATCCAAGATTTAGATTTGAAAAAATTTGTCGGAATGAATTTCTGTCTCAAGGTACCAGATTGAGTAATTGTTCTGTTGTGTATTACAAATTAAAATGGAAACTATTTTTCCCTTCTCACAGCCTGTCCGTGGCAGAATAATGTTCTGATAGCAAGAAACTGTAGCTTTTGTAAAATTACTATTTCTTTTTGTAATAAAGGCAGTACAAAATGTTATTGTAGAAGAACAACACTAAAAATACATTGTTAAACTTTACGAAGGTAGCCAGTAACTGCGCAATTTTAGTTTTGACCCAGTGCCACCTGAAGTATCTGTTCAGCATGTGGTTTTTTTCTCCTGGTTAAAAACACAAAGTAGCTCAGCAGAACTTTGAAACAACCAATCGACTTTGTTGCTGATGGAACTTCATGGGTGGAGGACACAGTTTTACCCTTTTTTTCCTGGTGGTGGAAGCGTAGCTGAAAAGCAGGGTTTTGTTTTCAATGAAGTCTTTCAGATGCCTGATGTTTTCATCCACAGGGAAATGACCTGCACTGGCTAGCTTGTGCCTTGTATGTGGCTTGCAGAAAAGCCATTCCAACTGTGAGCAGAGGGACAGCCGAGGGAAATTATGTATCTTTAACCAGAATTTTGCGCTGTTCAGAACAAAGGTAACTTTTCTCTTTCTTTTTTGCTAATTTTTAAACACTTACAAAATCTCAAAGGCTGCTTATCAGCTTGTGAAATTTAGAAACTGAGAACAAAGGCTAAACGTCTGTCTTGTTTCCTGCTTTTAAAGATGCAATCTTCGTGTTATAGCTCATTGCCAGAGAAGCAGGACAGTTCTGCTGATGTCAGAATCTGATAAAGAAATTTGTACTGAATGTTTACACCCATAAAGCAATGGAGAAAAACTTTCCAAAACCAATCGATTTTATTTATCAGCAACCTGATTGTTTTGTAACAATTTAGTACGTTAGAAAACAACAACAGCAAAAAAATAATGATCTTAAGCAGTTTTCCTCCCCGTCACTTTTACTGTTGGAGCATTGCTATTGGTTTAAACAATACAAATGTGTTCCTTAAAAAGTTGCTTTCTTCCTCCCCCAGTCGGAAATTCAGGGAATTGAGTGTGGATAAACAGTTTCTGTGAATCTGGGCTATCAAAGACCAATAACACTGAAAACAGAGGTGTAGATAAAAGAGTGGAAAAGAACTAAAACCTGGATTTATGAAGTGAAATTTACTGAAACTGGAGTTTTTTTGTAGTTTGTAGAATCTTCTTAGCATTGTAGAATTCAGAGTTAGTTTTATTTAAGTTCATAAATAATTCAGAAAAATGAGGAAAGCCTGCCTTTAGAGCAATCTGACTGTTAGAGCTGATTATGTCTTTGAGAGGACAAGCCAAGAACTGTGAATATATAGTTCATGGGGTTGTCAACTGAGGATATAAAAATGTTTTGCAAGCTGTCCAAGCTCACCCTTGTTCACAGGCAAAGGACTGTCTCTGTCATGTTTGCAATGCCATCGTTTTATCAGTAGCTTGGGAAGTAGAAATTGTACCTTTGTTGTAAATAAATAAAATGTATATTATGTTTTTTGGGGAAAAAATCCCAACAAAAATAACCACAAACAAAACCAACTGAAAAAACAGTACCTGAAGGGGGCTCCAGGAAGGCTAGGGTGAGTCTGTTTCCAAAGGCAGGACGAGGGGCAATGGCTTGAAGTTGGAGAAGAGCAGCTTTAGGTTGGATATTAGGAACAAGTTCTTTCCTCTGAGGGTGGTGGAACACTGGAGCAGGTTGCCCGGGGGGTAGTTGAGGCCCCTTCCCTGGAGATATTCCAGGTGAGGCTGGATGAGGCCCTGGGCAACCTGGGCTAGTTGGGGTTGTCCCTGTGACTGCGAGGAGGTGGGACTAGATGACCTTTGGAGGTTCCTTCAGCCTGGATGATCCTATGATTCTGTGATAACAAACTGTCAGATCTAACCCGTTTGGTATTTTCAGCTTGATTGAGTTTTTTAACAAGATGAAGAAATGGGAAGACATGGCAAATCTACCCTCCCAGTTCAGAGAACGAACGGAGAGATTGGAGAGAAATTTTACAGTCTCTGCTGTAATTTTTAAGAAGTATGAGCCCATTTTTCAGGACATCTTCAGATATCCTCAAGAAGACCAACCTCGTCAACAGAGAGGTAGAAAACAGAGGTATGTTTCTGTTATGTCCAGGCTGATTTTAGAGTCTTACTATTAGAAAAATATAATGAAACTGTTCAGCTGTTTTAAAGGGTGGGATTTTTTGACTGTGTTTTCACAGTGGTTCTTTACAATATTGGAGTAGGTCTGTCTGTCCTTGCTTGAAGGAATATTTTAATCTCTTTTTTCAGTTTATCAGATGCAACAGGGTGCAGGAAATCCCGAAGCTGTTCAGTTTCTATGATCTGGGGTGCAAGGGGAAGGGAAAGGGAAGAGACTAAAATAAGCCTGTAGACAAGAGAAATGTTAGTATTTCCAAGATGGGAAAGGTTGAAAGATTGAATCATTGTATTATCAGTACAGCCTCAGCAGCTCACAGAACAGCTCAGCCTTTTTCACTGCCCAGTAATTCCCACACTTCTCTTCACAGACACAGATCTTCTGGATATTTTACTTTGTAATAGAAGCTTTGTTTCTTTGTTACTGTTCATATTAGGAGTGCTGTGAAAATTATGTGCCGGATGCCTTTTTTGGTGATTCTGATCTCAACAAGATTTCAGCTGTTTGTGCCGGCACTTAGCATGGCTTCTGATTTCTTGTGGTAATTAGTAGCGATTGATTCATTCCCATTCATTATTTCTTTCGTCATCACTAGTGAAGTGCCATTGTTCGGGTGCTCTTGTGGTTTGTTTAGGTTTTTTTAAATTATTCTATTTTACTTTTTCTAATATTTGCAGGGCATTTCTTAGGGACTTTTTTTGGCTTTTCTTTTTTTTTTCCCCCTTGATTTGCTTGTGACCATAACTTAGTGACATTTATGATGAAATGTATTTGAATCTATAATAAAGACAGGGTTGGAGAATGCAAGAGGTGAGTAAATTGGAACTGGACTACGGATAGAATACAGTTCTGTGTTGAGATGGCTATTTGCATATAATGTTGAAATTAGAATATACTGCATATATAATTCTGAGTAGAAGAGTAAAGCCTGCTAGTTCATTAGCTTAGATGATAGGGTGTGAAGTAATTTTGAAGATTAAGTTGGAAGGTGATTTTTTGTATGAAATTTTTGTATTAAACATATGTTAATTTTGACATTTAAAACCATTCTCCTTATAACCTGATGGAGCCTGAGCCGCAATATAAGAAATAGCACTTCCAGAGATATGTTATACAGAAACAAGGAATGATGTTGTGGAGTTTAGAAATTGGTGCTACAGGAGGCTGTGTTGTGTTGTCTTGTTTTAAATGCACATAGTAACTACTTGAGCATTGTTTCTGATTTTTTTTATTTTTTTATTTTTAATAAAAATTTGGATGAGTTGATTACTCTGCTAAGATTTTTCTGTTACCAAGAAGACAAACCGAGCGTATTGGCCAGAAATGTGAAAGTGGGAAGGAGATTTAGGAAACCATCCAGGATGGTGTTTGTGGCAGTATGAAGAAATAAAAAATCCATAATAGGTGCAAAACTTTTGATTTAATGACTTGAATTTTATTCAAAAGCATTTTAAACAAAGGCCAGCAGAAAACTTGGTTCTAATAAGCAAAAAATACATTTCAAAATTCTGTATGCTGTACAAAATCCTACACGCAATGGTTTACCTGAGTACACAGATGAGACTCTTGTGGACACAGAGTTCTGAACATCTTGCCTCTACCAAGGATATAAATATAAACCCACTGTGCAATGTGTTCCTGCAAGAACACGTGTACATGCTTGTATTACTCAGAATGCTTATGGAGACAGACCTTCAGCACTGACTCTCAAACAATTTCAATTGACTATATGTACCTTTTGGGGCAGAAATAACATTTCCAGCAGATTTTATATTCAGATATCTACTTGTTCTTTGCAACTAAGATCATCATTTTGCCTTAAAACAAAACATCTGAGCCAACCCACCTTTAATGTTCAAGTTACAGTAGATTTCTACTCAAGTCTTGGCCTATTTCTAATGGATTCTGCTGAGCTGGGCTGCTGTAGTGACGTTTGAATTGTTACAAGCAGACTGAGTCCAACGTTCCACTTGTGTCACAGTGCTGTTTCCTTTATTACCTTTTGTCAGGTTTCTGTGGGAAGGGTTTCAGATTTTGGGCACGCAATAGTAAAGCTTTGTTTTCCTTTAGAACAATTCAGTGTTGTACAATATTCTATCAGTCTTAATTCTTGACCTTACTGGATGTCTTCTCACTGTATTTTCCCCAAAAGACGGCAGCCGTGCACTGTGACTGAAGTTTTCCAGTTTTGTTGGGTGCTGTTTGTTCATGCAAAAGGTAAGAGATTCAAAAGGGATTAAATACTGTGGACCTGGTCTTGTTAGACATTATGTTTCTAGTATAGTGGAGATTTGTGTTCTAATTCTAAGGGGGAAATGTAGTTTAGGATTTTAGTGGATTCATATTTAGATGTTGTTGTAATTAATATAAGGTTTGTTTACTAGGAGCAAAAAATATTTACATTCCTCCTAAGTGTTCAGCAAAACTGAAAATATTTGATTAATTTTTTCCTACAACCTAGTGATAAATTATCACAGAACTGCAGGTATGAATACTTGCACACTAGTATCACAGAGAGCGTTCTTGTTCTTTTAGCAGCCTTTTTGCCCCCTCTACCTTTTTAAAAAATGAGGACACAGCAACTGTATCAAACAACCACAGGTGTTACTATACAGATCTGTGTATGCCTGTCCTGCAAGGGTGATTTTCTCTCGTGTTTTGGCCACAGCAGAGTGTATTAACAGCTGGCTGTCCTGAAGACTCTGATTCCTTTGGAAGATGTGAAGGGATCCTCTGTTAATATGTGTCTGCAGAAATAATGCAGTGATCAGACAATACACTGCAGTGTGTATATGACCTTTATCATCAGAACAGCTTTAAAACTAGTAGAATAATAGAGGATTTCTCTCAACTGAGGGGAGAAAAAGTTGCAGGAGGGACCAGAATTAAGTCCTTATGTTGGGCTTAGGTTGGTTCAGTCATACCACATACAGTCTAAAGTCTTTCTTCATCAAACCTGTGTTTTAAAGAGTTTCTGCCTACCTAGGGATTTAGTCTGGTACTGCTTGGATGAGCCCTCACTGGGAATTCTGTATAAATAAGACAGTGTTTTGAAGAAAATAAAGACAAGGTTTCTATTTCTCACTGAAGGAATGTTTTATAGATTCAGGTCCACTAATAATTTCCAAGACCTTTTGTATTTTTTCATAAGAGAACTAGTAGAAGAGAACTAATAGTTTAATCTCTACAAGAAAAGGAATAAAAGGAACTTTGTTTTGCTTTTGAGGTGTGTGGTAGGTGGTTTTCTTTTAATCTAAAAGCAAGGTGGTGTTAAGGTTCCTACAGTGTGCTGTGATTTTCTTAATTGGCTGCTTTTGAGGACAGGGCAGAGAAGTCTGTCACAATATTGAATTATCTGGCACTGATTTTGCTCTGTACAGATTAGCCTTTCTTTCTACAGAAAGCCACATTGCCAAGGGTGCTAGGAGCTTCCTTTTGGAAAAGTTCCTGGCAGTATTGCTGGATCTCTCCCTCACATCTACTTACAAAGCTCAAGAAGGATGTGGTGTTGCATGAGTGCTGAACTGAACACTGGATCTTATGTAGAAGGAGACCTTTTCCCATGGGCTGTAATTTCCACTCTACAGTGAAAGGCAAATCTTTCTTAAACAAGCCTGTTGCTTCCAACCCTGAATGACAGTATGAGTTTTGGGGTTATTCTGGTCCAGAATAACACTCTCAAGTCATGTGAAATATCACTTCTTATGCTGCTGAGTGCAGAACAGAGTCAGTGCTGTACTTTATTTCCAGTTGCTCAGGACTTCACTTTGTTAGCACAGCTGGGCAGCTGGGAGAGTAAGTATGTCAGTCTGAAAAATCATAGATTTTCTTTTCCCTGCTATAAAATCCTCGCTTCTATGGGTAGATTGGACAGCTGATAAGGCACAAAGGGACTTCAAGCCTTTCTATTGCTGAATTATTGGTTAATATGTTTGAGTAACTATATCATCAGTTAACTATGTATTAATTGGCGAGCAGTTTGAGAGACACAAATTAACTTTGCAGAGAATACCACACTGATAACAACCAATTCAGTTTTACAGGAAAAAGGAAAATCTACATATTTACAATTTACATCTAAATTGTAAACTGTAAAATCAGTGACTCCTGGTAGATCTTTTGAAGTGTGGCCGCACAAAAATGTAAACTTGGTGTTGACAGTTTAAGGCATTAAACATTCAGGTTAAGTTTTGTTGAGTGTGTTTTGAGGGCTGGTGGTAATCCTTATGGTGGCAACCACACATCAGTGGCAAGTTGAGGCTTGTCTCTGTGACATTTCTGTGGGCCTGAAAATCATTGTGTCCAGGTTCACAAATGCAGAAAGTGCAGATCTTGTTCGTACCTTCAGCGTACGCTGCAAAGTAAGGTAGCGGCTTTGCTTGGAGACACCGCAGTTCTTGCGTGCTATTTGTGTAAGAATTTATCTTTAAACTTTCTATCTTGACCTTTTTTTTTTTCTTTAAAATGAAAAAGAACAAAATAATCTTGCTGCTGTGCTGAGAACTGTTTTTCGTTACTTGGTGCTAGATTGGGAAAGGGGGTTGTAAGCTACAGTTTGAAATGTCACTGGCAAATCATTTCTATGAAATTACTGGTACTGTTAAATTACATTTATTTTTGACTGTGCTGGCAGTAAGTAAGCAAGCATTGCCTTGTGGTTATGAAAGTGAACTTAGGTTGAGAGTTGCCTCTCTGAGATTTTTATTGATTAACATTTTGCTATTGTATTTAGGACTTTTATTGTTTTGCTGTGAACCCTTAATGGTTTGGAAATAATTGATAAACGTGTACAGTTAATAGAAGTTTCATGTAGGCTTCATTATTTTAAATAGTTCCAATTATCTGCACTGAAATTATTTGTCTTCTAACAAGCACGGAATGAGAAAATTGAATATGAATTTGAACAAAATCGTACATTTCTGGTAGAAAATAATTTAGAAAAAAAAATTTAATCACATATAGATTTTCTATAGTTTATTACCACATGATAGATTTCTTCAAGAGGTTAAACTTTATCTTCATAGTGGGCTCAGATAAGTGGTATGGAGGCTAACTTTAAAAAAAAAAAAGAGTAGAAGAGTTATGAGTATTTAAAAGTGACAGTAAATCATGCTGTACATATAAATTCATGGTACTTTGATTTATGGTATTAATTATATGTGTAGGTCATTTTACAAGATTATTTTTAGCTCTAGACATTTTTCTAAAGGAATATCATAAACTTCACTAAGTTCAGTAAAAAGTAATGAATCTGAATATAATCTTTGTGAAAGGTGATAACCAAGTGAAGAGATTACAAGGCTGACTTTCTACAGGAAGATGATAAATAAGAATACATTAGAGGTTTATCAAACAAAGCTGCATTGTAAACCAGATCAGAGAGAGGCATTTTAACTCTTCGGTAGAGCACCAGAGATGTATATTTTAATATTTAATTAAGTTACTACTTCATTAAGCATGTGCCTGTTTTAGTACCTGTGTTTCTATCCGGATATTTACAGTCTCCATTTACAGTCTGTGTTTCCACGACTCAATTTCTGATTGTAATAAAAATCTCAACAGTTTCTTGATTAAGGAATTTTAAATCTGTGCCAATTTTAATTATTGTCTTCTGTATTTCTAATATTGAAGGTAACTTTCCTATGATCAGCGATGACTTGGTCAATTCCTACCATCTCTTGTTATGTGCTTTGGATTTAGTGTATGGAAACGCTCTGCAGTGTCCTAACCGGAAAGAGCTGCTGAATCCTAATTTTAAAGGTATGTAGAAAAAAAACTATTTAACTTTATCCAAAGCCTGCAAGAACAACTGAGGCTACTGAAATTAGTGTGAATTTCCATGGCAGGGAATAAATTGAATAATATTAATTTGAAATACATGGGATATTTTCCATTCAACTTCTGATATAACTCTTTCCAGACACAGACTTCATTTTCAGTGCTGAATAATATTTACATTTACTTTGTAGTGGTTCAGATGGGAACTGGGACCACTGTCTCAAATTTATTGGAATAAATTTTACAGTTCACAAGTGTTTGATTGGTTTTCTATTACAACTGCTATTTTAAGTTTTTATAGCTAGATAGCTTTTTTTGTTTTGAAATCTATGACTCAATTTCGAGTTTTGATAACATTGTATAATTAATAATTGATTCAAGAGAACTAATTAGTTCACCATTTTCATTTGACACTACCTAGACTACACACCATAGAATTTAAGTTTAGGAAGACAGGATGTGCATTTGTGAAAGGAAATAATACAGAGTTCTTAATTTTAGGTCTGCCTGAAGACTTCCATAGTAAGGATTATAAAGTATCATCTGATCCTCCCTGCATTATTGAAAAACTGTGTTCACTCCATTATGGGTTGGTTTTAGAAGCAAAAGGCATAAAGGAACATTTTTGGAAGCCATATATTCGGAAACTTTTCGACAAAAAGGTTGGTCAATAGACTTGTAACGTAGAAACATTTCTCTTTACTCGTTATTTCAAAACCTTTTTTAAGAACTGAAATGTCCATCCTTTGTTCTTAACTGTCTTACAGCTTTTAAAAGGAAAAGATGAAAATCTGACTGGATTTCTAGATCCTGGGAACTTTGGCGATAGCTTGTGAGTCGCTGTCCTTGTGGTTTGGTTGTCAGTGGTGCCCCCTAAATTGTGATGCACTTGCTCTTGAGTTATTGCCTGTATCTTAACACCAGCGGGTTGATTTGCCTACTCATTACTCCTTACACAGTACGTGGTGTTTCAGCTCCTTTCCTCTGAGCTGGTACAGCCTGAAAGAGGAGTGATTCTGCAGGGTGGTCTCACTCGATCTCTGCTTTTATTCTAATGTTTCTGTGTTGCCTCAGTTCTTGTTGTAGTCCAGGTGTTAGTATGAAAAAGATGTGGAAGTGCATTGAATGAGCGGGAACTGGGAGGGAAAAACTGGGCCTGGTGGTATATTTTTCTTTATAAACCCAGAGATGCTTATAAGTAGGACTTCCTTTCTTTTTAAATGGTATGCAAATGATAAATGTAGGTTAGGATGATGTCATGCTGCGTAAGTTTTGCGGTGTTTCCAGCCAAATGTGAGTTCTCCCTTTCACCTGCAGCTACAGTTCATGGCAAGCCATTGGACAGAATAGAAAAATAATCCTTGCCACTTTCACATTTTAAGCTACTGTAGATTTTAAAGGAGCTCCAATGCTCAAGTCCAAGTTACATGAAGCTGTGAAGCAGAGTTCCAACAGGCCAGAGGTGCAGCGAGGAGGTGACCAAAGCCTTGTCTCTCAATAAAGGGGGGTTTGTTTCTGTCTTTCCCTTCCTGTTGCAGCAAAGCCATCAACAAGGCCTACGAGGAGTATGTCCTGTCAGTAGGAAACCTCGACGAGCGAATATTTCTCGGGGAGGACGCAGATGAAGAAATTGGAACTCTCACAAGGTGCTTAAATACAACGTCGGGAATGGAAACAGCCGAAAGAGTCCAAGTGAAGCACAACCTGCAGCAGCACTTTGACAGGGTGAGTATGAGGCGGTCAGTGTTGCCCGTTTTCTGTGGAGAATGACTTGAGTTAGTCTGTGTCTGACGAAGAAAGCAGCTACTAAAAATGACCATCTTTATTGCCTAAGGTGACCCAGGAGTGTACACAGCACAGCTGAGTTTGATTTTTTTTGTAATTGATTTGATATATTGTTTACCTTTGGGGTTCTTGGACACAGTTTCTCCACGTGTTTGGGTTTTCTTTGATTAAATCCAGTATAGAGAATATTTCAGCAATTACCTAAAGAGATATCTGTAGGGAAATCTTTCAGTGGAGATTTTCAGGCCCAGCAAAACAGGCAGTTCTCGGAGGCTGTTTGGCGGGTGCTGAATTGTCCTGTGACTGTTCAGGCCTGATAAAACCCATCACTAACCCGTGGCACTGAGCACTGTGTCAGCCTGGCTTTTAAATCCCTCCAGGAATGGGGCCTCAACCCCTGCCCTGGGCAGCCCATTCCAAGGCTTAAGAACCCTCCCAGCTTAAAATTTTTTCCTAATATCCAATTTGAATCTCTCCTGGTGCAATTTGAGGCCATTTCCTCTTGTCCTATTGCCTGTGACTTGGGAAGTTGTATAGAGCCAGAAGGTCTCCCCTCCAGGCTGAACAGCTGCCTCAGCCTCTCCTCAGAAGACTTGTGCTCCAGGTTTTGGAACAATAAAGTGGAGACCTGTAAAATGATCAGGGCCTTTGCATGACAAGAGCAGCTTTTGAAAAACAGGCACTGGCTCTCTGTGCAGACACACATCCCCATGACTGCAGGGTAGCAAAACGTTCCTCAGGATGGAAAAGATGTCTTAAAGGAGGAAGGCTAGGGGCCAGGCAGCTAAAGAAGGCTACAAGCTGCCTTTGCACCGCTAGATTACAGAGAGCAAAAGGGTCAGGCAGCCTAGATGACTGAAATAGTCCTGCAGTCCTTTTCCAGACTGAGAGTTGGTTAAGTGGCTTTCAACACTCCTGAGGGAAAAGAGCCAAATAACCTTATCTGCAAAATCAGTGCAAACAGCTGATTCCTTGCAGCTGCTCTATTTAAAGAGATAACCAGCTGGTGTTCTGGCACAGGGCTGGGTGCAGCGACGGAGCAGTGTGGGGTGAGGCGGCTGCTTTGGGAAGCCGGGGCAGGGCCTGGGGGCACCATCTTCCCCGGGGTGGTGTGGAGACAGAACCAGCCCCCCGTTGGCAGGGTGTGGGGCACACGGGAGGAGCACGGGGAGCTGGACTTGAGGGTGAAAAGGCTGCACAATGTCACATGTTCGTTGAAATAAGGAAAATGTTTCTTGGTTAAGTAATCGTTAGATAATTAGAAGACGCCTGGGTTTTGCTGTATGCTAACTGAAGGGACATCCTTGATGTTAACTTATTTTGATGCGATGACTTCATCTGATGCAAGTCAATTAAAATGCTAATTGTTAGATTCGGGAGGACTTTTCATATACGAGTGAAACCTGCTGCGAGGAACCCCTGGCTCAGTGTCGTTTCCCAGGAGATACAGCTTCCTCTGGCACTCAGGGGACAGGAGGGGACAAGTTTGGGTTTTTTGTGGGTTTTGGTTTTGGTTTTTAAATTGGCCTCATTGTTTCACAGTTCACTCATCCCAGTGTCTGCATCTCAGCGGGTGCTCACACCCCCCAGTTCATACAGCACCATTTGACAGGAACACCCCAGTGCCAGAGTCCAGTCTGTCCTTGCCTGCTCTTGTCTGAGACAGAAACTAGTTTGGGCTCTTTGATCCCAAGCCCTTTTTCCCAGGCATGTATCAGAACACAGGGTAAGAATTCTACAGATGGACACTTCTGGGCTATAACCTGTATCTAAGCTTTATAGTACTGTACAGTTACATGCTCATTTATTGTCTTTTTAGTCCAAAACCCTTCGGGTTACAACCCCACTCACTGGCCGCAAGTACATTAAAGAGAGCACCCCGTACGTGACACCGGTTTCCATAGCAACATACAGTTTGAGCCGCCTTCACACCATGCTGGCAGGACTGAAAAATGCCCCCAGTGAAAACCTGGAGCAGATACTCAAGTAAGTCTGATGTTTAGCTGATCAAATAATTCTATTTTTTAAATAGTTTTTAAAAGAAATGTTACTGCTGAACAGCGTGATTTAACAAGTGAGTGGGGTTTGAGATGTTTTGGGGTAAAACAGGGCCCAGAGAGACACTGAGATTTCAAAAGATTTTGTCCTCTTGATTTAGACACCTTTGTCATTAAGCTATTAATGGCTCTAAGAACACACACCATACAAACCCCAACAGCAAACTCCTAATACAAAACTTTCCAGACTTTTCTCCTTCCTCCTTAGCAAATCTCTCTCACACATCACAGCACACTGCAGGATTTTTGTTCAAAACAATTTTTTTCTTCTGCGTGTAGATGCTTCGTGCTTCAGATACAATATATTTTAAAACGATTTCATATCATGGAAAATGCAATTTAAATATTTATCCCCGACCATGAGAAGATGTGCTTATTTACTATGATATACACAGTAACACTAACATGGAGCAGATGTTTTACAGCACATAGAGTCAGGCACACACAGGTGTGTTTGTATTGTTTGTCTTGGTAGGAAGAGTGCAATGAAAATACTTTTTTTTATTTTATTTTTAGGTCATGTTCCAGGGATCCTTCTCAATCCATTGCAAACAGAGTAAAAGAAATGTATGAAGTTTACTGTCAGAGCGCGCCAGCTGAGGGGGAGTTCAGTACCCTTTCCAAAGGTGGGAAATGTTTTGCTTTTACAAATAAGAATTAAAATGCCTGTAAACACTTTTATTTCTTGTCATTCACTAAGTTTCACTTTCAGGTTATGCTTCAGCACAAGAGTCTTTTCCATTACTTCTGTATTTTGCAAGTATTCTTAAAACATGGCAAATTTCAGCCGTGCACACCATTTTATAATCAGCCTGAGCTTAAAGCACTGGAATGCGATGATATTTTCAGTTCAAAGAGGTGGAAAGAAAAGCCCTCAAGGGCTACCACTTTTTTGCTGAAGTACAAGCACAGCGATGGCACGGATTTCTGTGACAGCAATGGAAAGTTTGCCAGATGGTACTCTTTAAAAAGTTCTGGCTTCTGTGCAGGGATGGGTTGGTACAGGTAGTGTTAAAATCCTACTGGTATAAACATGAAGGATTATTTGCAAAGTGGTCAAGATTTGGGACTTGTGTGAAGATGGATTAAAATGAGGCAGACACTCTTCACCTTGTTTCTTAATAGAGCCTTTAGTTAATCTGTATTTGTTCCCGTCACCATAGTTGCTTCAGTGGTTCCTGTTGCACAGGGCCAGTTGGATCCATACAGGTATATTTTCTAATGATCTATCTTCTGAACTTGAAATATGTGTAGTATATTATAGCATCCTAAAGATTGTTCTTTTATATGGTGTTTCCATCAAAATCCGTGTTCAGCAATAAGTTACCCTGCTCTGCAGTCACAGGTCAGTGCAGCATGGGAGAGGGATTCCTAACTTCAGTAGAAATTGACTGGTTTAGTCCTAAAAGTATTGTAGCACAGAAAGCCTAAAGCTACTGCAGCGTCGTCTCTCTACAGCCTAAGATAAAGACTGTAATTCCTGTGTTGTGTTTCACAACGTTGTTTCTGTGTAAAATTCCTGCAGATGTTGCCAGCAAGCACTTCTGCCGTGCCGAGGTGCTGTACTACAAGGTGCTGGAGGCAGTCATTGAGCAGGAGAGGAGAAGGCTGGGAGACGCCGACTTGTCTGTAAGGAAAACTGATCTCCTCCTACCTCAGTTCTGAAGCTGTAGTTACATAAAATGAGGGTCAGTCTCTGAGAAGCAGCCTGTAAGTACAGCTGAATGGAAGAAAAAGCATACCAGAAATCATTTCTGTTTGCAAACACACAGATAGATGGATTTTTTAATGAGTGAAGATGTCTCAGTTTGGATTCTGCTCTGTCTCTTGTGAAATAAGATGTCTTTTTATACACTTGATGATAGCCACGCTGTTGGGGCAGAATAGAAAGCCTGTTTCTGGTCTATGGTCACACTGTAAATTAAGCACTAACATTTGCAACTCTCTTGCAGGCCATCCTGGAGCAAGACGTGTTCCACAGATCCCTGCTGGCGTGCTGCCTGGAGATAATCACCTTTACATATAAGCCGCCTGGAAACTTCCCCTTCATCACTGAAATATTTGACATTCCAGTTTATCATTTCTATAAGGTAAAGTGTGTGACAGCTGGAAATGCTTATCAAGTCATGAGGAGCACGCCGTTGACATAGATTAAGCACTCGCCTGCTTACCTGGATGTTAACTTACACATTCATTCGCAGCCTTGGCCCTTCTTTTGTATTGAAAACATGTTCCCCGGGTGTCTGTCACCCTGGGGTGGGGCTCAGGTGGCTGAAAAATCAGACTCCTGTCAGCATTTAACAGCAGCAGCCACAGCACCCCTCGGGAACTAATGCATTTCATGGTGAGTGACTGCTGCAGCTGCTCTGCAACAGCACTCGGCATGTTCCTTTGCTTAGAAAGGTAAAAACATCTGTCTTCTGGTAAAAAGCTGCCTTAATATTTTTCACGGTGTCTTCTTCCTTGAAAATCAGGAAATAGAACTAGATCTTTCTGTAAGAATATATGAATGAAGTTGATGGCCATTATCCGCCTTATAGGTAATTGAGGTTTTCATTAGAGCGGAGGACGGCCTGTGTCGGGAAGTGGTGAAACACCTCAACCACATTGAAGAACAGATCTTGGAAAGTATGGCCTGGAAACAGGAATCCATCCTGTGGGACAGAATCAGAGACAACGAAAACAAAGTTCCTACTTGTGAGGAGGTGAGCACTACTTTTTATGTTTTGCACAGCCCTCCTCAGCAGCCAGGACTGTGGAGTGGGCGTTACACCCCAAAGCAGAGGCTTTGCATGTCCTAAATTCAGTTTTACCCAACAAGCTGAGCAGCAGAGGGAAGATCTGCTCTGCTCATGGACAGCCAGAAGGGAGGGTTCTCTCCCAGTGGAGCAGAAGAGTGAATGCACAAGCAGGGAAGGTTTGGACCAGTCATACTTCAAAAGATTACTAGGCAAGAAGAAATGTGGTAAAAAGCACAGATTTTTAATTGTAGCATCAGAAAGATCACTGCAGTATCTCCTCGAGCAGTACAATTCCTGCAGTGACTCCAGCGTTCTTTGTAATTTTTTCCATACACTTCTGCCATTCAAAATTTGTAGCACAAAAGCTTTTAAAAACTTGCTGCATAGTCAACTTGCAATACAGAGCCTAATGAAAACATAAACATTTTAGGTGATGCCCCCGCAGTATTTTGAGAGATCTGCTGGGAACAGCCTTGTGGGCTCACCCTTGACACCCAGACGAATAAACGAGGTTCGTGCCGAGAGCGGAGGACTGGGAAAAGGTGAGACTTCCATGGACACACACATGGCTAGGTGTGCACTATGTACATATGGATGCTTCTCACTCCAGGGCTTTTGTGTTTAAACACAAGTGCTGTGGAGCAGGAAGGTGCTTTAATGTCACTGCACAGCTGGCTGCAAACATCTGTAGCTGGTGTTTCCACCGCAGCTCCCGTGGGTAGGGCAGATGCTGGGGCTGAGGCACTGGCCATTTCAGTGTGAACAGGATGCTGGTCCTCCTGCAGGAGGTTATAATACAACCAGTGGATGTATATAAACATACACAGGAGTTAAATGTTATTTATACACAGGCACTACTGATGTACTAACCAGTAGCACTTGAGCAGTTTGCTTTGTTGTTACACCAGAACAGAAGCTCCACTGTATATTTAGTTATATGGGATCTTAGAAGTTTTTTCCTCCAGAAGAATTAAACCTAGTACAGCAGCTTAGAAACATATTAAACGTTGCATTATTTGAGATTAAGTCATCTCTCAAAGCAGGCTGTGAGCTACAACTGGGGACATAAGGAATTTTGAAAAATGTTTCCTGGAGAGTTCCACATGGCACACTTTAGTTCTTACTAGATTTCTGTCAGGTATTTGTACAATAAGAGATTATACACCAAGAGTTAAATAAGTGTGTGTGTGTGTGTGTACCCACAGGCCTCTCATCTTCCCCCACCACCCTGTACGACAGATACAGTTCTCCTACAGCCAACCCTACCAGGAGGAGGCTGTTTGTGGACAACGATAACGGCTCTGACAGCGGGACTCCAGTCAGGGTGTCCCAGCAGCCGGTGGTCAGCTCGGTGCCGGTGCAGAACGTGAACCCCGAAGCCATGTCAGTGACCCCCGTGCCTGGCCAGACACTGGTCACGGTGGCAACTGCCACTGTCACTGCCAATAACGGGCAGACTGTCACCATACCTGTGCAAGGTGAGAGGAAAAACTGCCACGGAACTGCCCAGCAGCGTGCACAGCAACGGGGTGGGGGGAGCGGTTCACCAGTGGGGGAAAAAGTATGTTTAAGGATTCATAACTGGGAAAAATTGTATAAATAGATGAGGAGGACTTAGAGACTGAACACACTGGAGCATGAGGAGGTGCTGACTGCCAACTCCTACTTTAGGGAAATTAGTTATCTCAGTAACCCGTCCTTCCTCACCTGGGATGGGATAAAAGTTGCATTGGAACAAAAAACTTAACTAAGTTCTGTTATCCTGTCTCCTTATGATGAAAAGTTGAAAGTATTTGGATGAAACAGTTGCNCTCCCGCTGCCGCAGGGCTCTCCCGGGGAGCAGCGCCGGGGCCAGCCCTGCCCCGCGCCCGCCAGGCCCCGCAGGATGGGCTCGCTTGCACTCTTCTTCAGAAAGGTACTTTGCAGTCTCGTCTGTGCTTTTGCTTAGTCTGTGTGTTGGTAAAACTTTTAAAATACGTACTTATTATTAGTAATAATAAGAGAATATTCACTTTCAAAGTCAACCTCTACCCTTCGTCTGTTCATACACACACCTGAGAAGTAGTTTTCTTATCAAGGCAGCTTCTCAGCAGCAAAGGAGCAGACTCACCACAGCCACAGTGAGCTCTGAAGNTAAGTTCTGTTATCCTGTCTCCTTATGATGAAAAGTTGAAAGTATTTGGATGAAACAGTTGCATATATAATATACTTATATATATACGTAGTTATAAGCAACTTATAACTGAATTCTTTAAAAAAACATACAAAACAAACCCACACCAACTGCGCGCACACCTCCTCCCTGCNATTAGTAATAATAAGAGAATATTCACTTTCAAAGTCAACCTCTACCCTTCGTCTGTTCATACACACACCTGAGAAGTAGTTTTCTTATCAAGGCAGCTTCTCAGCAGCAAAGGAGCAGACTCACCACAGCCACAGTAAGCTCTGAAGTCAATTAAATACTTGGCCAGCAGGTACTTCAAGGTGTCCATTTTCTTCAAGGCTCTTTAAAAGAAAGAAATTAATATATTTGAGACATTCTGGCTTATTATTCAATGCAGTGGCTCCCACAGGCTATGCAGTGCCCTTCCTGCACACAGGAGGACTCAGAATTTAAGCTTCAACCAAGTGCTCCCTTAGCACCAACACCTGTACTGAGAATGTCGGTCTTCTAGAATTACTCAATTTCACTTTTTCTCTTCTTTTGGCTTTTCATTTGTACAAGTTCTACCCGTCTGAGGTACTCTCTGGCTGGGCAAAGGCGCAGCATTGCTGTGGCCCTGAGCAGTCTCTCTCTGCACAGGTGTACCATTTAGCCAGCGTCCGGCTGCGAGACCTCTGTGTCAAACTGGACATTTCTGATGAGCTGAGGAAAAAGATCTGGACGTGTTTTGAATACTCCTTGGTGCACTGCCCTGAAATCATGATGGACAGACACCTGGACCAGCTGCTGATGTGTGCCATCTATGTCATGGCTAAGGTGAGGGCAACACAGAAATAACAAACCAACCCCTTGATATTCCAGAGATTACAGTTCTTCAAAAAACCCAACCGAACACCACGCACAACCACCACAAACAGACAAAAAAGCACAGAAAAACTTAATAGTTTTTCTGTTCTTCTCCCCTCAGGTTACTAAGGAAGACAGATCATTTCAGAACATCATGCGCTGCTACCGCACGCAGCCACAGGCCAAGAGTCACGTAAGTACCGGCTGCCATCAGCGGGCAGTGTCCGGTTTATGAAGTGCCTTAGTTCCATTTCAGGAATGGATCACTCCTTAAAGTCATGTTTAATGTTCAGTGAAGGCAGTCTGAGCCCCTCTCCTCGAAAGACAGCAGCTGTGTCCAACTCCCACGCTACTGAAAGCTTTCTATACTAAACTATACCTGAAATAGAAAATTATCTTTACTTAAACCCAAGGAGGCAGCGCCTGTTGGGTAATACTCCTCCTGAGAAGCTGTACTGCCCCGAAAGAAGCGATTTGGTGCCACAGGGAAGTTTCTAAAGAATCTCTTGCACAGCTTGTTGTCCCCAGCCCGTGTCCCCGCATCCCCCATCACCTCCCCCCACCCCTGTCCCTGCAGGTCTATCGCAGCGTCCTGATAAAAGGCCGGTGCCGGCGCCGCTCGGGCAGCAGTGACAGCGGCAGCCAGCAGAGCTCACCCACCGACAGAGGCAAAGAGAAAAACAAGGAAAGAAGTGAGTGATTCCAAAATCCGGGTGTTTGTCCTTAATTCCACTGCCCAAGCAGTGTGCTGAAAGTAACGGTCAGATTGTACATCGCCACCACCCCAAACAGTTCCTTCTTTGGTCAAGTTGGGCACAATTAAGCCTGTGATGATAACATCTCAGAGCTGCAGTAACTCAGGCTGAGTATCACACCCACCTGGAGAGTCCTGAACCCATCACCTCCTTAACAGCTGCCATCGTGGCTTAACGGGTGACGGTACAAACTGCAGGCACTAAGGTTTTCTGTCACACAGAGGTGGCAGGGAGGGGAGGAAAAAAAATAATGTACATTTTGCAACTTCCCACATTAAACCAGCAGGAAATGTCACCAAGCAAAATATTTCCACTACTGGCTGAAAAAGAGTGCTGTTCCCTCTGAGCAATGGTGCCAGCTGGCACTGAAAGCAAGCTACTGTTAAAAGTACAGCACAAACACCCAAAAAACAGAGGGTTCAGCTCTGATTCTGTTATTGCTGAGACCCAACTCAAAGAGAAGCCTGCTGCAGTCTGTGCAGTGAGCAGTCAGACATCCCAGGTGCAGCTGCAGTTTGCTGGTCTTTACCAACACGCTGCTTTTGTTCTGTTTGTTTGTTTTGGTAAGGAAAGGTCCCAAGGGAATAAAAGGAGCCCTGCTGACCCCAGCCCCGGGCTCAGGGTCCCTCTGCCGCAGCCTGAGCCCCCGCGGGGCTGTGCTGGAGGGAGGGAGGGGGCTCAGCAGGGGTGACGTGCTGCTCTCCCCGCAGGCAGCAGGGACTCCAGCCCGGTGATGCGCTCCAGCAGCACCCTGCCCATCCCACACCCCAGCAGCGCCCCCCCGACCCCCACCCGCCTGACGGGCCCCAACAGCGACACCGAGGAGGAGGAGCGAGGGGACCTCATCCAGTTCTACAACAACATCTACATCGAGCAGATCAAAGAGTTTGCCCTCAAGTACACTTCCAACGCAGTAAGTCACATTCTGTGCTTTTCATTAGTGAATTCCTCCTTTTTCTTTCCCCTGTGGGAGCAGCGAGGCGCGCTCAGCTCACCCCACTGCCAGCTCGGTGGGGAGCTGTGTTCCTGTGACAGTCATTTCACCTCAAGGACATGCCCTGCTGCTAAAACACTAAGTACTTTCCATGCCCATTTGCAGTCACCTCCTGTAGGAAATAGCACTGAGCAACATCTGCCAGCCTCAGCCAGGGCTAGAAAAGGGAATTTATAAAAATACTGATCTGGCCTTGTAACATGGCAAACCTTGGATCTGTTCTAAGCGAGTATGGGATGGGATTCGTGGATGAAAACTGAACTGTGTTTAAGGTGACCAACTGGAAAAATCTCACTGCAGCAACACCCGAGATCAGGCACCGACCATCCACTGATTTCTCTCCCTTTTCTCTCGACAGCTGGACTCCCCCCCGCTCTCGCCCTACCCCTTTGTACGGATGGGCCCCCCCCGCCGCGTCCAGCTCTCCCAGAACCACCCCGTCTACATCTCACCACACAAAAATGAGGCCACTCTCTCTCCTCGAGAGAAAATATTCTATTATTTCAGCAGCAGCCCATCGAAGGTGAGACTAAAGGGGGTTAAAGTTGGCTTTTATTAATCCTTAATTCTACCCTTTTCCTTTAGGTCATGACCTCAGAGAGGGTTGTGCAAGGCGCCTTTCTGTGTTCATTGCTTAACACATACTTACCAAACGCTTCCAACTGCCAGTTCCGGTATCAAAGTAGCTGTAAAGCAATTAGGTGTCGAAGCTAATTGTGCACTTTCAGAGTTATTCTTTGTACCCAC
>VXBW01006069.1:510730-527147 GCA_013400375.1 Thinocorus orbignyianus | reverse complement strand
TATTTTCCAGCAGCAGTAGTTTCCTAAAGATCACTGAATCAGGAGTGGAGCAGAGCAGTTCCCTAGAGGGGAACCACACACACACACACACTCTTTAGCACTTTACTCACTGGCTTTTCAAGAAACAACTGTGGCACTAAGCAACTGCTTCACAACGTTTCTGCTTCCTTTCACCTTCCCGTGGTGGGTAAGGAAGAGGGGAAAGGACAGAAACTTTCTGCACATGCCGCCACCACTGCGAACAGGCACAGCAGCGAGGATCACTCACCCCCCAGGATCCACAGGTTTTTGCCTCTTTCCTATACTGACACACGGAAAAAATTACAAAAGGGTTGCAGCTCTTTGCCACCCAGGCCATGTTTTCAAAAAGTAACTGCCTTCAGCATGCAAGATAAAGAATGTAAAACCACTGCTGGAAAAGACACCTTCAAATAAAGAAGCAGAATGTTCCTGCTATAGGAAACAGCGCACAAGCCACAGGGGCAATTCAGAATTTTTGTACTCTCTTCAAAGTTTCTGATCTGAAAACCAGACTGAACAGTTTATCTATGTAACATGGTGGGCTTTTTTAAAAAAACAACAAAAAAAAACAAACAAAAAAAACCCCAAAAACCAAACACACATAGGGGTAAGAGAAAAGATCTTGCAAGTCCTAAGCCTTCTCCTACTCCTTCCTTCCCAAGGGGCAGGAACAGGAGAGGAGAGAAACCACCACAAAAATCTCCCATCCAGCATTTGCACAGGTTTATCTCGAGGTTGGGAGTTAAGGTTTTGCTCCGACAGGCCTGCTGTTACCCTGCTGGGGCTGCTTTCCAGTGATGCTGTAGATACAGATCACCACTACAGATCGCAGATTTGCTCTAGTTTTCCCTACTCATTTTTAGGCACCTCTGCCTTCACACATCTTCTTCTCAGCCTCATAACAAAGCTGGATCTAGAGCTAAGCTAGAGGAGACAGATTTGTGCTGAAGACAGCAGAAACTCAGCTGACCCCGAGTTCACTGCCCTGCAAAAGCAGAGCAGACACCTCACCCGGTGACTGCCTCACCTTGACAACATCCTTTCAGAAGGGCTACACTCAATCACTGCCAATGCAGTGCACAATAAACACCCCCAGCGCATTAAAAACCACTGAATGTGTTTAAATCTGCTGCACTCACTCACTCACACAGCCAGAGCCTGTGGGAACCCTCCGTTTCCACAGCCCCACACCTCACACAGCATTAGCAGCAGCTCTCAGGTAGCAGCAGCTCAGCTGCAAGTTCCTCGCTCAGAAGCACTTAGGCTCAGAATTCCTCTTCGACCCTGAGTGTGTTTAGGAAGAAGCCACTCTAAACTGTACTTCTCTTACTACACTGAGTGTAAGTGGATATACTAAAGTTCAGAAACATTTTAGCATTTAGTCAAGACCATAGGTACCAGACACTTTATAAGAGCAAGGGATTTAGAGAGGAAAATGCCCCAAAAATGCACCTTTGGATGCACTTTCTTCTCTGCCTTAAACAGGATCCTTGCTCTCCACACACCCTCTGCAATCTTCCGTCTAAAGAGGAATTCCAGCAGCACTAGAGACACTCCAGGCAGCCCCAGGAAACCATTGCATCTCAAAGGTTTCTGCCTCTAAAAGGTTCAAAGCAACACCCTGCAGTAAGATTTCAACATTACCTTAAACAGAGTAAGTACTTGATTTATACAATGTTAAGTGCTGCACAGAAACCACTCAAGTCATCCTCAGCAGTACGTTACACTGACAATTTGGTATATGGCAGCACATTACTTGTGAAGTCTTTGTCTATTTCCTTAATTGTCTAAAGGAACAGGGAAAGGTTGTTATATGGCAAGCAGATTTGGCTTGTCAGAAAAAAAAAAAAAAAGACAAGAAAACCCAAACAAACAAACCAACCCCACAAAAGAGAAACCACACCCCAGCACTGCCTAGATACGAAGTGACTGCTACTTGTTACCAGACAGAAGGGGCTGCATTAATGCCACCCGCTCAGGTATGAGGAGCCAAAGGGAAAGCAGCCCAGCTTTTGATAGTAAACCCCTGCTCGGCAGGAACAGGGCATCATGCCGGGCTGTGACATTAGGCAGACTCCTGTGAAAAGGAGAAGATCCTGTCCTGAGCTCACATATGCTTTAGAAAGGTCTCTCATGTGGAACAACACGGCATTTAACGAGTCCCACCAGCACACACCACCCTGGATATACAGGCAGCACGTGCTTGTGTAGCCAGGTCCATCCCAGCTCCAGCCTTTGCTAAATGTCTACAACAGACAGACAGGGGGACAAAAGCTAGATCATGGTTTCTTTTTATTTTAAGATGTCACTATCAACACACATTAGTCAAGCTACCCTAAGTCATCCCCTAGACACCTAGGGAACCTAAAGTCCTCTATTGGCTCAAGAGACCACCATTAAAAGCTTTGATTTTAGTGTTTATGTAATAAAAGTCTAACAAGTCCAACGTTCTGCTTTCCCCCTGTCAGACTAATGTGTGCTTTAGTGACAATATCCATTTACAAATCAATAATACATCATACACCATCCCCAGCTTTACCTCTGGAAAGTGCTAAATGGAGTCAATGAACCGTCTATTTACAACTTCAAATCCTAATATATTTACAATAGAAACCAAAGTATTTAAAACCATTAAATATAGTGTTTAACTCTGCTATATTAGTTTACATGAACACAGCTTACCTCTGGCATCATATTTCCTGATAACATTTCTGCCAGTAATTTAAGTTTAAAAAAAAAATAAAAAAAAACCTGCTATTCCTGGAGGGGAAAAATAAAAGCTTAAAAACCAACCCAAAACCTCCAGGCGTTTCAGAGCCCTGAGGAATTACCCACCCTAGACAGTCTTCCGGTAGAAGTACTGCAATGTTCTAGAGAGACTTCCAAACTCCAGGCAAGCCTTTAAAACCTAATGCATATGTAAAACTTCTTGAAGAGTCAGTAATCCACTGAACAGGTTTACTGGAGTCACTGCTACCATTCAGCTTGTACTAATCCATCGCCAAGGTGAAGCTGCTGCTGTTTCTCCCTCCATCACATTCCCTCCACCCACAGAAAGTGTTCCGTGCACTGCAGCCCCGACGGGCTAAGTTGGCATCGTCTTCTCTTCTTTGCTGAAAGGCTGAACCGAGCCAGGCTTTACCCAGGACAGGCCAGAAACATGCATGCTTTTGCAGTGCTGCTCTTCTGGCTTCTTCTAGGTGGAAGAGAGTCAAAGTCAGAATCATTGCACACCGCAAACCCTCCTCAGTCCCTCCCCACCCGCATCTCATCCACTTACAAGCACAGAAGGGGCTGGCACAGTTTCCTCAGAGGAACAGCACAATGGCTACAAGCTTAATTTCTGCCAAGGTGTGTGGCATCCTGACATCACAGGAGAATTGTAATGACTTAGTTCCCGTACCATGGTGTACCATCACACCACAAAGATTCAAAGATAACTGAACAGTGCTTTCTGCTTGAGGGCCACGGCCCAGCATCACTGACTGCAGTGCTGTTTGCCAAATTTCTGGGTTCTGGTCAAGCCAAATCAAACCATTTCTGGCACAAGCCTGACACTGTAACTGCAGCACACTGCCTGGCCATGCTGGGCTCACATGGAAGAGCACTCCACCCTGCTGAAGGCTTCCGAAGGCAAATTAACACTCCAACATCACAACTGATACCTTTGCTGTACACCATGGAGCTCCTTAACGCCTTCCAAGGATGGTCCTTCCCTTCCCTGAGCATTTAGCACTTAAATCCTTGAGCAGTAACTAGTTCTGCCCAACACAATGCAATGAACATTTGAGACTCATTTGTAATTTAGGAGACAAAGAAAAAAAAAAGTTTCAAGCTGAGGGAGAAAGGTGCAACTTAAAGCAGTTTAAGAAGATCACTAAGTTAGATACCCACTCTAGCATGTCAAAGAAACAGAACGGCTTGCAGATGTTCTGCAAACCAGGAACAAGCCCTGTCTCCACACTGCCACAGGCTCAGCAGATCACGTGGACGCCAACTACACCAAGCCTGGAATGATGCACCGAGTTCTAAAGAGGGATAATTATGAGAGTAGACTTCATCATACCATGGGAAGCCACTGACAAAGAAAATTAAGTCAGCAAGAAAACTGAACCTGCACTTCTGTCCCTCACCAGTTTTGGTAGAAGGTGGCACTGCATGACGGAATTGCCACAACACATCAGACAGCAGGGATGGGTTGGACTTGAGCCTGGTGGTGTGGCTCCTGCCTGTCACCAGCTGCACATGGGACACCACCTAGCAAAAGCCACGGGCTCAGCAGGGAACTGGGACATGATGGCCTTCCCTGGGCTACAGGGTCAGAATGGGCTAATTGATTCCCGAGGCACAGGAACTACACAGGTAATAAACAAGGATCCAGGGTTCCAGAAGAAAGGAAAGACCAGACACACGACTAGGGAACTTCAGTTTACATGGAAGCAAAAGAGCATTCAGCTACACTGACATTTTGGAAAAAATCTCCTAAGGCACAGAAGTTTGGCCATTCCCGCTATCAACAAACTACTCGAGCGACCAGAGTACCACCCATGCAGTGGTTACTGAAGAGGGTAGTTTTCCCTTAAAGAGAAATTAACATGTATCCCCAAAGAAAAAGGGTGAAAGAAAAGTCATCACTGGCATTATTTTTGCTATCGGTCTCCATTTCAATAACCTCAACCTGTTCTTTCTCGTTAAGTCACTGATTTAAAGGGTAAGAAAGAAGGAGGTGGAGAATNNNNAGAAGAGTAAAGGTGGGGGCGTAAAAAAAGAGTCAAAAATATTTTTTAAGTTTTTATAAGAACATCAAGAAGTTAGAAACAATAAAAAATATTTCCCTGTGTGTTCTAAGGCTGGAGAAAGGCCAGACCTCAAGCCCTGCTGTGACCCTGGCAGTTGGGAACACAGCTACACTGAGCTCACAGGCAGCACACTGTATTAAGACCAACATAAAAAATCTCATTCATGCCAGAAGCCATGCAAGAACACCAGTCAAAGCTTGCAGTGAGGAAGACTGACAGTTGGACCGAAAAAAAACAAAAATAAAATTATTTTTTAGTCACAAAAAAAAAAAAATAATGCAGCAACCCACACCTCAGCTCTGACTTAAACATTCCTAGTGCCTTGCCAGATCAGCAAAGGCACCAGCCACCCTTTCAGACTCCCCAGGCACTGCAGGTGGATTGACTGGGTATGTCATGCAGTGCAGGCCCACAATGTGGCAGCTCTAGTCAAGTGCAAAGAAATAATTAAAGAAAAAAACAAAACACCACAAACAAACCCCAAAACCCAAACACCCTCCGACCTCAAACCCAAAGGTGTTGCTCAGGTGAAAGCTGTATGAACCAACACGTTCTCGCTATATCATTAAGAGTGCTTTGTGGTAGAAAGTAACTCCAAGCACTGTTCAATTAGCTGATGTTGTCTGACCAGAAATCAGTAGCATTAGAGACGTGAGCAAGGCACTCGGCTTGTGTGGCTTCAACAAGTTTGAGATGAGAAGAAAACCCTGAAGCTTTGATTAGTAATGAAAGATCTCTCAACAGGAGAGAACAGAGAAGCTGGGGACTGAGGTGATGCAGAGGTGGTACCTACCATGGCAAGTGCAGGACAAGCACAGGCAGTCAGCAAATCTCTTCTTTCCCCTCCTTCCCTCCCTAAACAAAAACCTGCCAAGGGTGCCAACCACTGCACTAACAAAGCTCTCTAGCTGGCTAAATGATTAATTGCATAACATACTCAAGTTAGAACAGTGACATAACTGCTTAATTAGGAGACCAAATCAGCTTCAGCATGCCTGCTGATCCACAAGGGGGGTGGAATAAGGTCTGTCTGGTACATGTTCCTCACAGAGAGAGAGAGAATCTTTGTTCCCCCATATCAGGCAATAAACCTTTCCTGCAGTGAGAATCTTGACTTTGCTCATACCTTCTGAGTCAACATCTTCTCTCTAGCTTCATCATGTATAGCTGGATTCCATGGAGAAAAACTATGGAGAAAACATAGTTATCTCTTAACTTTGCACTTTTGCAAACTAGAGCAAAAAAAAAAAAAAAAAAAACAGAGACAGAGCAGAAAGCAGCAATTTTCCTAAGTTCAGTTTGCTGAATTTCCAGTAAACTACAAGTCTGAGTTTTCAGTGTTAAAATATACAGAGAAGAACTAAATTCACGTTTGTTGTGGATCTTTTCAACAAGAAATATTTAGGTTTTCATTTTTGTTTGCAATGACAGCTGGCAATTCAGCAGGTGCTACAGGAAATACTGCTCAGTCACTAGGGAGCTGACTGTGCCATCCCCTGTGCAGTCAACCTTAAAAGTATTTAAGAAGTATGACCAAAGCTACAGTCATGCAAACTGAGTTCAGGAAAGCCTGAAAGCAGTATTTACTCCATGGGTATCTCTACTTGAGGGAGGTGGGGCCCTTTTTTTTTTGTTTTGGCGGTTTTTAGGATTTTGTTGAGACTTTTTTCTGAAGTCTTGGTTGCTTAGTGAAAAAACAGTACACACGAGTGTCTGTATTTATAGATTCACTTAAATATAGTATGTTTAAGATTCACTCGATATTAAACTAAAGGAAGTGAGTGTAGGAATACACAAAGTATTGCTATAAATGTGGGAAAAAAAAAAAGAAAAAAAAAAGCAGCTCAGACAACTTGGCAAAGGCCCGAAATCAGCAACTATACCCAAACTTGCTCTGGAAACTTTAGGACATGGTGAACCTACTTGTGGTACTTACACAATTGCATAGGGATCCTCTATTTTGGGCTGATCAAATAAATGACTGCTGCATAGTTTGACACTGTCCACCACTTTACTTTTGAAAAGCTGAATGTCTTTTTCATACCTGCAAGAGAGAAGTAATGACAAGCAATTGTAAGGAGGCACAGGTTTGCTCCAGAAGCACAGACAGACTTGGCAAAGCCTCGACTCTAGTTCCTTGCGCAATCAACTCTGGAGGCAGAGACCACGAACTGATAAACAATTTTACAAATCTCTGGTTTCTGCACGTCTATGCCAAAAATCTCTTAAGAGACCACGTCCATACGAGTGGAAGACACTTACAGCACTGCAGCCTCAGGGTTCAGAGGACTAGTTGTATCAATCTTGTAGAAGACTCTGCGAGCGTACATTAAGACTTGCCATATGTGATTATGGTTTCGCCTAAAACGAATAAAGCACAATGAAGAAAGGAACAAACTTCTTCCAAATTATACACCAATATGTTCCCACTAACCTCCATTTGGCAAATGCCCTTTTCACATCCAGTTCACCCGATAAAGGATCTACTAGCGGATGGAAGACAGGCAGATCAAAAACCAAGCGCTGCGTAAGAAAAAAGAAATTCATTATGCCAACTTCAATCCTTGCGTTGAAACCACTGGGTGAAGGTCAGTCAGATGTGGCTTGCAAACACTAATTAATTGTTACCGTATTAAAGGAAAGTCACTTTAAGTGTTTTATACCTGCTGTGAAACTGTAACCCAACACACTCACTTTACACGCAGGGTCTTGCCCTCTCTTACATGCTTATCACCAAATCCGGAAACTAATCCAGCTGACTGCACGAGCACTAGTGCCAACACAAGTAATAAGATCAGATAAGATCAGATTAAAAGGAGTTTTTCTGGTTTAGCTATTTGTGATCAAAAGCTTTTTTATGTACTTGAGCTAGAATCAATACTTTTTTTATCCTACATATTTTTAAGTGAACTGTGGAAAGACACCAGAGTCTTCAGTCCTGTATAGCTCATTTCCTCTGGTTATTCGTACAGTCTTCCAAAAGAAAACTTAGTTTCCACAAGAAGCCCTAAGCTTGCAAAAGAATGACAGCTGTATGAGAGACAGGGAAGCCTAATCTTTGTAAGAAACTGTTTCCTACTATTTCTGTCCTTTTAAAGACGATAGCTTTACACAAAACTTGACACCAAGCAGACAGCTTCCTGACACAGCAACTTGTTCTCAGCTCCAGCAGTTCCATACACACACCCACCCCAGCCTTCCTCTTGTATATATTCAGCCAAGAGGGCCAGCTGCTCTGCTTGGGAGAGTCAGATTGCCACAACATTATTATTTTTATTAATGATGTAATAACTGGGATACTTTTCCCTAAAGAGAAAAACAGAAGGAGATGGAAGACAACATGACACTATCCCCCTCTCCCTTTGTTTCACCACCTTCCTCATCAAGTTCTTTTAGTTCTTCAATCTAGAAGGCAGACAGGCAAGAAACCCTGCAGTGCTACAGCAATTACAGCACAGGTGCCTGGATTTTATGTTCCATTATATTGCTACTCAGAATTTGGATACTTCTTTAAGTGTTTCACTGTTAACATCCTCGCCAAGGAAGTAGCAGATCAAGAGCTGAGGCACAGAACTGGCTGATTACTTAATACTCTTAATGCATTTAACCTCCTGAAACTCACTCTGCACCAGCCTCAGTAATCACACCACCATGATTCTTCCACAGATGTTAGGAAATTTGTAAATAACATCGCAAAAGAGCCCAGCCAACTGAACAAAACTAGTTTAAGGAAATGGGAAGCTAATCAGTATGTTAGCTTTAACAAAAAGTCATACTTAAAAAAAACAAACAAAAAAAACAAAACACAAACAAAACAAGAAACATCTAAGACACACACAACCACTTACCGGGCAGTCTCCATCTGGGTAGTTATCAGGAATATAGACAGTAAATTTAAACACACCATCCTGGTAGAGCCCATGTCTTATGAATATTACACCAAACCACACTGCAAGTGAGAAAGTTGGCTTCAGTGAAAGAATTTAAAGAAAAAAGAATACACACATAGAAAAATAAAAATTGTTTAAACTTACTCAATGCTGATCGGTACGATGGTTGCACATAGACACCTGGCAATTTCTGCTTCACAACCAAGGTACTGCAATTAGAATCAGCATTTAGAACAGCTCTACAGGAACCCCACAACTACAGCAAGCTGACAACAGCAGACCCAAAATGTACTGCCTATAGCTTAACAAGGGATGGCTTCTCAAATTTAAAGTCAGTTGAAATGTGATCAAAGCTTTAACTTCAATTTTAAACAAGCAGTTTTTCAGTTTTAGATAAACCTACGCTGCAGGTCAAACAAATTCCACTGGCAACTGACAAAGTAACCAAGAATAAAAAGGACAAGCAAGAAGCAGGGCACATCAGAGAGCTGGATTGAGTGATTTGAGACATCTCATTAACAGGATGGACCAAGTCATTTTCCCAAACTTGCACTGATTTGCTATTTCACTTCTTGTGATGATAATCCAGCCACGACCTCCATTCATCAATGACCAGTGCATTATGAAGAAGAGTTTCTATCTCTCCCTTCGCCATTTAGAAAAGTTAATCTGATAATCAATCATACTGGTGAGGTAAAATGTCCTATTTTTACTATTGTTTAAATCAACAAACAGAAGAAGTTGCTTGTAAGTTTAACCAGCTGTAGTTGTAGATTCTACTGAACACTGTACATGATAAACCAAATTATTCACTTCATACAGGCCCAGTGAAATGACCTCCTCATGCAGGCACAAATAATAACTTTAAAGCAAAACATTAACACAGGTCTCCACTTATGACTTCCATAATTTTCATTATTTCCCTAACAATGAATTTGTTAAGCCAGAGGAGTTCACTTATGGTACCAATAAATTTTACATGCTGCAGAAGAAAAACATATTTCTTCAACCAAGAAGTCAGGGTCAGTGCCCTGAAAAAATAATTTAAAAAAAAGTTTTGAGAGTTCTCACTTTCAATTTAATGATTAAATGCAAGCACGAGACTCAGTGTTGCATAAGGACTCCAGGGATTTCATCCAAAAGGCATTACATACTTGGGAATCCAGCATTCCTGTTACAGAGGATGTCCCTTCAACTTTGTAGCACAGAATAGTTAATTTAGCTTTATATAACAAGAAAGTTTTGCAGACAAATAGAGATCTGTATGCCTTCACAGCAGCCAACAAATCAGTAACTGGATCAAATGCAATTGATCCAAGGAAACCAATTTAAATCACAGTAACTCCTCCCTCATAGATTTCATGTTAAATATCACTGAAAGAAAGAATATAGTCTTCCTAACAGCCATTTAACAAGCCATATCAGGTGGCGTTCAAGTGCTCCATGCAACATCTGAAGGCAGGTCCCACGCCCTAACTGCATTAGACAGCACCACACATTCATAACCACCTTCCCACCAGACACCTGCTTGCTTCTGTTTTAATACTTGGCTCAAAAATTTGGCATTCCTGACCAAAAAGCTATTATGGTAACTGGTCAGGAGGCCTAAACCCAAAAGGTGTTTATTTGAAGACTGAGAAATACCTAATTCAGAGAATCATATCCAAACACACCCTTATCTCACTCTCCTCTCCCCTGCTACCTCAAGAGATTGAGACTGCTGCTCCAGAAAAAGAATTCTGTGGCACATAAGCTTTACTGCCTTCTTCAAGGACCAAGGCAAAGATGCCATGCAAGAACTAGATCTCTACACATTTTTATTTCCTGATGAAGCAAAAGCCCAGTGACCTGAAAAAGACAAAAAAGGGAAAACTTACAATTCTGCAAGGAGGGAATACTCCAAATAAAAAGGTCCATAAGAAGCATGTGTTCCATTTGTTGACTGGGATGACGCAGCAGGGGATGCAGGTTTTGTTATTGGCACAGCATTCTTTGGAATAGAAGGCAACTGTTTCTTTGCAGAGGCTCGTAGAGGACTGGTTCTCAGCTCTCCACTCAAAGTTTTCTCTTCAGCGTCAGGTCTCTGTTAGGTTAAGAGAACCATGGGTTTCAGGTGGTATTTCATAAGCATTTCACATATCAACATGTTATCACAGGTTTAAATCCAACCTTGGTAATTACAAGTCTGGCCAATGAAACAAAGTATCTTGGGTGTCAGTGTTCTATTGACTATGGGTGCGGGTGTTGGGGGTGTCTCTCTGGGTTTTGTCTTTAAATAGACTTCAATTAAACCTAGCCCCCACATACAGAAGTGATCAATGCCGGATAGGAAACTTGCCAATTAGGACAAACGCTTAATGAGGCTTACATTTATTTAGAAACTGGAACCAGAGAGTATAAAACATCAGCTTAGAAGTCGATCTATTTCTAGCACACAGTGCATCATGATAAATCATTTCCACTGACAAGCATCCTCGCATTTTAAATACTCTACAAGTAGCATAGTAAAGCTGAGATGAAATAACTTTCTACACAAAACTTCATGTATTTCACTTCCTGCCTGTGCTAAAGACATCAACATCCCACTTGGAACTGATCACAAAGCCCATTCCCACCACAGGGGATTCACCATTTGGCAGCAGCATCAAGCCCTGTTTAAATAGTTCTGCTATAGCTACTTTTACTGTTTTTTATTAAAAACAAACAAAAAAGCAAAAAGCTTTTCTACTCAGTTGATCACTGATACACTGCTAGGAAGCACTGTACTACATACAGACCTCAGAATCATTCTACAGATTGCCAAGACAAACATGCAGGCTACAGACTTGTGATTAGGCCTGTTGTGGTGAAACTAAAGGCATGATTTAGTCTGTAGTGCTTCAAAGCACTTGAGAACTTGGACCAATAACAACACCGACGTCACAAGCCTCATCAACAAAGTGACATAATTTGCCCTGGCACTGAACACCTGAGAGGTGACTAACCCAAGAACTACCCTGTTTTTATTCACACAACATAAAGCAGCACTATCATTATGGGGGTACAGTTTGTCAATGCTCACTGCATGCGCAATACCTGGCTAAGCTCTAGGTAAGGCAGTAAACAAATGTCCTAAGAAACAAATGTTTCAACTATTTGAGTAAGTTCATTCCATCCATCCTACTCAAAGATGCTTCAGATAAGAAAAGTCAACAAATTCTGGAGCAGACTCCATCCACAGGCACATGACAGTTAATGTAGCTCCAAGATAGCTTATGCTTTCTTTGACAACGATCACAATTCTCGGCATAAAACACACTCCAACTGCACCTGTCGACTGTCTGATGGTCTTTTCCAGAACTGCTACCACCCCTCAGTTAGGGCATCCATCCATTACACACCCACCTTGCGCACAGAACTTGTAGACATGCTCCAGAAAGGGTTCATAACGTGTATTCCAGACAAAGGACTGCAACTTTTCAGTGTCTTCAGGGCGTCCTTGGGAGTCTCTGGTTTTCACCCTAAAAATACACAGAATGAATATGCATTCATATAATATAAACAAGATTCAATATATAAATAGGACTGAGATCCAATTCTGCTGCCAACTTTGTCTTTCTGTAACTTCAGAAGAAAACCTGTAGTTAAGACTGACAATAGTTAGAATTGCCAAAGCTCTATCATATATTAGACTGCAGATTAGATTGTCTATGAAATAATTCTTGTGCGTGAATCCCTGCTTTCTTTCTACTAGAAAGAAGGTTCTGCATTCCATGTTTTGTCTTGCCAACTGGAAAAAAAGACCATCTATTGGCTCAGCACAGCCAAGAAAGATCCTCTACACGTAGAAATATCGAGAAGTTATTGCTTCACCATTTCAGTCCAGCACCAAACAGCACTAGAATGGCTTATTCTGCACCACGATCAACCGCTGCCCCTCACCTACAGTGCTGGCTTGGCATGTTTCTGAGGCCCTCCAGTTTGAGCAAATCTCTGCCGTTCCCATTGGAAGAGCCGATCCTCCCATTGAGTCTGCATCGTGCATGTGTCATTTTGTTTTCATCTGCTCTGGAACACCACCAGGAACAGACAAAGCCACAGAACACAGAAGTTTTTCTGTAGCTTATTTAATGGTTTCATTATGAGCACTAGGGCTTAGCGCTCGTTAGGTCAGCAGTTCAATAACAAGGACTTCAGCATTATTTGGAATTTCAGCATGTCATCTACTGCTTATGTCTGTATGTCCTTGTTTTTCTCTCTTTTTTTTTTTTTTTTAAATAAGTCTTGCTACTGTTTGCAGAAGAACTCTTATCTACAGCACCTCTTGTCTAGCACAGACTATTTACTCTACTCTCTTTATTTTTCTTTTTCCCCTCCAATTCTCCTAGTTTTCCTTTCCTTACCCACCTCCCCATTTCTGACTATATTAACCAAGGTTTCGAGGGAACCTGTTTTATCCATTTTATCAATTTTTTTAATGGCAAAATGTACAACATTGTACAAGTGTACAACAGCAACAACTGTACAACCACCAAGGCAATTTGCAGAAAGAAAGAATAGCACAGGCTTCTATTGTGGTCAACATTAAGTTTTTCTACAGTAAGCCAGGCACTGCCTGTTCACCCACTGCTTTGGTTAGTTTATAGAGAAAATGGTATTAGGGTCCAAAATCTTCCTATAAGGAAACTAAATGTCAATCTTGCTAAAAGGAAAAATAAGAAGGAAAGAAAAAAAAAAGCCAGACAATTTATCCAAAGAAAGCCTAACAATGGCAAATTTGTAAAAAAAAAACACTGACATCAAATCATAGGTATCCTTCTAGACTGTAGAGCAGCCAAGCATTCAAAAAACGCAAGCACCATTCAGAAAACTAATGAAAATTAACTTCCCCACCCCCAAAATCATCTCAAACATTCCAGTACACATGATTCCTCCAGATATTTTTCCTCTTCAGCAGCCAGAAAGTCTCACATCGTTCTGAGCCGCTGAAAACAGTAAGTCAAAGCACAGCTACCGCGCTCAGCATGCCCTGTGATAGCAGGGAGAAGATGTTTTCACTTTTCCCTGTCTCCTGCCTGGAAAGGAGACTCATGCCAGAGGGCTACGCCAGCGGCCTCTTCTCTTCCATGAAACTCAGTCAGACTGTGTAAGTCAGCAAGACGTTAGGCTAGGAATGTACAAGACATTTCCTCGGGAAACTTCAGAGCAACCAGAAGGTGGAGGAACTGATGCACAAAGAGAACACCTGAGCACGGTGGCTTTGACAAGACAGAAAAGCGCTGGAAGCCGAGGTACAAGCTGAAAGACAATTAGCTGGGATCTGGAATGATTATGGGGTTTGGGTGGGACTTTTCTTCTTAGTTTGGGCTGGTGTTTTTTAAGACTAGGCAATACAAATTGCATTATTTCAGACCCAGAGGTATGAAACGCAGAAGTTGAACAGGACAAAAAATGGGGTGTGTATGTAAAAAACAGCTTAATACCAGGGAAATGGGGAACTGATCTAGAAGCTTGATAACTGGAGCTAGATAAAGTTCAGTCATTGACTCCACCTTTTGGAAGGCAGCTATGCATCTCAGTACATTTCCAGCTTTGTTGAAAGGCTTTTCATTACAGAGGTGCCTATCTACAGGCTATTAAGAGTGGTTTATACCTCCAAATAAAACATTATGGTAGCTCTAACTAAACTACAGAGATTCTCCAGCAGAGATCTTTTATCCAGTTGTCTGCCAGTAATAAGCAATGTATGTTGTCATCCTAAACTTATTAAGAGACTTTTCATCCCCAGTCTCAATCACCTTCTAAAATACTATTTATGAGGGAAAACCAATAACCTCAGAGTACCAGCTTCCCAGAGGAGCTCATTTAAAAAGCCTTTCAAGATGTTTTAGAATTTGTTTATTTCAAATCACACACTCTCCTTTCTAGCTATGCTACTTGGGAGTGGAAAATTACTTCATTACAGGAAACTTAGATGCGATTGCTCATGCTCTTTCCTTCACCTCACAATTTACTACCCCAATCCAATCACAAGAATAATTAAAAAAATATTAAAAAATAATAATCAAGTAACAGGATATTTTAGTTAGAGCTTTTACCCTACTTTTCACAACACAAAAGGTCTGCAGAAGACAAGGAGAGGCAAGTCCCAGTGTCACCAAGAGGAATTTCCCAGCAGTTTAGTCACTGCATCTTACACAGGGCTGCAGTGTCTATTACAAAGCACCTACAATTATGGCAGCTTAAGGTGCTGTAACCACTGAAGCCATCAGCTTTCCAAAAGAACACAGTATACTCTCCTCATTTTATGAAAAGGGAATAAATACACTCAAAATTATCACCCTGTCTCCTTTTGCATTGTCATCATCCACAGTGCCTCAGTTAAGAGGCTCGGTAGCATACCATTCAGTAATACATTCTACTAATTTCTACTACTTTCAAGAACAGAAAGTAACCCCAATCCTTCTAAGTGAGCCTCCTGCCATAAGATTTGCATAGGTATCTCTTTCTGGAATGTTTTCCTTCTAGTACAACAGCACTTAAAAAAAGGCACAACACAAACATTATTTCAAATGCTGCTTCTCAGAAAGCCCTTCTAACTTCTACATAGCACTGCGCCACCAAGGTGCTGCCACACCAGGACCAAGAAAGTCACCTGCCACCAAGTACAACAGCATGTTGATGTTTGCCAGCACTGAGATACAAATGAGAGCTGTCAGAGCAAGTGAGAACTCGCTCAGTACTTCATCGTGCTTCAAAAGTTGACATTAATGAAAACCAAAATTTTGAGTACTTCGCTTTTGTACCTTCTCCTTCTCTACGTCAAGTATTCTTGTTAAAAATTACTTCTATTATTTATACCTACTGTCATATCACATGTCATATTTCCCACCCTGTCATCAGGGGGCTCATTAGGTTAAACACAATGCTAAAACAATTTGACAAAACCTTCTACCTACAACTGAGCACTCTACATATTTTCTGGAAACGATTCTTCAAGCAGAAAAAAAGAAGTAGAGACAAACATATAATATAAATTTTTATATAGACATACGTATGTTTTTATGTATTTTATTCCCTACTTAAAAAGGAAGGGAGACACTCCTACACTTGAGAAAAAAACAGAGCTAAGGGGGCAGGGAGCTAGAGGAGAACGATCCGTGCTGATCACAACGCTACTACACGGCTGTCCAGCAACTGTGGCTGCCAGCTTACGCCAGAGCTTGCTTCTCAGGACACCTACTCCTGATCTTCTTAGGACCCGAGGCCCTCACTATCCCACTGCTGAACCCACTGGACAAGGCGGCAGCCGCGGCAGAAATGCCGGCAGCCAACAGGAACACCGGCCAGTCGAGCCTGTTCGCCAACTCTTCCTCCACAGAGGGATCACACCTTCTGCACCCACACCTGCTGCCAGCCCCCTAACACACCTCTCACCGCGGTCACGCCAGCCTGTGGACAGGCCGGGACAGCCCAGGGACAGGAGGGCACGGCCGGGTCCCAGCGGGGCCCTCAGGGGGAGGTGACAGCAGGGAAATCACCTCAGCCCCGGGGATCCCCCAGGCCCAGCGGGGCCAGCTCCCCCCTGTCACCCGCGTTCGGAGGAAGGGAGGCCTGGCGGGGCCTGGTCCCGCCGGCGGCCGCTTGAGGGCCTCAGGCCGGGTCCGGGCAGCCGCTCCCGGTGTGAGGCGAGAGCCCCGCGGGCCGCAGGCTGACAGCTCGCCGCAG
>VXBW01006069.1:216395-510671 GCA_013400375.1 Thinocorus orbignyianus | reverse complement strand
TGGCGGTGGGAGCGGGGAGGCGTGCGATTGGGCAGCTTCGGGGAGGGGCGGGCGCAGTGAGGGCGGCGGGGTGTGAGGGCCGCAGTCCGTCAGGGGCAGCGGTGGGAGAGCAGGTAATGGGTCTGTGCTTTTGTGTTTGTGTTATTTAAGTTAATAAACCGTAACAGTTGCCCGTACTGCCGCCGGGCGGGTGGATATGTACACACACAAAGTGTTAATTTATAGTTACCCGCGCACATACAGGTGTACACACACAAAATACAGCTCCAGAATGCTGCTGAGGAGAGGCGGCAGGGTGAGAGCAATTAGTTCTCACTTGCAATCAGAACGGTGTGAAAACGCTGTGCCAAACCTGAAGTGGTTCTGGAATCTGAGGGCACAACCCATGCTGGCTCAAGTATAAACGCTACAGAGAACACTGATTATCAATGAATATGAGCTGAATTTTGTTTTGTTCCTTATTCCTGAGCCCTGGTTGCAGCACCCTGCCCTTCACCGTTTCAGTACCTCACACAGACTGTATTCCCCACATGGTTATACTGTAGAAACGTTTCTTTTAGAGAAGCAACGGAGGTGTTTTAGTGACCACCCCGAATGGTTTCCAGGCCTTGGGAAGTTGAGAACAGATACAGGCAGCCCTGAGAACACGGTGGCGTAAGACAAGGACGCAGTAAATACGGACATTGCTGGAAGATCATTAGTTCTAATGACTAATTAAGCAGTCAGAATGTTTTCCCAGCACGAAGTGAGCCAGGGGAGAGATGAAGAAGATGAAGACTGAGGAAGAAATGACCCTCATGCCAAATGAGGACCAGCAGAAGGTGCAACTGTGCACGCCCCAAAGCTCATTATAATACGTAAATGAACCCTTGGAAATGCAACGAGTATGCTAACATGCCTGCCCACACCTTCCACTGCTGCATCCCATAATCTTCCCTCATCTCCATCCTGCTATACGTATGCTTTTTTGTTTCTGCTCCAGCTCTTTCCCCACCACCTCTCCTTTGAAGGTTACATCCCCAGAAATCTTTGGTAGGTGTCACCTCCCTGGGGGGGGTCTCCAGGCCTGGCTATTCCTCAGGGTCTTGCCCGTTCTAGGTCCTGCTCTCACCAAGGAATGCAAAACGCTCATTGCATGCCCACATGCACGTTATGCAGACATCACAGAGCCTATGCTGTAAAAGTCTGTGGCTTGAGCAACATTTTAATGTTAATTCAGTGTTAATTTAGTGTTTGGGATGTTGCCAAACTGCCTCACAACTGTAATGTGCATAATTATTTTGGCTTTGATACCAAGGATCAGGAGGAACACTTTGTGAGGCCGTTGAAGGCAATATTGTTCATCCTCCAAACCGTTCCCCGTTTCCTCTTTTGCCAACTACAGAAATAATACTCGGATGAGAAAGAAACTAATTTTTGTCTTGTGGATTTTCTTGAATGCTTTTCTTCTGAACCACTGAGATGGAAAACACTTTTGCTAAAAAAGAAAAAATTCTACTAGAAGCACCTGTAATTGATGTACAGATCTATATCATTTGTGTAAATCCAGAAACACTATCTGTTTGCGACCTGGATGCAAGGTCAGCACTAAAAATAGTGTCTCTGTGCTCAGATGATGCCAAAAGTGTTCCGAAAGTACAAGACCACTCTGGTTTAGGCCCCTGGGTTTATTGTTTCCTTTTGTCCTGTGTATGACCAAGTGAGGAAACACAAAAAGGCAGCTTTCAATCGAGTGCCATAATGAACCTTTGGTGTAAGCCCAACCCTCACTCAGCAGCACTGCATAAAAAGTAGTCCCTCTTTTGCTTCCAAAACCAGTAGCCCATCCAAATAGATGTCCTCAGATGAGCTTTACACATCAGGAAAGTTAAACAAATACAAAATTTACATGCTTGTAAATCAATAATACCAGAATAGCTAAACTTAAATACAATTACTTGGAAGAAGAATGCAGAAAGTTGACCTGCAAGAGGAAGTAGAGTACTCAAAAAATTACAGGGCAGACTAGATCAGCTTCTCAGTTATGCCAGATCTGAATGAAGTCCAGTTCTGGGCTCCCTAGATCAAGAGAGACAGGGAACTACTGGAGAGAGTCCAGCACAGGGCAACAAAGATGCTGGAGGGATTGGAGCATCTCCATGATGAGGAAAGGCTGAGAGAGCTGGGATTCTGGAGCCTGGAGAAGGCTGAGGGGAGACCTTATTCATGCTCACAAGGATCTGAAGGGTGGGTAGAAGGAGGATGGAGCCGGATTCTTCTAAGTCGTTCCCAGTGACAGGATGAGGGGCAACAGGCACAAGCTGGAACATGGGAAGTTCCATTCCAATATGAGGAGAAACTTGTTTGGGGTGAGGGTGTCAGAGCCCTGGCAGAGGCTGCCCAGGGAGGGTGTGGAGTCCCCTTCTCCGGAGACATTCAAGCCCTGCCTGGATGCAGCCCTGAGGGATGTGCTCTGGGCAACCCTGCTTTAGCAGGGGAGTTGGACTGGGTGATCTCGAGATCATCTTCCCCTTCCAACTCTGACAATTCCACAATTCTATGAATTCTAGTTAATAAAAATCTTTGTATTTTAACCACGTAAGAGAATAACGTGGCCTTGAATGCTTTTTGTGTATTGCTTACCTTATGAGAGGTTTCTTTCCCTGTGGCTTGGTACCTGTAGAAAATGTAAGATCAGTACAAGTCTAAATAACCTTTCAGATACCTTTTTCCTCCCCTATCTTTAGATAACTTGGTGTTTGTTACACCTAGAAGTCTAAATCATAGACTCATAGAATCTTTTAGGTTGGAAAAGACCTTTAAGATCATTGAATCCCACCATCAATCTAACACTGCCAAGTCCACCACTGCACCATGTCCTGAAAGTGTTATGTCTCCATGTCTTTTAAGTACCTCCAGGGACGGTGCCTCAACCACTTCCCTGGGCAGCCCATTCCAGTGCTTAATAACCCTTTCAGGGAATTAATACCCATCCTAACTCCAGCCAGGCAAAACTTGAGGCCATTTCCTCTTGTCCTATCGCCTGTGACTTGGGAGGAGATACCAACACTCCCTGGCTACACCATCCTTTCAGGGAGTTGTAGAAAGTGAGAGGGTCTCCCCTCAGCCTCCTTTTCTCCAGGCTGAACACCCCCAGCTCCCTCAGCCTCTCCTCAGAAGGATTATTCTTCAGATCCCTCACCAGCTTCTTTGCCCTTCTCTGGACCTGCTCCAGCCCCTCAATGTCTTTCTTGTAGTGAGGGACCCAAAACTGGACACAGCACTTGAGGTGGGGCCTCACCAATGCCCAGTACAGGAGGCTGATCGCTGCCCTTGATCCTACTCGCCATGCTGTTCCTGGTACAGCCCAGGATGCTGTTTGGTCTCCTTGTCCATCTAGCATTTAATTTAAAAGAATCCTTTTAGGTTAGCCTAGAAAAAAAGTGTTGGCCAATATTTTTCACAATATGTATGTGCATACCCCAAAAGCATATAAACTCCTAATCCAAACCCTGACATCACTGAACACCCACCTTTATCTCCACTGAAGGAGTGTGATGGCCATATTGTTTGAGGCATATTAAACATTATGTTGAATAGAGGTGCAAAGAGGCTGGATGGTTCTGACTGACTTCACCTGGGCCACAATTTCACCTTGTGTTGGCAGCAGTCCTGAGAAGTAACCTGAATGAAAGAGACAGGAGGGAAATTTTAACTGATTTTGGTGAGTTTGAGGGACTGCCGGGCACCACTAGGTGGTGTTCTGCAGCTGCTCTACTCGCGTAGTGTCACCCACAGGCAGAAACGTGACAAAAACACTTTAATGACTGAAACACCATGTATGCTGATACGTGACAAAAACACTTTAATGACTGAAACACGATGTATGCTGTGTGACAAAAAGAAATTATTAGGCCCAGTGCTCCTGGCTGCAAACGCTGAAGTCCCCAGTAATTCCATAGGGAGACTAATAAAAGAATTTTGAAAAATAACCTCTGTAACTACACAAAACGTGAACTTGCTTGATAACTACTGATACTAACATGAATTTTTCACTCTAAAAATGTGGCGGCAAAAGATGGTATTTTCTCTTTTTCAAAGCTGAAAAGCAGAATTAAAAATCCTTAAAAACCTGAGCTCCTCAACATCTTTTTTTAACTTTTAAGTGCAATTCCTGTGTGATGTATATACTAGAAGAACATACTATCAATACTTTATAGGACAATCTAAGTAATAATAAAAGCAGTCAAGTAGTCGATTTAGATTTATTTAAGGTGGGTTTTTTACCTTTGTGTAAATGGTGTATTCTCTGATGCAGGGCTTATTTTAAATTTCTCCATGCTGGTGCCTATTTGCATAATCACTGAATGGTGAACGTGGAATTGCTGATAACAGGATAGATCCTTTCAGTAAACCAAGAGAGAAAAATTGTCAGACCCCTAAAATATGTTGATAAACGTCCGAGAATATATTTAAGTACGTGTTTTCATTTTAAATACACCTATGAAGCAGTGAATGGAAGGAGTTTATTTCCCAGTGCACAACAATAAAAGTTGTCCGTAGGGAGGAACAGACAGAATCACAGAATGCTCTGGGGCTGTAAGGGAGCTTTGGAGATCACCTGGTCCAACCCCCCTGCCAAAGCAGATTCACCCAGAGCAGGTTGCACAGGAGGGTTTGGAACGTCTCCAGAGACAGACTCCACCACCTCCCTGGGCAGCCTCTTCCAGGGCTCTGCCACCCTCAAAGGGAAGAAATTCCTCCTCATGTTTAGGTGGAACTTCTTATGTTCCAGTTTGTGCCCATTTCCTCTTGTCCTGTCACTGGGCACCACTGAATAAAGACTGGCCCCTTCCTCCTGACACCCAACCCTCTAAGTATTTATAAATGTTGATAAGATCTCCCCTCAGTCTTCTCCAGACTGAGAAGACCCAAGTACCTCACCCTTTCCTTTTAAGAGAGATGCTCCAGGCCCCTCATCGTCTTTGTGGTCCTACATCACATCACGTCACAGTTCCCACCTTGTTCCGGGGGACAGCAGTACACACAACACCTGAGCAAACTGCTTGGAATGGCTGTTTGCTGGTAGGGCAAGGGCTATTGAATGCCTCTAGCCCTTCTCGCCTGGTGATGCCAGGCATGTGCCAGAAAGGCATTTGATTTGTGAAGACCTCTCCGAAACTTATCACCCAAAACACCAGTTCCCATACTCTTCAGAGACTGAGAGAAAATGCTGCCCGGACCCGTGGCTCCTGGGGTGGGGGTCTCCTGAGCTGCCTTGGCACCCTGCTCCATTTGGGTTTGAAAGCCAGCAACATTTTTTCCCAGTTTCACCCAGATTTACCTTAGCACAAGACATGACTGTTAACAAAGTACAAGAAAAGATCCAAATTAGTAAGGATTAATTTGAAGTTCAATTTTTTTAGGAACAAGATCGGAAACAAGCAGCAAATTAAATATAACCCCCTCCCTTCTAGTTTACACTTAACAACAGAAGCTTCTCTAGTTTCTTAAAACCAAGCATAAGCTGGAAACTTTTTCTTATAGGAATTCAGTTAAAATGCTTGTAATTATTTTGTCTAATGTGTTTATTACAATGAAATGGCTAGAATGGATGTAGCTATAGATGTGCCAGCACAAAAATGCTTGTGAATGCATATTTCTTTTGCCTGTGAAAGAGATAAGATGAAAGGGGGTGAACTGCTTCATTAACATTTGTTAGTTAGTTTTTAGGGTAGAATCGCAGCATCTACTATTGATCTTTGCTCAGTCACCAGCAAAAGGGTTAAATCTTCACCTGCAACCTCACCATTGTAGTATGTCTGATCTTCTGCTATATCTATTTATTACCCTGTCTTCCTAGACTCACTTCATATAAAAAGAGAACACATATGTGTGTAGTGTTTGGACACTTTTATGTTTGCACGCCTGTCAATGTGTTCAGTGACATGAGGGCTTGGCCATATTAATGGTTCCTGAATACAGAAGCTATCAATGACTGATTAAAGATTACATCACAGCCTTCAAACCATGCTTCCTTCAATACGTCTCACATGGTGGAAAAACGACATTAACCATTAAAATATGACTGTATTTTAGATTATTTAATTTATGAGCTAGAAACTGTGATACATAAGTATTGTGAGTCTAATCATGTAGAATTCAGAACCATGAAACTTTTAAAAGTGACTTAAAAAACTTTTTTTTTTAAACTTTCTTATTTTCTTAGCTTGTAGCTCTGATTGGAATGGTGAGAATTATAGTTCTAAGATTAATTTTGATTCCACACAGTATGATTTTGGAAGTAATTCTCCATTTTGAGAAGGACTATTCTATCAATAAATTAAAAAAAAAAAGTTGGATACTTTTGTCCGACTAGAGGCTTATATCATCAGAAGAAATCCAATGGAAGAATTACTTCCAATTGCACTGGTTTTCTGCTTATGGGCACACTTGCTTTAAGGGTAAAATATCTCAGAGAAGAGAACTGGCTGAGAATGCCACTATTTGTTTGTCATGTGTTTTGGAAATATGTTTCTGCATTGAAACCACATGAGTCATCTGCCTTGTCTATGCTAACATATAAAATTAATCTAAAAACTACAACTCCATGTAATTTAATCATATAGAAACATTTTCAGGATATAAGCTTATATGTAATTATTACCTATGTATGTTTACTGATTGATTAAAATTCCTCATTTTAGATTTTTACAGCCATTCTTTAATGATTTTTTTTTTGTAAGGTGTTAATTAGACTTACACCTTTAATTACTATTTCCTTATGAATAAGGTTTTTCTTTTTTCCTTTTCCAATACCTTCCCCTTTCGGAGAACATTTTGAATCACAATCATGCAAACCATACTTTCAAACATNACTATTTCCTTATGAATAAGGTTTGCATGAATATGGTATGCAAACCATACTTTCAAACAAATATGTATTTAATCTCACATTCTGAAGAATAACTAAGACTACAGAGTAATCAGATTAAAGAATCTTTTTAAAAAAATCAGTTTTGCAGAGAATAGTCATTAAAGTGCATTGGTACGAGACAACTTTGGCAAATCAGTGAACACAGTCCGTGTAAACAACCTTTGATCAACAGTTTCCACAGTATCATTACGAACTCCAGTTGTTGCTGGAATGTTATGATATGATGAGTGAAAGACAGACCAAAACCAATTCATAACTGTGATTTTTCCACCTGAAAATTAATTTGTTGACTGAAAAATACCTACATAATTTCAGAGATGATAAGACATAATAAGGTAGGACTATTTTTTTTCCTCCACTCACGCCTTGAGCCAGACTTCTACACAAAAGTCGCTTTCCTCCTTTCATCTTCTTATTACTTTCCTGGTAAAGTGACATATTAAGCAGGTATGTAAGTGGTTGGTAATTTTAAAAAGCTGCATATTAAAAAAAACTTAGTGTATGACTGATCAAAGAACGGAATATGAAGAGTAAAGGCTGGAGAGAGCAGGTGAATATGCAAAGGAAGCCATCACGTTCAATGAGGAACAGCTATGAAAAGCCACCAAAGATTCCCTCTGCCTTGCTCAACCCATACAGTTCCAAAAAGAGCTGATTTAGGGCTCTCTTCTCCGGAACCCATCAGTAAAAATTAGCAAGCTGATACTTAGAGAAATAATGCAGAATGCCCTCTCTATGTGAGAAAGAGTATCACATCAGAGCAGCTAAACCTCGCAGCTCAAAAATGAGACTTTAGAAGTTTATACCCTCTACCTCTCTTCAGCTGAAAATAAACACATCTCAACCATATGAAACAGTGCTGGGCTCCTCGTTTCAAAGGTGGAAAGAAAAAGCAGGATATGAACATGTTATCTAGTAAACCGCCAGGCAGAAACATGTTTAAATGAATGCTGTGCCACTGAGCAGCACCTTGCAGCCCATGCTCCCCAATCCATGCCATGCAGTCCTGTCTTCTTAGGGCTTATCCAGCCCCCGGGTGAGCCGGTCCCCACCACTGGTTGCACTGCCATGCAGTCTGACAGGCCAGTTTGGTGACCTCAGTATTCCCATAAAGGAATTTCTCTTTCCTCAGTCTATCCAAATACTAAGTACAGCCAGTGGTATGTACTCAGCATTTATTGCTCGGGACAGAGGAGCTGTGTTTGCATACATAACCATCTGAGTGAAAACTCAGAAACACTCCTCTCATCTCCCAGATTTTTTGCTCTTCTGTATTCTGTCTGTATATTTCTGGCTTAAACTGAACAGAAATACTACAGAACAGTATATAAAGAAAGCAATTACTACATTTAGCTCTTTCTAAAGCTAGACTGAACACAAATAGAAATGAAAGACTAACAGTCTAGCGTCTCTTCCCAGAGCCCAAGCGTCCTGGTGCAGTAATTTTGCCACTGGAAGCAGGTTATGGTTATGTTTTGCAGGAGCTGGTTATGTCTCAGGTTTGTTCTCAAATTTTTAGCTAGGACAAGCTGAGCTGGTGGGGAATGTGCGAAAATAGATGAACAGTTAGACTGCATATGGATCTTTGCAATAAGCATGAGAGAAGCCAGGAGAACACGGACCCAGATAATTGTGTGTCTTGGAAATGCAATTGGATTCGGGATCTGGCTATCTTCAGCTGCAGCTGAAGAGCCTCACAAAGACATAGATGGAAAATCAAATACCTGCTCAGCAGGAAGGAATTTAAAGTCAAATAAGGTTATTGTTAGCTTCTATTGCATCACAACTTAAATATAGGAACTTCAGTCTGCCTCCCCATCCTGACTATTCACAGACAGTTTGACTAGTACCAAATTAATGTTTTAGGAACATTGCAGACGAATTAAAAGTATTGACAAAATTCCTGTTAACTTCAACAAGATTTCAGTTGAGATACTTCATCTATGAATAAGAACTTAGTCTGGCAAGAGAAATCTTCAGTGGAACATCTTTTTCAAGTGTAGGGTTTTGGGGTTTTTTAAGCTGAATCTTGGTAGTGTTTCTATGCTGCCTGCAACCTTTCTTTTGTAGGTTAGTGTAAGCTTGTACCTCCCATTCAGTTATTTCTGTTTCCTCAAGGTACTGTGATCCTCATTTCATTCAGTTCTATCTTCTATCCTTTTCACACTTACCAAAGCCACAAGATGTTGGCAAGTTTAGTTTTTCTTCTTTTTTTTTAAGGGTCTCAAGTAATGTTTCTGCAGTTTTGAAAGCTGGCTTGACTATTTGTGGTTTCCCTTTGTTAGAGAGCATCTCATTCTGAAAAGCAAGAGTGTGAACCGAGATTAGATTTAAACTGAGTATTTCCAAACATCATGAGAAATCCTCTATCAAATAAAACTTTCATCTTAATTATCCTTAATAATTTCCACTTTGCAAATATAAGGTCCCTTAATGCCTTTGGAAAATGAAGATTATGAGGAAGAGACTATGCAAAGATAATCACGTCTCATTCTGCAGAATTTTAAACACCTTCTTTCAGATAGTAAATCTAACGTTAATTAATAGCAGGGTATAATATTAGATTTCTCTCCCTTATGAAAATCCTGGATAGAATGTTCCCTGATGCCGTATTTTCTGTGTTATTTTATATATTGGTTCCAATTTAGAGAGGAACGTGTCACGGAAAAATGTCAAGTAACTTGTTCAATAGCCAAGCGAAGAGCTACTGACACCATTGAGTTGCTTTTCATTATTTCTGTACAGATTGTGGAACTATAAATTAATTTCTCTTTTCAGTCCTTCTGAGAAACCTGCCCACTAAAGTTTTGGAACACAGGCAGGTGCTTTGCTGGAGGGACATTCCCTGCCTTGACTTTATGACAACCTCAGTGTGTGTGCCTGTGCATAAGTCTGTCTATATAAATGCCCAGAGCACTAATCCAAACACAACAATACCCTTATTTGTGTAATTATGGCAACTGCACACCGAGCTAAGCACAGCTTTTTAAGAAAAACTTCTTAAAGTGGGTTGTACACAGAAACTGAGCCAACGTTAAGACAACAGTAACGCAACAGCTGTACTTCCACGCAAGAAAACCATGAAGTGTACAATAGTTAACACACCTTCCAAACACTCATTGCATTTCATAAAGCCAAATCAGCCACCGTGACAAAGTAAGTGTATTTAGAGTTAAGATCTTTTTAATGTTAGAGATTAGAAAGGATCAACAACTACTGTAAGGACAGGAAAATGAAACTCTCCTTCCTTCCTCTCTAAGTGTTTTTGTGATTAACCTGAAGTAAAGATTTTGTTTCAAAACAATCTTTAGGGCTTAGAGTTCACATTTTCTGTGGCTGTTGTCTTTAGGAACCTGATTTAAAACCTACCTACCATTTAATTAGGAGAAAACACTTTGAATTGCTCCTATTGACTAAGATGGATTAGAATTAGATCTGTATTTTTTAAAAATAACACACTGCCGCCTCTAAAAACCAATTAAAAAAGAAAAGAAAAAAAAAAAGCACAGCACCACACAACAAAAACCCCAAACCCAGAAAACAAACCCAACCAAACAATAACCAAGTAAGTAGGCAAAATAATGTCCTTTGCAACTGGTAATTGATTAAAATTCAAAATTAAGAGATTAAAATCTCCTTCTCACTGTATAATTATTCCTTACCAAGCTATGATGATAAATAATATTATATCTGTATATCAAGAACTTTTACAAGTCATATGGCACTTCTGCATCCTTGAATGACAGCAAGGACGAGGTGGGAAGGGTCAGCTGGAGACAGTCTAGTCCTAACCCCTGGCTCAGAGCAGGGTCAGCTGGAGCAGGTTGCTCGGACCACATCCAGCTGGGTTTTGAATATCTCCGAAGGTGGGGAGACACCACAACTTTTCTGAGCAAACTGCTCCACTTCTCGATCACCTTCACATCTTCAGTTTCATGATCTACATGGGCTATTGTGTAGTAGCCGCCACAGTAGCGAACAGCTTTTTGGGTCAGAACACAATGCGAAAGCAAATGTACGTTATGGAAGAGGATGAGGAACTGTATTCTACAGAAAGGATAAAAAAAAAAGAAAAAATAAGCCATGTAAACTCTAACAGCCATGCAGACTGGTGAGAAGGTCTTTAGCAGTCTCCAATTTAAGAGAAAAACATCTCATCTCCCTTTCCTACTCACTAGATCTCTCCATCTATAGGTGTTCAATTACCTGAAGGGAATGTTACCGATTTCCTCTGATGAACATTTTATCATCCAGGAAGGATAACGTGAGTTCTGAGTTAGAATAAATGTACACCACTATGTGTAATGTAGAGGAAGAGTACCCGAGATCTTTGGGAAGCAGAAGCAGCCTCAGCAAGTAAGTTGTGGCATCCAGCGAGAGCGTGCTTCTGGTACCTACACAGCCCCAGTTTGTGTTTGGGTATCTCTAGACTACACTGCAGTGTGTGGTCCAGCTGAACTCCACTGCACAGACCATCAGATTTAGAATGCTTTGTATCACAACCTGTCTCACCAGGAGAGATCCCAGCACTGGGCTGATAACAGACCTAGGACCTTTTTCCCTAGGAAATAGAAGTCCCAAGCATACTTGGGTAAGACAAATGTTGGGTCCATTCCACAGTGATAAATAACAATCAAGGTACGTAGTCAAAGGAATCACAACTGCTTCATGGGTACACTCATTCAAATGAAAATGCAAGCTAAATACTGAAGGTGGAGGAGAAAAAAGGAAAAGTAGTCCTTTCTTACATTTCCAAAACAATATGGAACTGAAAAAGCTCAGTACTAGTGGGCCGTTACAACTGTTATGCCTCCCTGCACCCCAAAATAAATACTAATGTTGTCCCGAACACTTGTGATAAAAAAAAGAGCCACATACACATAAAACGCTGGTGAAATGCCACGTTCAGGGATATGTTAATTTTGCTAAAAACTACCGAGAAAGCACTCAATTACAAGACTAAAGAAAACAGAGAGAAAATGCTGGGAGGTAAATATCTTTTTAATCTAGTGTGGAAAGCCATAACAAGAACCAATTTCAAACAAGACATTCAGTAAATATTTTAATAGTGAGAATGATTAACCACTTCATCTAACGACTGAAAGGAGTTGGTTTATATCTTTGATTTCTTCCAAGTGAGTTTGAAAATCTCACAGCGTAAATTTGCTCTATCCAGCTACTGGGTTCAATATCACATCGACTGGATAAAACATAATGGACTGGAGGTTACTTATTAGTCCTTTTTAGGATTTCTGTGAGTTAATGGGCTCTTCTATTTAAACGCAGACTTTCTCAATTTAGGCAGCTAAAAAAACTATCCCCATGTTAATATTATGACTAATTGCTCTCTCTTTCTACTTCTGAATACTGTCAGATCGAGTTTATACCAACTGAAGAGATGTCCTCAAGTTCAACTGCCTTACAACGGCTGTTGAACTGCTGTTCAACTGCTGTTCAACTGCTTCCTCTGACCCACTCAGTCCCAGTTAAGCTCAGCACAGGACTTTGACTGCAAAGAGGGAAGATGAACATAGGCGTATTCTCTCATAGGCAATTTTAGTCTGGGTTTTCATTTTCTTTAAAATAAACTCTAAGCACTCACTGTTCGGAATGAATTTAAAAATCTAAGTATTTTAGGCTGCCCCTGAGATGGAATCACCCCCAACGTATGGGATCATGCTTGTTGTCACATGGCAGTTACTGCTCCATTAACTGTGCAGAGAAGGAGCTACAGTTTGTGTTACAGGGATAGATTCCTCATTTTTACTTCCCCCATCCGTCACAGTAGAATCTACAGGAAAACGGAGTACAAATCATTCACAAATTTACAACAGTAAGTTGAGCTGGTTCTGTGCTATATCATTTCTGGAAGTGAATGCCTTTGTTTTGTACCCTAAGGGCTGCTCATATGCATAAATAGCCCCCTTTTTTTTCTGTTTCTGCATCACGGTGTCCAGCCAATACAAAAAAGATTATGAAGTATGAAAACTGCACATATCTCCACCGCGGAACAATAACAAGATCTATACTTTGATTTCCTGGGAAATAAAAATTGTAGCTATACTTCCTGTCAGCCCATTCCTTTGAACATGTTCTCTTCATAATTTGGGTTTTGAATCGAGTTTAAGTGGCAGTTAAAAATCGTATGTGGCAGTACACAATGAAATTTAGCTTGACAGCTTGGACATCAAAACTAAAAATAAATGACTTCACATTCAAATAATAAGTAATAACAATGTTAGCCTGCATAAGAATAGCAGGACTGGATTCAAATACAATATTAATTTTAGGGATATGAGTGACTAGGGAGAGACAGAGGCAAAGAAACAAATCCTTCATATAGCAATAGTCTCTTCTTATCCCCCAGGCAACTGGCTGCCTTTCACCTCAGCGGCAGAGCAATTATGTGGCATAATGACTGCAGTGCAAATAAGCAGAGAGATTTTATTAAACCAAATGAGCAAATCATCTGCGTATTATTGCGATTTGATTGACAGTGACAAGTGTCGAGCAGACACGGATGTGAATATGATAAAGAAGCTTGCAGGAAAGCTCTTGATAATGTTACTCTTGATAAAGTTGCTCGGCAAACCTCTCTAAGTAAATAAAGGGGAAAGAATATGATGCATATTAATTCGCATAGTTTGCAACCTGCCACAGGACTAGAGGAAAAGTTGCAGTAGGTTCAGCACATGGCATTTCATATGAATTCTAAAATTGCGTTTATGAGTCTCATAGACTTTAAAATAATATATTAATATTAAAAGTAAAGGTCATTCCACATAACAGTTAAGCTGCCTGAGCTTCAACCTTTATATCAATAACAGGCTTGGGCTGGGGGCACAAGGAGGAGGAAAACAAGCTGAATGATCTGAATAATGTAAAATGTTACTTTGAAAGATTGCTGCCTTTTGCTGGGATGTCCATTTACACATTTGTACTCCCAGCCCATTCCTGGCAGGCCTGCCACACCTTTCATAGGGGAGCCTGATTAATTGGCACAGGCCTTCAGGCCTCCAGATAGGCCATTCTGACGTTAATGACTCCCTTACGACATCATAGCTGCACAGATTGCAAAGTTTCAAGTCGTTGCAGTCAGCGTAGAACTCGGGATAATTATTTGTGGCTCATGGAATGGATTAGCTGAGGTGACTGGGAAGCTTTGCCAGCAACACCCATAGAATAAGAACAACGGGTATAAAGTCACCTGTGCTGTAATGGCACTGACCTCAGGAATAAATCTGGGCTCACAAGTTGAAATTCTTCTAGTGAATAAACCATGTGATAAAAAGTTCTCTTTCCTCCATGCCTTCATTTTTTTTTATTTTAAATTTGAATGTGAGCAAGCAACAGCATTATGCCACATTTCAATTAACATTCTTTCGCCATCAAGCCAAAGATTTTCACTCTTTGAAAAAGAACCATATCTGAGAGGAAATGTTCTTGTCGTATGAAGCACGCTGTAAAATGTGGAAAGCATTTCTCATTTATGTCATAAGGCTGATTTGAATATGTTTGGACGCATTTCAGAGAGACCAGCTTTGCGAGGTTCTGCATATTCTAAGCTGACTCCTACAAATTTTGTGCTTAATTTTAACTATGCAAGTAAACTTCAACAGGGGCATTTGGGAGCTGACATGCTCACAATAATTAATAATTAATTGATCCTTAAAAAAAAAATTTACTTCCATGAAAGATAGCACAGATGCATCTTCCACACCGTGAGCCCTCCAAACTCCAACGAGCAGTCCAAGAGGTATGAACAAAGTAAAAAAGCCAAAAATCTAACAAAATCTTTAGTACAAACTCCTTTTGTTATAATTTGCTGTATAATTAATTTTCTACAGTAAAAACTGTACTTACACAAACATTACAATTTATCATTTAAAAACATGAGATGACATTAATTCCACAGGAAGGAAATAGATTATTCAGTAAAATAAGTTACTGTACTAACCTAGCCCCTCAGTTGCTGGTAATTAATTAGTAATTTGGTGTTTACATGAAAATCAGAATGAAATTTCATTCAGAATGAATTTCACAGATGCAGGTTTTTTCCACTGTTTTGGAGTAAAATGTAGCAAAAGTATGGACAATACTATCTACACACCAGGAAAAAAATAAAAATGACAGTACAAGAATTTCCTGTGCTTTAAAGTTGTTGTTTGTGGGTTTGGAGATTTATTTTTAATACTTTGAATAAAATTTTAACTATTTTTTTTTTCATTTTGGTGAACAGATTTAAGAAATAGTACAACCTAGACAGTTTCAGAGCACCTAATATTCTTCAAAGTGCATCCAAGTTGATACCCTCTGGTCATTAAATATAAAAGTAAATACTCTGGTTACCAGATCTTGATCATCTTCAAAACTTAATTACTGATATACAGCATTATTTATCAGAAAGCAGCTAAATAAATATCTAAGTAAGTAAATTGAAGTCCAAACCATCTCATTCTAACAAAAGTAAATTAAATGTTGTCTAGGAGAAAGTCTAAAATTTTACAATGAAATTTATTTTTTTTTATTTTAGGATTTAAATATGAAGTAAACTATTTGGTATTTAAACTGAATGTTAACTACTTAAAACAGTGTTATGAGTTTTCTTAAAAGTCCTTGTGAGCCTTCTGGGTATGAAGTATAATCACATGATTACTGTCACTTCAAAAATAATGCATATTATAATCTAAAATGGAAAATTACTTTTAAGAGAAACATATGCCAAAAAATTACTTAAAGTTAGTATAGGAAATTAAACAAATATGAAAATTTATTAAAGCATCATACTAAATACCTTCTTCTGTCACCACAATGTAGATAGATGTTAAACTGGAGTAAGAAACACTTTCAAGGCAGCCAACCACTACAAAAAAAAAAAAAAAATCTTTTGTAATAAAATTATTGTTACTTCTGTCACACTTAAAATACGAATGAAAATAAATAATTCCTCCTCTTAAAAGAATCGAATTTGTTAAGACTGATGAAGTGTATTGTGCCCACTTTTAGTGTATGCCTAGGACCTTACACATCCCTCCTTAACCTTCAGGCTCCTTTAAACAATGTAAATGAAATGGTAGGTGTGCTCATCTTCAGATGAAGTTTGAAGCATGAAGTAATGCACCCACACAAAGCCATTATTTTGCCGAAAATTTAGAAAATAAAAACCCCACAAAGTTTTAATAGCTGGGGAAACAGGACTGAGAATATGAATGATTGCTATGTAAGTCTTACTTCTTTGTAATATCAGTTTGACCCCCTTTAAAAGAAGAATGTCTGTGCTTATAGTGTAAACCTGAATATTTTGCAGAAGACCACACAAATCTGTTCACTGTAAGCAAACAATTCAATTTAATTTAAATAAAAATAAAATCATACGTTTGAGCATTCTATGCAAAATGAGTATGGATATACAGGTGCTTAAGTTGAGCAAAACCAGACATTAACCTAGTTATGATTACTAGGCAGATTTAAAAGTTGACTCACTTTGTCACTCTGCTTTCTAGGGTACACAAATATTAGGCAGTCCTTTGGGAATTCGGTCTTCATTCCTTGCTTTTGTGGAATCAGAACTGACTCTACTGTGTAGTAAGGCTGGCCTTCCTGGAAGGAAAGATAAAAATAAAGTCAAACAAAAAGAAGACAGATTTTAGACCCTAATCTGAGACACCTGAGTTCTTAAAATGAAGTGTGCAGCAAGTAGCATTCACTGACCCAACATTTTCTGCATCATTAAAATCTTATCTATCTTATCACTTTAAGATAGTATTTATGTGGAAAAAATAAAAATTGCCAGTTGTCCAGTACTGGAAAAGAAACATTTCCAGAGCTAAAGTAGGAACAAGGAAAACATTTTACATTTATTTTCTAAAATATTACTACTTAATTATTTTCAGGGATCCTTTGAGGGAGATAACCAGATTTTATGATGACCACTGTCATAAGTTTCTCTAAAATAATACTTTACAGCGGAATCGCAACATAAGCAATGTTTAAACAATCAAGCCAAGCTTAATTAATTTTTTATTAAATGTTTAACAGCATGTTCAGATGCTCCTTTTTTCCTTTTTTCTTCCCCCATGAAAATTTAAATGGATTTGCTTAAGTAGTGATAATGATTAGGGACTCATCTTAGGAAAACAGTAGCATCGGTGTTAATTTTCTCATGCAGTATTCCCACATTTACTCAGGGAAACCTGCAAACACATATTGAAGAGTAAGCATATGCTAAGTGTTATTTCAAACTTTTCTAGGAAATAGTGTTCTAGAAAACCTGGAGCAGATGAGCTACTGAGGGCTAAATGAAAACACGCTACGGGCTACACATTTGTATCAGCTAATTAAGGGCTATAGAAATAAAAAACCCAGGTAGCGCTGCACATCTCCATAAACATGCAGCTAAAAACAACGACAACTTGCCAACACATCTGGCCCCAGATTCTTAATCTTTTAATTAGGTAAAAGCTTTCATTGTTCTGGTGTTCTTACAAAGCTTATTGAGAATCTCTAGCAATTAGTATCAGATATTTAACTTAGGATGAACATGTCATGAGAAGCAGTCTACCGTTAAGATTAAACAATACCTCTTATTCCACCCTAAAGCTATCACTGCATCAGATAATTATTTTGGTATAAGAAACCAAAATTTTCTTTCATAGCATTTGTTAAACTAGACAACAGTTTAGAATTTTAAAAAAAGACAATAGTCAGGTAAATTACAGGATGCTTCAGTCAAGTGTTGTTCATTTCTTCTGGGAAGTGTAGCTCCACCTTGGCTCCTAGTAGTCCGATAATTTACCTAATGATGAGAAGCCATGACTAGTGTCTGCTTTACATGAAAAAAAAGAAAATCTAAAAGCAAAGTGCTAGTTCAGAGGTTCCCTGCTAGCTCAGAGGGTGAAGTGATGCCTCCTTATGGGTATCCCCTTCATAACTCATCTGGTGTGACCTGTTCCCTATGAGCTCTGACGAGCTGGCTGCCTGAGGAGAGGTGGTAGGGCTGGAGGCCACAGCAACATGTGCCAGCTGGGCTGCCACCTCCTCAGCAGTGGCCAGAAGAGAGAGCACCTTTCTGAAAGGGCTAATGCAGCCATCACAGACAATTTGCAACCTTCATCAAATTGGAACACATCCTGCACAACACAGAAGAGTCTGTAAGCGCTAAAAGTGATCATAAAACACGCCATCGGATTTTGTCTCAACCCTTTCATTCTCTCCAATTAAAAGCCTCTTTAATGCAAGAATCATCACTAAAAAAAAATAATTGAACCATACCCTAATACATTAATTGTCCTACTAGAACCTAGCAGTTATTTTAGTAACGAACTTTAATAGGGATAAGAATTTATTGGTTTGTTTCTTTTTTCTTTTTTTATAATTTTATTTTAGAAAAGAAGTTCCAAGCTTATCACCCAGAGCTTTTAAGAAAGCAGGAAAGCTAAGAACTCACACTGCACCAGATACAAAACACAACTACCTAGTTTTTTAAATTAAGTTTTAAACATTTGGGGGAAAGCTGAAGGAATAAATATGTGGCTTAACGTGGCATAAAAAAAAAGTATACAGAGTCACAGAATGGACATTTGTTATCAATATCCTACCTCCAACCTAACAGGGGGAATATTCTGAGGAGAAAGCAAAGTAGGTAAAGAATGATTGTGTCTAAGTCTCAGTGTTGCCCTTCTATCCAGCTGGGACACGGGCAGGGTCCATGGCACGTCTCAGTCCCTGTCATACCCCTTGCCTACCTGACACACTCCTCCTCAAGTTGCCTAGATCGCAGGATGACGACTTAAACAAGTTAATCCTATTTAGATAATTTCATGTCAACACATTAAACTTGTGTTCTGTACCAACCCCCCTAACTATTAGCAGTAACATCTCGAAAGAACTGAAGTAGGTGGTTGACAATAACAGCAAAAGGGATTGTTTTTGTTTTTTTTTCCTCTTCCTTTAATTCAGACACTCAGAGGGAGAAAAACATGCCTCCAAACCAACGAACATGCAATTCTACTAAACTCAGCATATGCTTAGCCAGTGGATGCATTTCTGTTGCTCAGGGTGGCATCAGAAGTTACATGCTATATTTTTCATTCTCTCCAGTGGTAATTTCTTGGTCATTTACCTCCTCAATAATAATGTTTAGCTGAGTAAAATAATGCTTTAGGCTTGAAGTCTTAAAGATTCTTCCCCCTTTGCCCCCCTCAGTAGGATGACTGATTTCAGCCCTTTAGAAAAATAAGCTTACTTATGAGACATTAGTGGCATTATTGCCTCCTTTAATATTCGTGACAGTCTCCAGCAAATGTATCACAAGTTGGCATTTATTAGTGCTAGGCACAAGTAAGGGGCATGTTATTTGATTTGAATAACAGCTTGGAGCTACAGTTTGAGTCCAGAAATATATTAGTCAGAAACAATCTCATTTAATAACACAGAAACTAATAAAAGAAAAGTATTCCAACTGATTCAAAATTGAATTTATGAATACTGCTTAGCAGGATTAATGATCAAAAACTGAACCTGTTTGTCATGTTATAACAGACTTTTCGATTTAAATGCAAAACTAGAAGTCAATGAGTCCAATGGATTGTATATTGCTTTGAAGAAAACCAGTTCATTTTACACATAAGCTTTGAAATTGGCAATAAACTTTAATTACAGGGTCAGATAATCAAATTATAATCAAATAGCCTCACATAAAATCTATGTTTGAAATTAATGAGATACAATTCTACTAGTCTGTAATATTGTACCTCTGAAACTTACTAAAAGACATTTCATTTTCATTTAAAAGTCACCTAAAGGACTTTTCCCTCAATTTCTTCCACATAGCTCAATTTTATTTGGAAACGTCTCATTTTCAGACCACACAGTTCTAAAGATTTTTGCATATGGAAGAATCATTTGTTATTCCACTTCCACAGCTTTTTTTTTATTATTATTGATAATAAGAATTTTAATATAACAATATTAGAAATCTTTCAAGTAGATGCATATTTATGCATTTTTAGAGAAAGCCACAGTTCAGATAATAAAGCTGTATGGTTGTTCAAATGCACATACTTATTAAAATTTTCATTTAAGATGAAATTTTTGATGACTGATCGTAACTTGCAAGAGCAAACATATATGCTAATGTACACTGCTGCATAAGCTATTTCTTTTCTGGGGTATACAACCGGGATAATTTCTCCCTGCACGTCTTACCTTATTTGGAAGAAGAAATATATCTTATATTTAAAACAAAAGATAGAAAGAGTAAGTTCAAACCCACTCTGGCTTTCGGAAAGATTTCCTGGGTGGCTTCAGGCAAGTCACGTTTCATAGCTTGGCTTTCACAAGCCAAATGACAGTTAGAACTTCGTACAACGTCAGTACAACTTCATCGGGTTTATCAAGGGACCCTATTTGTTGTACTAGGATTATCAAAATGAAGATGCAACAGGTTTGGATAGATAATATCAGACTTCATTAAACATGCAACTGTAAATGTACAGAAAAAGTCAAATATTCATAAAACTATCATAGTACTCAATAGCAATGTAAGTGCTTGATAGCATGCAATGTAATCTTTAAAAACCTATGTCAAAAGTAACAAACCTTACATCAGATGTAAAATTGCAAAATTTTCCTACTAAGCAAAATATTTGTACTTTTAAAAAAATCGAGTTATTCCAAGCTGAAGAGTAACAGTTGACAAAAATAACTGTTCAACACAACTAGATGGACGACAAGAAAGAAAATTAGATCTGTTACACAAGAAAATCACTACTTAGTAAACGTGGGTATGAACTTCCAAAAGAGTAGCTACTTACCACATCTCACTCGGGCCCCAGCAGGGCACTGCAGTCTCCCTGGGCTGGAGAATCCATGGAGAGAGTAGCTCCTCCAGATCTCAGGTGTACTAGGGGTGGACCTGGCTCAAATACTTGTTGTACACCCCAAAGGCAACACCCTGGGTGGTGTTAATCAGCAACTGCAATGCAGGTATTTATGAAGGACCCCTCTGAATGATGCAGACTCATACCTGCAACCTCGTTGGTAGCCCCTGGCTGGCCAGCTTTCCCCTATCAGTGGAGGGCAAGTGGCTTTTAACATCTGGCACAGGGAGTTTGAAGCAGAAAGCCAGCACTGCTGCTCTGCAGGAACGTGAGCTGCAAAGGAACCTGTCTGACAGATCTATAGGTGTGGGGTAGCTTAAACGTCCTGTGAGAAGTAGAAAATCCCTTCCATCTCTCAAGAACTAAGAGCATGTGCACAGCTTATTAGTGCACAGCAGCACCCATTCACACGGCCACAACCTAAACCAACTCTCTTAATAGTTACGTTTTTTTCAGAGATCACAGATGAACTTTTAGGAAGTTAAGGGAATATTACGACTATCCCTGTTGATTCTTCCAGTGTAAGAAGCTACTAACTCATATTGTTTGAATCACAACAGAAACTTTTAAGAAGTAATTATCACTAGTATAATTGCTCAAAATTGTTAATATCCCTGGTAATAAATGTGAAACATTAATTACTGAGATGGGTTAGGAGCCTTTGTCATTCATAGTTCAGCCTTTTTGTCTGTCCCAGATTATGCTTGAGAATGTGCATCACATTAGGAATAGTTTTAAAAACTCTTAAAGCAATAGGGATTCCCTCATCTCATTTGCAAAATTAATTTAAAACTTTACACATCTCACTGTTATAAAGTTTCTTGTCTTTCATAAGCATGATCTACTTTCTGTCAGTCTCATCACTTCTTAGTAACATGAATAAACATCATCTTTAGCGTTTACAGGATTCAAGTATTAGCTCCTTTCTGTCATTGCAGCAAGTTATGCTGGCTGATACACTACCCAAAAAGCAGTCACAAAACAAACCAGGTAGAACACAGACTGTCAAAAGCAGAACTTTTTTTCTCATCCTGATTTGAGGACATGGCACTTCTGTTTGCTGATAAGCAGGGTTGAAAACATTCACATTTTACATTATCTCTCTGCCTGGCACGGATACAAATGTCTTATAGTTTCAGTAATAATAAACTATTTTTTTGTCCTCTTTAGTTTCTGTATATATATTTAACCAGAAAATATAAATTACAATTAAACTTCTGGCTGTAATACATTTGACTGGAAAAGAGTGATAAGGACACATAGATGCTAAAATCATGCTTCTACCATGGGATCAATGTCAATATATCAAGCCCAAACATGCAACTGCTTTAATTCTGTAATATTCCTGTAATATTCCCTTGCAATATTTTCAAGCTCTACATGTTCCCCCCAACTCTCACCAGTTTCAGAGCATTTCCTGTCCTTGCCAAGGACAAAAGCCAATGAGGGCAAATCCAACTTACCCAAGCAAACGTCTAGAAGGCTGCCAGCAGCTGTCATTGGGCGTGACACGTGAGCACTTCAAGGCAGGAGAATCACAAGAGCATCTAAAAGAAGAGACAAAGTCGAGGAGTGGCCTTACTCCTGCGAGCTCTGGGAATCCGTTTGCACAGCGGCAGTTGGCTGGATGCTTTGCAGAGTGGAGAGAAGGTCCAGTCAAACACCTCACACCTCAAGGCCTTGGGCATTCTCCTTTGGACTCCGACAGAGACAAGGTAGATTGATTTGAATTAATGCTGGTGAAAGGGTGAATTTTGACAGTGATTAAAATCAGCAAGGTACCTCAAGGAACAGAGGTTTTCCTACTTTTTCAACTCCAACCTCTCAATTTTCAGTGAGCATTAAAATTAAGTAATTTGGTGTCATAGTTTAGTATTAAGATCAGTGTTACCACAAGCAGAATAGTAACAACAGTTCAGGGCATGTAGAATTTTCATAGAAATTAAGCTGGAGGAGAAAGGAATTGTGAAGATCTCAGCTATACCTTAGTGATCAGGTGAAATTGCAGCTCTACGCAGCGCTTGTCGTACAGTGCAAGAACAGCCTGAAGGTTACAGGCAACTCTACTGTTTGCCAGCTGAAGCATACTGACATCTTCATTTTGTACAAAATTTCTTTAGCTTCCAAGTTTTGAGGGTTGTTTTTTTTCACCCTGACTTTTACAGAAAAACATATGTTTCAGATAGGAATCCAAATTCTTTCTCTATGAAGCCAACACCAAGTTATTACTATTGGATGTATTACTGCATTTTTTTTACCTGAGTTTTGAAGAAACAAACAAACAAAAAAGAAAAAAAAAAACACCAAAACCACTCCAACAGCCAAAAGCTTACTAACCTTCATTTGTTTCCATTTGAAATGAAACAGATGCTGAAATCAGGTGGGTTTTCCTTTAATCCTGTGCATTTATAAAGAATGCACAACATTTTTGAACAGATGGAAATTGTTTCTTTGCTTCTGGCTTCAAAGTCTTTGTTAGTCAGCACATCATACAATCATTATATCAAGGCAATTTTACTGAAATCCTTGTTATCACATCATCTATTCCTTATTAACAACTCTGAATAAAGTCTTGGGACCCAATGTGTCCCATTCATGTATGTATCAGTATTTTATTGGGTTCTTCAAAGGAGTGCTGTTTTTCTTTCTCCTAGGATTGTAAAATCATGCTTGGAAACATTTTTAAAAGTACATCTAAGCATCCTTACCCACTAGAGTGTTTTAATCTTTGTAGAAATACACACGATTTTTATCTACAGGTTTTCTACATCATCCAAATTCGTATTTCTTTTTCCTTGTGAGGAACTTCATCCACGAGAATGGTATTTTCAGTTCGCTACCTAACACTGCATGAAATCCCTTAAAAGGGTATTTTCAAAGGTTCTGTTTAACCTAGCGGTCTAAGTTTTCTTGATTTCTTCTCTTTGGCAAAAAAAATTATTCCTCCCAACAGATGGTCCATCAAGATTTAGTTAAATTCCTGATGAGTCACTCTGCAAACAACTTGTCTTTCTGTACAGGCTAGAGAGCCTGACAAACCTGCTAATAAATATTTAAGTCTTTAATCTCAGCACAAGTACAATCAGCTTTTGTTTGCTTTTTTGTAGGCCACTTTGTGAAAGTGTCCGGAGTTGCTGGACTGCGAGAACCACACTCAGGTCCAAACATAATGTTCAAAATGCCAAGGTTCCCACAGTCCAGCAGTTTAAAAATCATATTATCTCCTTTTTCTCAAAAAATTAAGCACAGTCTGATGTTACAGGCACCCATCACTGGAGAGGCCCGCTCAGCATAATTAAAAGGAGCCCACAGAGGGGCCAGATTCTGTTCATTTTTCCATGAACCCTGCGATCTGACATACCAACCACATTCCTCAGTGCTCCAGCAATGCCCTGTCCGTGCCACCGTCAACTGGTTTTCATCTGTGGGACACTCTTTATTTCACATTGTGAACAATAAACTTCTGTTGTGATAGCTGACAAAGATGCTTTCTCAAGGAAGCAGTTTTATCAGTTGCTTGTTCATATACAGCACAAATTGCAAGATTCTACTTTCAGTTTCAGCAACCCATGGGCGTAGAATAGAAAAGGCTTTCTTTTAAAATCAAGTTTACTCCTTCCTGTTTATGGAAATACTTGCAACTAGCAATGGGAATGCCATATAAATGCAACAGTAGCGTTGCCATGATTGTGTTCAGGTCTGTGGCTCAGCGAGGTAGATCTATAGCTGCTTGGCAAGTTTCCCTCGGCATACCTGAATGCACAGAATCATTGAATGAGATGCACGGTCTGTCCTCATCATAAATTTCCAACCAAGAAAACAGTCTTTAGCCATAGTCATGAGTTACTTTTGCAATAATTTGTCTTTGGAAAACTCCTGCCCCCACATGTCCTCCCACTGACCTCCCACCCTGGTAATAAGCTCGCAATATCTCAAACCCTTTGTGTTCCTGTGTCAACACTATCCCCAAACTGTAAGTGTTAGCAGCTGTGCACAATATGAAAGGGGTTTTGAAACACAGGGAGACTAAAACAGGAGCAATCACAAGAGCCTCTTTGACTCTCAAAATGCTAAATCACACACTGCTGATCACTGAAATGGTTTCCTTTCTTTACCCAGCTTGTGTAGTGGTTTTGCTGTTCTGGCCAACCTACAAATGAACTTTTTGTAATAAGAGGCCTAAAAACTCTGAACATATGTAAGCATCCAAAATGTTAGTGAGTTTTGGACAGCCTCAGCTTTCTTTTCATTGTGAAAATTTCTCCTCACTGGTTGTATACTCAAAATAATTTACTTGTTTAAAAAAACATTCACATTTCTTTGGATCAAGTTTTAAATTCATACTGGAAGGTTACACTGTTTATAAATGTATTGGTTCCTGCTCATCAAAATTTTGCATGAATCAAAATACAACTTTAGGTAGACTGAAAAAAAGAAAAGTGATACTTACAGCACCACAAGAAAAAAGGCATCGTGTTAAATGACCAGAGATCTTGTCCTTCATTGTAAGCAGGCTCTTGTCTTGGACATTTTCTTCTACTTGCTGACATCTTTTTCACAATCCACTGTGGAAGAACAGCAGAAACCTGCCTCAGTGTTAAGGGTATTATCTACTCATGATTAAAAAAAAATAACACAACAAAACCACAAGCACCCAACCAAACAAAAAATCCTCCAACACACAAACCCTTCAAAATGATTTTACTGAATTTCCTATAGTTTGTCAAATATCTACTACAGCAAGCTTTTCTTTAGTTAAGCCAATTCTTTCCAAGAATTGTAGAGGAATCTCCCTTCCCCCTACTGGCAAATGGAGAGAGAACTGCACTAAGACCCCCTTCTCCCATATTTTCAAACTTGCAGTAGCTCAGTCTTCTTGATTTGGAGCACTGCTCCTGATTTTTAACTGAAGAATAGTTTCTTTTTCTCATCTCAGTGAGGAGCAGTGCAACGAAGGCAGTCTAGAGCTAGAGAGATACTTCTTGTGCCCATGTCCACCTCTTTTTTCTTTGTAATATTCTCCTATAGCAGCATCTGCTAGAGCTGCTTGTTCTCATTTTGCAACTCTTGTTTCCTCCCTTAACAGTTCTTACTCGTCACAAGCACTCAGGAAACAGACACGTGTACCTTCCAGCTTCAGATCCACAAGAACATGAGCAATAGTAGTTTTGATACAGAGATTACCAGAGGGTCCCACCACCTGCCCAGCAGCAATCCTGTGTGCCCTCTCTTGCTGTAGGCTGTAAATGGGAGGGCAGGGCACCCCACTGCTCCCGAGGTACCAGCAGGAGGCAACTTTAATTCCCCCTCAGTGGACAGCTATTGCCAGCACTTTAGCAGCTGCTTGTGGGGCTGCTGCAAAGGGATGCAGAGAAAGGATTCGCTTTGTGTGAACTTAATTTTAGAAGAAAAGTGAGAGCCAGAATTTTTTTTTCTTTGCCTGCAATTTATCAAGAAGTTACAAACTACTTTAAAAAAACCCCACAAACCAATATAATTATTTGTTTATTCATTGTTTCAGTTACTCAGTCTTCTTTTTCCAATTAGAAAGTCCAATGTTCAACTTCAGTGAGCAGACAGTCATCGCATTCTTTAACAACACTCTTTTGAGATTCTTACAACTTTTTAAGATGCTCGGCCATGCAAGATGCAGATGCCCACCATTCCGTGCATTTCTTAGCCACTGTAATGAAGCCAGGAGCTAAACTCTCATTGTGCAGATTAACTGTGTCATATACAAAACCAGTAAGACTTATCTTTGCACCTCTGGGCTTCATCCGATCAACTCCACGTGTCTATTTGCTTCAGTGGGAGACTTTCAGTAAATCATGTCAATGCTTTGGATTGTCCCATGTTTAGTCCCCCTTTTTATTGCCATTTTTTGATATTTAAAGATTTCCCCTAATTTACTATCTACTTCTACTTGTTTTATAAGCAAAGGACAAGATTTGGGTATTTTTTGTTTGCTCATTTTTACTTATACAAGATTAACCATTAAACAGATTAACGTAACAGACAGTAGTAGAGAAATAAAACATATTCACACTTATATGTTGCTGAGATTCCATTTTCCTCACAAGCAGCTGTCTTCTCTTCCGGTTGGTTGACTGTTCCAAAGACATGGAAGACTCTAAGTCAAATTCCAATCCATATGTGGATGGCTAAGAAGACTAAATAAAAGTGTATTATTTCAGTTAATTTAGTTAAGTACTCTAACTGTTTCTAAATGCTGTCTTTAATTGATGGTGAGGGTTACATCAAATCTGTTTTAACCCAAGGCCAATAGTAGCTTGAAATCAAGAGGATACAAAATGTCCAAGTACATTCAGATTGAAAGTATGGGAATAGTGCTCATCATCTAAGGAACAATGTTCTTGAAAAGCCTCTCAAACTGAAATAGTGAGGGGGCAAAAATTCTAACAATTTCAAAAATGGAACTTGATCAATGTGTGAGTGAGATTATATGGTAAAATTCTCTGTGCCTGCAAGCCTTTTGATAATAAAACTACTTGAAATTTAAGCCAACCCTACCAGAATCCTGGCATAGAAAGTCATCAATATAACCTTTATTTCCAGTAGAGCAGAAAACATGAAAGATCAGATGCTTTAACTGTGGCTGCAGAGGTATGCTGGCCCAAGTAAAAGGAGAGAGCTCATTGTGTTAAACATGGGGAATCAGTGAAGCCCCAGAAGCAAGGTAGCTGCCATCAATGGCGAGGTTTTCTTCCTCACGACTGTAGATGGAGCCCTAACATCAGTAAATACCCTCTCGGCAATACGTGCTTGGAATTTTGCAGAATATATTTAGAGGGTTTTCAGCATTTTTACATTATTGAGGTTTTAATTTTCAGGACAAACAATGTGAGAAGCCCACTGACTTCCCGGTTGCCAAGCTGATTCAGTACTCCTCAAAAATCCAGAAAGAAAGAAAAACAGTTGTTCAACTTTCATTCTGTCCTGCAATTATCACCTAATCTAGCCTTCTCTAACAATTTCTTGGCTTAAGGGCACCTCTAGGGCTGTCAGTCCAGCTGAGTTCATTTAGAAAGTGAAACCCAAACCTGACTATTCTTATTAATCCCCTACACCCATTATTCCTTTTATAATTTAATGCTACTGTACTAAAAGGCAATGCAACAGCACCTTTTGTGGATTTTATTGTATTAAGCATAAAACATACTGCTGAAATACGGACTGTAGGAATCCTAGTGAGGAAGGAGGCATCTTGGCACCATCTGACTGAAAGATGTTAGATAAAAGAGGAGCTATTTATAGGAGTAAAATATGTCTATGGTTATCACTGTGGCTAACAATACAGGGTTCAGGAGTATAGTTAATCCTTTCCTTCCTATACCCCACTTGTTCAGAAAGCAAAGTATTTCTTGATTCCTCACAGCAACACAAACACAGACCTCCAGAAAACAAATAAGCAGAAATATCAGAATAATACATTATTTCATACTTTTGAACTTATTTTGTTTGTTTCAAACTCTAGGAAACAACTGGTATCACTAATGTTCTGGAATTCAAACTATATATCATAGAATTATAGAATGGTTAGAGTTGGGACTATTGGATTGGCATTTGGGATCAGTGACTGAACACAGAGAGTTGTTACAATCAGAAACATTTTTAGAATACTACTACTAGTTGGTATTACTATACAAAATTAATAACCCCCCCAATTTTATATCATGGTTGGCAAATCTCTGGTTCTAAAAGCTGCATACTAAAAACTTCACATGGCCAAAGGTCACTCAAGAGAGACAGAGTGATAAAAGGGAAGGAAGAGCAGGGTTTACAGGTAGAACTTAGAAATAGGGGCCTGTAATGCACTGTGGGATGGGACTGAGTCACTTCATTCCCTCTTAAAGTCCACAGTTTAAGGCAATTACAAGCCCATAGATGGCCTTTTGTGTTCACATGACACAGCTTCTTGACCAACACTCAAATCCGTATGAGCCACAGGTGATGTAAAAGATAGCAATCGGCTGAAATGCTTTACATCCTGAAATTTATGTGAAATGAACAGGTACATGAGTTTATTTTGAGACCCAGGTTAACTTCTGGAAAACATCTGTGAGGCTCAGTTTTACATGGACTAATTGTCAAAAAATACTATTTTTTTAGTACATGTTCATGATAGGAAATTTCTGCTTGTAAAGTTGTACAATTCCCAGCTCATGTTACAGTAACTTCATGATGGGACAAGTATCCCAACTGGAACTAGCCAGTACCTTCAGGTTCAACACATTTACACTGAAATATAGACACAGGAGTGGAAAATAAACTAGAATTCAAACTACTCTTTAGTTGGGTCAATTAACACACCCTATAGCATTTCGTATCAATTGCATATTTAATGTCAGTAACTGCCACGAAGATGATTTTCAGATTGAAAATTACTTGCTGATTCAATTAATGTGTTATGTTAATAATAAAAGCACTTGAGAATATCTAGGTTTATTGCATGGTAATGAATTCTTAGAAGAGAAAGAAGATATATCATATTTACCATAAATTGTTTCTTTCAGCTGGACTTGGGCAATAAAGGTACTTAAGGTTAAGACTATACTGTACTGATTTGCAGCTTGATTTTGTTAATTTACCTCATTTTGGAATCAATTATTTTGTTGTCATTATTGAAATACAAAATGCATACAGGGAGGTAATTATTTCTTTTTAAACCAATGAGCTAACAGTTATTTTCTCATCACTCAGAAAATTCCCCTAAATGACTGAATGACTCTTCAGCTACTTTAATTTATTTATTCAGTCATAAGACAAAGATATCTGGTAATTTTTACATATGAATTTTTTTTTTTAACTCCAGGAAAAGCAGTCTGTACAGATGAAGGACATTAAATTTAGTCTATCCAGATGACGAAATGTGCTCCAAGTTATATTGTATGAAATATCGTAGATGTCTCTGTGTTCTATTTAAATACAATTTTTCAGATTCTACCTAATTAAAATAAAGTTGCGTTGCTTTTAAAAACTAACCTGTCCAAAAGATGCCAAATAAACTCTGATGTGAGCTATTTATTGTTTTAATCTGTAATCACATATACAATACTGTTGCATAGATGTAGATATTGTGTAACACTGAGAGATCTATTTAACTCTCTCTTTTTATAAAGATAAATGAAGAAACGAGCAGAGAGAAAAGGAAAAAAATAGGTCACTTCTGTCCTATGGTGACAGAATCAATGTATTTAAACAGCACAACATAGTTCAGAGAACCCCCCCTTAGAGTGTTTACAAGCACTTATTTGAACTTCTACTGCATGACTTGAATCACATCTGAAAAGTTAAAGAAACTTGATTTACCTGCAGCATCTTGGGGTACCTGCTGATCCACAGACTGAACCGTGTATTTGCAGCTTCTAACACCTGGAGCAAGTATGTTACTTAATTAGGTGTAACAAGATAATCTCACATTTCAAGGAATTCATTAGCCAAATAAAAGAATCCTTTAGCTAAAGCAGATGTAGCAATTCATAGTATTAAGATCAATGTGTTATATTATTTATTTATTTCATAACTCTGTTAAGGTCTTTTTTAATAAATGACAGTAGAATTTGTTTTCTGGTGTTCTGGCTTACATTAGATAACTAGTTTTGGATTTTCTGCCAGACATACGGAAAAATTCATCACTGATTTACTGCACATTTCCACACACAGTCAAACTAATATCTGATCACTATTGAAGAAGCAAAACCCTGCTTGGCAGTGAATACATAAGCAAATCTCCAAACACATGGATGTGTGCAGCCTCTTGGAAGAAGACCTCTGGTAGTCAAAATACAAACCGATACACTGCAGCATTTACTGGGAAAAGGTAATGGAGAATTTAAATTGGGATTTATTTTCACTTCAGAATCTACTGCAACTGAAACAACTACAACAGAGTCAAATAAAAATACTGCAATACCTCTCTCAGATACTTTACATAATAGGTTTTGAGTTTCATAATTTGTTATATCATAACAAATTGGAACTTTTTCACTTAATAACTCTAGAAGATGGTAGCTTTGAGTGTTAGTCATGAAGATGAACCTTTGGTTATCAATAAAATGTTTTTAATTCCATTCATTCTTTTGGGTGACAGTTTGCCGTTATCCATAGTGCTGCTTCCAAGAATAAAAGGTGAATACTCTCCCTCAGTCTTGTTTTCAACTTTCTGTCCTAAATGACTTTTTTTTGTGAACTTCTGTTAGGCCACCAAGGCTAGTTTTAGTGTTGCCACAGCAGGTGGAATGACCTTTACCCTGTTGCTATTTTATCATGTGTTTTGTGAGACTCTTGTCAAGTTATTTCAGAGCCTAGTAGGAACAATATACTGAAGAAGCTAGTGTCTTCTAAAAGTAGGATTTAATTATTTTCACATTTTATTTCAGAAAAAGCTAATAATAGAAGGTGTTATTTCAGTTAATGAGAAATCCATCTTCATGCATTTTGTTTTCTTGGNNNAAAACAAAACAGAGGCCACTAATCCTGATTTGGGAAGTATTTAACTGCATGGCATGGTTCACAGATGTTTTTGGGTCCTCGATAGCTTTATGGGCAAGATCATTAACTTTGATGATATGAAAACGTCAAGAAGAGTTATCACGGAGAAAAAAACTCCAAGTTTTCTGAGGTTAAATGGCAATAAGGAACCATCTCTCTTCAAGAAATAGAAGCAGGTATAACCCTTTTGTGGTGAGCAGATGGTCCCCTTGAACAAAAAGAGAAGGACTTCACTGGAGTATTTGAAAAGCANTTTGAAAAGCAAAAGCCTGCCTCTTGCTAGATATTCTGTCACGTGTACATAGTAGCTAATCCATTTTTTAGCAAGATTAGCTGTCAGATTAACACGTTATCCATGTGAGTCACAGTTAGTCTAAACCAAGGATATGCCTGAAGAATGATGTGCACCCACATGAAGGAAGGTTTACAGAGGCTGACTNCAATTCTGGCCAGAGCTCTACAAACAGCCATTTTCAATTGCTGTATCATGTTGAGTTGATACAAGCCTTGGTGTGGATTTGAACATCCATATGCAGACCTTGCATCTGCCACACACATCCACGTATTAACTCCAGGGCATACATGCCTCTATTGTTCTGGACAGTATATATTGAGATGTTAAAGAATTTATATACTCAAAAAGCTCTTTAAATACAGTGGTTTTACCCACTCAAGAGCATTTCTGGAAAGCCAAGTTGAAGTCAGTTCAATTTCATAACAGAACAAGAGGATACAATCTGTGAACAGCATATTTTCTTATCAATCAAGGATGCATAGATGGAAGTTTTCACAAGCAGCCGATAGGTGTCAATATCCCATTCACAAACCATACCCTAAGCATGTGCACCTATTGTTATACCTCTCAGACACCAGGTAAAGAAATCAAACAGGAATAACTTCATCTCAATTCATCGAGTAACTGGCTTCTGGAGACTTCATCTCCTCAAAGATCCTCACTGTAACATGGGACAGCAACTCAGAGCTAAAGACCTTTCTCCCACCAACATTTCATTTCACAGCATTATTTCTCCCTCCACTCTTGATCAATCTATGGCTGTATTTCTTTCACCCTTGAGCAGGCCAACAAAGCCCCTTTTTGCACAGCCTGTATCTTTTCTTATAATTTTCCAAACTTAATAACAAAACTAAACAAAGACAAATCCTGCTCTGAAACAAGCTTTGTTCCAATACATGAAGATTTGGGAAGAAAGGGAAGCCTTCCTTATGGAATGTTCTTAGAAGAACAAATCACAGCCAAACATTCCAAGTGGTGTCTAAAGGATCAGAGGCTTTTGTGCACAGTCAATGTTTGCTATCTATAGGAGCACCTAAAAGCAAAGAAAGAAGCTTTCCTTCTCTTGCCTTTGGCTCTCTGTATTTGAGCATGAACTGTCTAAACAGCCCTGGCTTATCTTGCAGGCATATGGGCCAGCTGGTCCCCTACGGGCCACCCCACATATGCAATGGAGCACAGATCAGAACAGGAACACTGTATGTTTACAATCTAAGGACACTCAACTGCCATTTGAGTGTAGTTCACAGCTACTTGTAATTATAAAATCTGTAGAAGTCAGCAGATTTAACTCTAAAAAAAGAAACAAACAAACAAAAAAAAAAAACAAAACAAAACCCAAGCCAAAACAACCGTTAAGGAATTGAATTTGTTCAGCAGTGAGCAAGCATCGGATTTTAGACCAAAGACATAGACACAGAACAGATGATTTCCTACAGTCTTTTGTATCAAAACAAGCTTGTTTAAGACAATTTACCAATTCAGGTCAGAAAAGATTCTATAATTAGATTTTAAAATATTTCAGGCAAAGACCATCTTGAATAGCAATTTGGAGGAGCCAAAAATATTTTCCAGTAGTGCATGTAGTCTTAGTTTTAAAGCCAAGTACACAATATGAAGTCAAAATGAAATATTTTTTGTCAAAGCAGTGCAATTTCTGATCGTGTGAGAGCCAGTTTGAAGCCTTCAGTCTCTTCAATGTCCTTCAAAAACATTATAGGAAGAAGAATTCCAATTAAGTATTGTTCCAATCATCCACATCTAGTGCACCACAATAAGCTGCATACTTAGTAACAACAGGTCATTCAACATTCTCAGCTAATTAATGCACCTATTTCTCATTCACTCCAACTCTAAGTAGCAACATCCCAGAGTCAATAAATTGAAAAACAATAATGGAAGCAGCAAATAGGAACACAACTTGTATTTGAAAATTTCCTGAGTTCACCAGGAAACTAGAACCCATTTTAATATCAAACTGAGATTCAGTTTTGCCCTGGAACTTAAGATGTTGAACGGACTAGTAGCTCCTGCATCGAGCATTTACCTCCACAGAGAGAAACAATAACTACTAATTCTTTTCATTCTCTGTTCGAAAAATAAATTATTGACATAAATACTATCCCAGTACAAATGCTGATGTTATTTCATGTTGATAAATGAAGGTAGTTCCTGCCCCTTTATTTTATCTCCAAAGAACCAGTGCAGAGGTGGGGAATCATCTGATTTAATGTAGATGATAATGAAGTAGTTGAACAACAGATGAGTAATGAAAACCGACAGGTTTTGTATGTGCTTGAGGTAAGGGATTTTATTTTTTTTCGGTGTCCAGTAGAAACGTTGTTTGAATTGTTTCCCCTTATTTCATTTTACATTTCAAAACAACATTCTTTTCTAAGTAGACAATAGGAACCAAGGCAAGAAACTGCATTAAATAAATCTCTCAAAATCTTTCTAACAGGCTTCAGGCTATGCTGTACTTTTTCTTTCAAATATTTCCATGTAAAATCAGATGTTAACTCTCTGAGTGAACCCATGTGCAAACTCTTTATTCATCAGATTAATGGCTACAGAGCAACAGGCAACTGAACACATTTCCACTCACATAAGGTATTCATGACTTACCAGAAAACTTCACATTATTGCAACTACTTTTCAGTCAGATACGTTGCATCTAGTGAGGAAGGAAATAAATTGCAAGAAGGTTTAATGGGAAACTACAGTAAATGTATTGACACAACTAGGAATTTGTTTCTTTAAATGGGACCTTGCTATTAATTTGACAAATGGATTTTGCCTTGCTACACCTTTGAAAACAAACCCCAGCTTTTGCCCTGGGATACTTCAGATTGCCCAGTAAAATATCTCTCTGTTGCTGCTTTTATGCTGATCAAAGGCACAATCAATAGAAGAATTTAGTCAGCTGCTGTGCTATATCAGCTAAGGAGAATGTTAAGACTGATAATCTACAGGGTGAAAATACAAAAAGTCAATATTCTATATCACATTTGCATTTATACTGCATATTAATACATGGTTTTAAATTTAGACAGCATATAGTCTCAAATTTACACAGCTTTACACATGGCAGGGTTTCATTTCTGGCCACTTGGATCAGCAGAAAATGGTAGATATTGACAAGATAAAACCTGCTGGTAACGATGCTTGTGCCACAAGAAGAGCAATGAACTCAACATTTGATGTGAAGGTGACAATATAAAAGTGAAATTAAGGAGCAACTCAACATTCATGCATATGATAAAATCTGAACTATGATAGTAAGTGTCAAAAAGCAAACCCCTGGAACTTTGGAAAAATCTCCTCTTCAGGGAGCTGGTCAACCTTTCTTTACATTTCTAGGATTAGAATACTTCACTTTTCCTTTTTATTCTTTTTTTTTCTTCTTTTTGTTTCTTTTTCTGGGAAAGCCATCTGTAATATTGCCACATAGCTGCTTTTAAGGTTGATCATTCTACATCCTTTCACAAATACTGGTTCAGATCTGTTTCTTGGTCTGACCCTGTTTGTGAATGCTTACAAATATGATTGCTATGCTATTCTTTTCATTTAATGCAGATAAATTTACAGTGTAAGTTTGGGTTGCAGTGAAACCTTGTTAAACTCAACATTTTGGGACCACATCACAGTCCAGAGGAGAGGAAGTTCAAACTTGTGCAACATAGTGGCTGCTTGTTCAAGAATGTATTTTCACATACACTAATGACTTCAAAGCACACGCACTAAACCCGAAATTCTTGAAATGGTAATAGTGGCTGGAAGAACAGAGATTGTGGCAAGTCAGCAAACCGCAGAGTGATAATTTGATTACTGGGTTACAAAATAGTTAAGATCCACTGTGACCCCAAATTTAAAACTCTGCATGGCTTACGACCTCTGGCATGTAAGGAATTCAAGAAAAAAGAACCTAAGCAACTAGAATCCATGGCCTATATTGTGATTCAGCTTTCATAATGTCAGTTCCCAACTGCTTTTTGTTCCAGGTTAAAAGCACCTGCTACACTGTTGTCCCAAGTAGGACCATGCTGAATGCAATACACTGTTGAAGAGCTCTTTTCAGCAACAAAGTAGAAAGCCTACCAACCAAGAAGCTGACACATAAGGCTTACTTTCACTTTCTGAGATAAATGACTTAGAGTTTATGTTGTGGAGTCAGACCTAAGGTCCATTTCACAGATTATCCTGATTACTGTGATGTCGAAGAGTGCCTAGGTAAGAACAACAGGGAAAGGACACATCCTCCTAATATTCTCTCACCCTCTACCTATTTTCAGTGCAGAGGATTTCTGAGCCACAAGTGATTTCTAAGTATTTGGAATATGGAATATTGAAGAATATGGAAGTGTTTAAGGCCAGGTTGGACGGGGCTTTGAGCAACCTGCTCTAGGGAGAGGTGTCCCTGCCCATGGCAGGGGGGTTGGAACTCGATGATCTTTAAGGTCCCTTCCAACTCTAACCATTCTATGATTCTATGATTTAATAAGTCTCCATGGTTTTCTGATCCTTAAATGTGTCCTTTTGTCTTCTGTAGGCAGACAAAGTTTAACAGCTACAGCAACATCCAAGGAGAAGCTGCCACTCTCCTGGTTGGTGTCTCCCTGCAGTGCCAACAAATCCTCAGAAATTAAAACAGGCCTTCTACAGAAATGAAATAGTACAGAGAGGAGGCAACCGGGACTAGGACTGAGAGGAAAAGAATATGTGTTGCCCTTAAAAATACACCATTATCCCTTCATTCTCAGTCCTCCTCTAGCTGTGTGGCCACTTTGCCATTGACACATCCTCAACTCCCACCACAGCCTCCAGGCAATTTTCCCCCCTACTTTTTCTCTTTTCAAAACAGTCTCTGTGTGCTATATAGTTTTTAAAAAGCTTTAAGGATTCCTGTTGGAAACTGAAAATCAAAGATTGGATTTGAAAACACTGTTATTTCATAAAAATATCCAACAAAAATGGTCTCTAAATCTTAATAATAACAATGTAATAAATCTTAATAATATCACTGTGGTATCAGTTGCAATCTGCTACAGTGTTATTTGGCATTTATTACTGAATCATTTAAGATCCTTACGTGCAAATTGTTCTGACAGACATAATTTGAAAGCATAAACATTGGCAATTGTTTTGTTACCACTGTAGCTGTTCTCAAGTACCATTTGTACAGTATAAATAAGAACACACACTCACATTGTGAGTGAGACAATGCTTTACAAGCTTCCCAGAGGTTTGGCATTTGTGATTAATTTCTCCTCAGTCTTTAAATTATTTATGCATGTAATGATTTTGAACTGCTAACTTGCTGTGCTGGCAAATTCTCAGTCAGCATCCATAGGTAGTTCAAGCTGAACTAACATCTGCTATTTAAAGGATAAATAATAGGTTAATTTACAGTATTCTGAAAAGGTGTGTTTTAAAAACTCAAAACTCATATCTTTGTTTCTTTCTTAATGCCCACAAGGATTTAAACAAACAAAAAAGATTACTCAAATGAACCATGTGGGGTTGGTATATCAGAGAAGGGTTCTCTATGATTATTGTATAATTGAAATTAGAGGTCAGAAAGGGGTGATCTGCAGCAACTAACTAGACACTGAACATGAATATTTTAAACTAAATCCCTTTAAAGGTTTTTAAGATCTAGCACGTATACAGATTTCCTCAAAATTACTGTGGTTTTTTTTTTTTTTAAACCCTAAGTTGCACGTATAAGGAATGAAACACCAATCAATATCTCAATACTATTTTTCTTAGCTATATATTTATTTCCTTGTGTCTGTAATCTCTCTTTTCCCTGGATTTTTGCCTTTTATCTAACTGAATAGCAGAGACACACTGTGAAGAAAGCCGATAATTTTCCATTGCAATAAATGAGTAGGGAAAAAAAAAAAGTTAATTTCAATTTAACTCCTCCAATTTTATATATATACATGTATTAAATACCAGGTCTGCTTCACGCTCATGTACAGGCCTAAATAAAACTAAACATATCACTTAATTTTAGTATTTAATCTGTTCAGCACTACCTGTTGACTTTCACTGGTACACTCTGTGGGGTCATTTGCTTCCTGTAACATCTGATCTTGTATGTACCATATGTCCGTATGAAATTCTAAAATTCAGAATTAAAATATAATCTGTAAAGAAACAGTAGGCAAATCATTCTCAAATTTTGTGAATTACTATTCTGCATGCAAATGTCACATCGGACAGTAGGGGGCAACTTTCACCCACAAGTCATACTTTTTGCATTTTAATATATAATACAATGACACAAAGTGGGTACTTTCAGCATTTACCTAAGTTTATTGTGTGGTCTATATCAATTTTGTAAAGTGGAAGGTATAATTTTTAAACTCCCATTTTGTTCTCCAGGCAGTGTGCTGAGGAAATATCTGGTTTATATACCAGAAAAATGCTACGAGATAAAATAACAAACTACAATCTCAAAGCTGGTGAGAAATGAGAGGACAATTATATTCCTCTAATTTGCTGTCATACGATTCGTGAGAAACTAACCTCAAAAAGATTATTTTTTTCACAACTACATTTTGATAAACAATTTTTCCTTGAATAAGCAATTTATAAAAGCAGTAATTTAATACCCTAAAAACCACAAAAGGGACTAATATAAAAGTTGATATAAATAGCAAAATATTCAGTAATGGTATTAAGATGAAGATTAAGATTAAGATTAGACTAAGTTTATAAATAAGACCATATAAAAATAAAAATTTCTGCTAAATATATTGTGTATCACTTGAAAATGAAAGTTTTGCCATCAATTTCCCCCAACAGCAAATAGTAAAAGCAGGCAGGTCATCAAAGGACAAGAAGAGTCAGACATGAAGTAGTACTTTTCCCAAGCCTCTTTAACTATATTATACAACTACAATTTGTGGATTAAAAGATTATATCATTTCATTTAATATAGAACTGACTGATTTCCCTTTAAAATTTATATTTCTTTTTTTAAATGATCAGATTGGTGAAAGCAAAGTAGGGTAGACCTGAACATATTTTCACACCAAACCTAGTCAATTAGGACAATAATACCTGTAATAAACCCACAAAACGATGGCCTGTCTTGCTATAGGGTTCACAGAAGGAAGTGATTAGGCTTAGGGTGAGTTATTAGCAAATTTGGGCAGAACCATGATTTCAAGTGAAGGACATTAAATACTGTGAATCAAATCATACAAAACTTCATGCTCCATTTAATTGCAGCTCCAAACTTGAGCAAAATACACTGTATGTCAAACAGTAACAACAAAGTGAGAAACTGACTGCAGACCTTTCTTCTGAAGTGTCCTGAGATCCTTCAATATTTCAGGTAGGTAACTAAATGTTAACAGCCTTTGTGAAGGGGTCCAAATAGCTTATCAGAAATGTCTTGCTTGGTTTAAACCCAAAGAAAACACACTATGTATTTGTTTTTCTCAGTGATGAAGCTAATAATTATTTCTCTAAACATAACCCTACCTTGAAATATAAATCTCCTGTTTCAGTTTGCGCACGTAATAGACAGAGCATAACATAAACGAGGATTACAAGATGTAAAAAACATCCACCCTCCAGCAGTTCCTGATATTAACTTATATTTCCATATTAATACTCAAAGAGCATGTGTGTAACTGGTATCAACAGTACTACTTTACAAGCAAAAGTAGTCATAAAAAGCACAGTAAAAAAAAAGAAAAAGAAAAAAGCAGAGCAGACATTTTACCACAAGATCTCTTGAGGTTACCTCATGATCCCATAACTTGTGCTGTTTTAAAAATCACTAGGTAGAGGGTTTTTTGTTGCTTGGTTGTTCTTTTAACCTACAGCTGAAGAGCATCATGCTGTTTCATTGTTGTGTCTTGACAGGACCAAACTCTGGGTGAAACCAAACCATTTCCATTCCCTTTATCTCTCCCTGATCATTTTCTCTCTCTGTGCCCTTTCACGAGTTAATGTGCCAGGACTCGGTGTCCAGTTCATCACTCGTGTCTGGGGTTTGATTTCAAATGGACAGTAGATGTTGTTCCTCAGCCTGAGGAGGGTCGTCCTGGAGAAACAACCAACTAGACTGTGAACTGCAGTTGTGTCCTTTCTCTTCCCTTGGCACAAAATTACCTATTTGTGACAGACTTTTCTCTGATAAAACCCTGCTAAGTGTGCCCCAAAGGCAAAAAAGACACAGAGCTTTATGGAACCCTCCTTTTTCCTTGTAAAACCTTCAGGAATACAGGCTTAACGCTACAGCAGGCAAATGAACAAGGACAGAGCCAGCCCAGCTGCCCCACTGGCGGCCTCCCCCTCCTGCACCTGAGCCCAGCCCTGGTCAAATGTCCTGAGGAGAACCTCAGTACAAAAGATCACCTTGTACAAGACACCAACTTCTTTAGTGTTTACTTCTCTCTCAATTTCTTTAATCTCCTCATCCTACTTTTTCTCCTTCCTTGTCTCCCAGGATACCCCTTGAGTGACTTCCCCTCCCCTCAGGCCTACCTTTTCTCTCCATTTCCTCACTGACATACAGCAGTCCCAAGATGGAGCCCACATTCCTTGGGTGTTCAAAAGTTACCACCATCTTTTGTAGCCGCTTTATGTACTCTAGGTGGACATTAACTCTTAAATCTCACAGGTCCTACACCCACTTTCTCCTTCCACATCAGCCAGGATGCCATCTCCAGGCCCAGGCAGGGCAGAAGACACGGCAGCTCCTTGCCTTGAGGAGGACTGCAGTCACAGGGCTCCTCCTCAAAGAGCCTGAGCAGAACCTGGAAAGGTTATGAAAGTTTGCTTGTCCTTTCTGCTGCGTACCAGATAACAGGCATTGATGTGTAGAATTAGCTTAAACAGAACAGAACAGTCACAAGTAGTTGTGTTTCTTCTCTCATTAATTGTAAAGCCTCTTTTCCTCACATGGTAAGCATAAACATAGAAGGAAAGCTTCCAGAAAATGGCTAATTAATTTCATCTTTCCTTTGGTAAAACAGCAGCTTTTATTCAATATCCCAAATGCACATTTTCAAGGATTCTTTCACTTGGAAAGGAAGGAAACTTTAGGGAAAATGGTAGGGTTGGACAAGGTAGCATCCAGAGGTCCTCTCCAGCCTCAACCTTTCTGTGATCCTGTGATTTTTGAGGCAGTGGTCTCAAAAAAAAAAAANTGGGGGAAAAAAAAAAAAAAGAAAAAAAAAGAGAGAGAGAGATCTAGAGATCTGAAGTCTGTTGACAGTGAGAAAGAAATTCTGATAGACAATATTCACAGTTGCAATACGGAAGTTTCCAAATCTGTTGCCCTCTTAACTATAAACTGACTAACTGACTCAACATCCCAAAGGGTTTAATCTCTTACATCTTTTTGTACTTTTTTTCTTTTTCTTTTCATAACACAATTGCAACTTGCTGAAAGTTGTTCAAAATTTACAACCAACCAAGTGCAAGAATTAAGGTTATGGGCCTGCTAGAATGTGGACTTTCCACTTACTGAAGGTGCAAGTCAACAGAAAAAGCATTTTGATTCATAGCATCTAAGGAGTTCTGCTCAGTTTTCCCCAAAGCTTTTTAATATGCTGATATTAAAAAAAAACAAGCACCCTCACTTTTAGTAGAAAAGCCATCCTTCCACTTACCTGCTGTAGAGACACTGTCCCCAGAGAACGAAGAAGATGGAGAAACAGCATGTCTCACACCCTACAGACAACCACCAACTTCTGTGTTCTCCCGTGTCTGGCCAACTCATAAAGATAAGATACCAGAGAGATCTAAGAAACTTGCAGTAATCAGTGCTTTCCACAACACGTATGCTGTTGTAGGATCCAGCTGTACAGGGGCTACGTTACAGACCCCTATCCTATCTGTCTGGTGTTGAGGGTGGAAATGTAACCCCTCTCAAACTCCTGTGAAAGGCTCCGTTAGTATAGACTTTGAGTAGATAACTGTAAACTCCATTCTAAAATAAAATACAAGTAACACTAACTTGTTTGACATTAATACAGATAGGCTACAAAACCCCCACATATATTCTTGATCAGGTTATATTTACTGTATGCTGCTACACAGCCGATACTGCTTTATAAATAGTTCCATTTTTGTGTGTTTCATCTAAGATGTAAACGATACCATTGACATTACCAACCTACTGGAAAGTTTCCATTTGGGTCTGGTTTTGGTATAGAGCAATAGCTGCTTATTACAGAGGAAAGAAGGTTAAAGAATGTTTTCAAAATGTAGAGAGATTTTCTGTATGTTCTCTTCTTAAGTTTGCTTTGTTTTAGTTAGTATTTTTGTACTGCCTGTTTGGAGTCAGATGCTGATTGGTGTTTTCTCCTTTAACTTCTCTTGAAAAATTGCCCTTACACATGGCAACGCATTTTCAGGTTTTCATTATCACTGCAGTCAAAGGCTATCAGTTATTGTAGCTATTTGTATTTATGAGCAGATAATCAGAGTAATCACCGGTTTGCATGACAGCTCTTCAAGCAAAAGAAACTTCACTTTCTTGATATTTTAAAAAGTATTTTGTAGCAGTAGAAGGACTATATTTTCCAGTATCTTTTTTTTGCAAGGAAAGTTCAGTTTTTGCAGCTTTAATGCATAAGGAAATAATTTTGTACGCAACAAGAATGACAGTTTATCTAAATAAAAAATAGATTATTTTCCAAATCCACAAAAATGTTAAACGAATCATTGCTAGATCTTGTGGAAGACCGGTCTTGCACTGTTGCAGCTATTGATGTATGAGTACTGGAGTAAGGTATGTTTTGATACAGAGAACGGGTGTGAACAGGGATTCCAGGTTTATACCCTTGTTTCTTACAGCTCAGTTTCTCTGTAAATCTAAAATGTGTTAAGAATTCACAAATGAAGGTCACAAAGAGTGTAACTTCAATGTAAGCCTGGTCTTGTTTCCTTTATCTGTTTATTTTCTTACTCTTAAAATAATCTAAGCCCAACATAACAAAACCAGGAATAAACCACAGTAAATTGGAAAACATTTTACTACTGACATCTACAGAAGCATTATCTGAGCAAACCATGCTGTTAACAATAACAGCTATTTTTTGTTAACTGCTTCACAAAACTGGAAGGAAATCTGATGGCGCACTGCAAGGCAGTAGGAATAGTCAACACTAAAATGCCTAGTTACTTGTATTTCTGCACAAGATGTTAAATGGCTGAAACAAACAACAAACAAGGTCAGGCTTATGCCATCCATAGAATAAAATAAAAATAAAAATTTGGTATCCGATGGTCTATTAAGTGCAAAAACTCTTTCCACGTGCTTAGATCTAGATTTGGCTTCAATTTGGACTGAAGTAATGTTTAGAAACATACCTCCTTTTTTCACCACGAGGACAGGCAGACATGGGAACAGGTTGCTTAGAAGTTATAGAGTGTCCATCCCTGGAGGTTTTCAAGACCAGACTGGATACAGCCCTGAGAAACGTGCTCCAACATTCTATCTATCCCTGTAGCAGATCGGACTAGAGACCACCCGAGCTCTCTTCTCACCTGAAGGATCCTATCCTGATACAGTGTCCTGGTAAAGCTCCCACCATTAATAACTGATAAGCATTTCTGTTTGAAGGTTCGTAGAAGGTTTGTCTATTTTCTTAGACCAAATATCCTCAGCTGGTATCTGATAATTTACAAGCAGCTTTCGACTGAAATTAAAACATTGATCCCATGAAGCATTGGGAGCTTGAAGACTGATTCAGCAAGGACCTTAGAAATAAGAAAAGCTTTTAAATACCTCTAAAAGCCAACAGATACATGACTCAGAAGGAGTTTGTGCTTATGAATTAAGAAAGAAGTCTCTATGTTATATGTGACTTCCAAGGTCACGTCCTATGAGTGCCAAGATAATATTACAAAACAAAACATAGGTCAAATTCTTCTCGAGAAATTATTCTGATCAATTCTTCAAAAGTTACCACACTCCATTTTAAAAGATGCAAAGAGAATTAAAATTTGTCAGCAATTCCAAGAAAGCACATAGCTCTATACCTGTACCATGCTGTGCCAAAAGCAAATTTTTATTACATGCCTACAAAAATATCAACTTGAACTTATATTCCGCAATCAGTTTCATATGGGCAATATAGTGCATTCAATACAGTATTGGGAACTAGTCCAATCACAGAGACCTGTATCATAAGCAGTAATGCTAAGGAATTAACTTATGGAATTTCTAGAAAAACTGATGGATAAATCATTATCATCATTTGCAAAAACAGCTCTCTATCTAACCACTATATATTTTTCTGGCTCTGAAAAACGTAGCAGTTTGTTGCACAATTTTAAGTCTAGATTTGAATTTCCTTTTCAGTTCTAATACAAAGCAAGCAAATGAAATCTAACAGCTAACACTTAGTCCTGGTATCTTTGGTGACTTCTTGAGTTCTGTCTTATTATGCCTTGAGATAATAAAAAGCATATCAAATCAATATTAACATAAATACTGACCTTTGGTTGTAGAAGTTCTGAGGTATGTTATTATATTTTTTGTTACGTTATATCTACTCTTATAAGCCTATAATGAGAAAAACTGAGACTTACTGTACAAGGAAAAATGATCAACTTTACACAGCTATTACCTTGGTTCATAACGTATTTGCTCTTATAACTTCCATCCCTCGGTTAAGGTTTTAACAGGTTAAAAGTAACATTAGAAAAGAAATTAAAAAAAAAAAAAAAAGTATTTTGAGCTAAACTTAAGTTTCCATTGTCATAAACATACTTGGGACACTCGGAAAACAGCAGCTCATATATCACATTAGAAGATATCACAGCAGAGCTATAAGCTGTAACAATTAATGGTAAAAGATACAAATAACAAAACTGGTCATCTGACCCCGTGCAATGCATCAGTTCACCTTATGCAGGACCACTGCTGCATCCAAGTTACACCACAGAAAGAATTTATGTACTGTACAAAAATTAAGGTCAATTAAATAACATTTCAGAGTATGGTAGTACTCAGTATTAATAAGGATCCCGTTTTAAAATTCAGAAAGGAAAGTGCTTACCAACACATTGCACACACACACACACACTCAAAGGATACTTTTTGCCTCAGGTTAGGGAGTACATAAATCTAAGTTTTCTTCAATCTATTCATAGCTAAAATCTGGATGAAAATAGTACTCGATTACATTTTCCACTTTCCCTGCACAGTGCAGTATTTAGGCTTAAGATTTAAGAGCTTGTTGGAAATACAGACTACTTAATGCAAGAACAAAACTTTCTAGTATGTTCACGTTTATGTTGCATAAGATAATACAGTCCATCTGTTGGAAAAATCCTCACCGAATATTGTTTTAGTAATAAACAGGAACAGAAATCAAGATTTTTTATTTTTTTTTTTAGATCCAAAACTGAGTAACAGCAAGCCTTCCAAAGGAATCTGTGTAGGGACTCGCGGCCAATTATACATGTTAATGACGGAGTCACTGAGAACAGTTAACACAATGTCACCAAACGTCAACTGAGAGATTTTGCAGTGACTTACTGAACAGCTCTGTGTTTAATGAACATATGAATGCTCGGTTTCTAAGTTTCCAGCTTCAGATGGCGAAGATTAAGCGCTAAGGGTGTTACTGTAAATGTTTAAGTGAGATGAACATCACCGATTTTCTAATTTTACCACATGGTTTATTTGAGAAGAGAACAAGCCCCGGTTACATAGTTCTCTTGCAAGTCAGTAAACAGTCGCACACCAAAACTCAATACAATTTGCTTCTTTGTTTATACGCAGGATATTTAATTTGGTTTGCAAAGTATTAGAAGAATAATAAGAACCTCCTGACAGAATACCGCAACTAAATTTCTAAAAAGCCACTCGGTTAATCTCAGTGTTGAATCTAGCTGTTTCGAATTACTGTAATGTATAATAACAGTCTTATTGACAATATAGATGCACAGAGCCAAAAAAAGCTAGAAAGAGTGGCCAAAATGATGAACTAAGCGCCAGCCCAAATGACAACAAACACATGGCCCTTAACTGAAGAATGGAGGAGTTTAGGAATGCAGCTGTCTGTGGTCTCCGAAAAGTTCCAGAGGAATGAAACGCTGTGAGGATTGGCAAAGGCTGGAAGAGAAGCTATGCTGAAGATGGTAGGTCCTAAAATGGAGTCAACCATCAGTTTATGTTGGAATTCAGAGATTTCTGTGGTCAGAATATATTCATTCCATTGGCCTCATAATGTACATCAACAAATTAATATTGTATGGATGTCATTTCAAAGCCTACTGAAGACGAAGAGCCATTACTGAAGCCATTAGAGCACAGATGGTTCAAACTATACACAGATATTCATACTTGCGTTTCTGCATTATAGCTGTTTTTTTTTCCTGTTGAACTGTAATGAATTGTCTCATAATCTATTCCATCTTCTTGCCATTAGCAGGCTTTGAATGTTCACAAATAGGAGCAAAGAACTCATTTTCCAGAGCTTTAATCACACAAAGAGGGAATGCCTAATTCTCTAAATGAAATGGTCTGTGATCACTGAAGCAGAGATTTAATATATCACGGCAAATTAGGTAGATTTTAATAAATTACTTATCTCTCTGAATACTTTACATATGCTTATGAAGAAACATAGCCTGTTTGCAAACAGTAGAAATCCACAGCCTATAAAATCCTTTGAAGAAAATGACAAATAAAAAAGTAAATTAAAAAATGAAATATATTACATCCCCGTTCTCAAGAGACAATCCTTTTGCAGCACTGATTCACAGCTCCATTAAAAATATCAATTAAATCCCTCACTAAGATTGGTTAAAAGCTAGAAAATTAACTTTCCAAGCTAGACACTGGTTATTCAGATACAACCATTCATTGTAGATGTTTGATGCAAGTTCTAAAAGTGACAAAACCCAAATGAGAACAGAGTCGCCTGTCCCTACAGCTCAAACCAGGTGAAGCAAAATCTGATACTCCACGGCTTCTTTTTGTGTCTTGACAGATGTTGGCTGAAAGTAAATCTTTTACTGTACAGAGAAACGTTTGTGCCTGCCCTCCCCCCTGCTTCCAATCCTGATAATCATAAACAGCTGATTATAATGTTGGTAGAAGGGTAAAAGTTATTTAAAAAAAAAGGTTGCAGTAATTTAATAAGTCCTGCAACTAGCCTCATTTTTTATATTTAATTGATAGGAACTGCATGCATCAAAGAAAACACATACTGAGATTTAATGTGCATAAAATGGATATTAGCATTTTAAAGAGGCAGATTAACACATTAATCCAAGTAATTTTCATATATTGCTTTTAATAAAATCTTCACAGTATAAAATTCTTAATGAGGCTAATCACAGGCATTCCATTTAGTGGGGTGATTAGGGATAACATAAAAGTATTTTTAATCAGTTTTCTAAGGCTTATGGTTTTTTTATTAAAAATTAAAAATTTGACTTGCATTTTTATTACTGTTGCATGTTGGAAAAAATCTTGAAAATGCAAATAAAGCACATCATTCAATCATGTAGGTATTAATTATTTACAAGACGTTGTCCATTGTGGAGAGGTTCTTAGCCTTAGGGGGGAAATATAAAAACAAACAGACTAAAAAGTATACAAAACTTTATAAGTACAAATCAAGCGTCCTTTTCCTATAAATTATACATTAAATATACTGTAAGAATTACAAAGATCTCATCTTTGAAGCGCTATCAAGCATGTATTTACACTGGGAGAAGGAACTTCTGTAGGCAAACTTCCCTTTCATGCCTCTGAGTCATCTTGGCATTCCTGGTAGACCGCGCAGAGCGCATGGAGGGCTTCCACGGAAACTTTGAGCTTTCCAATTACCGCACTATCATCTTGCGCATCGAGAACTAGAAAGGCAACAGCAGAAAACAGCATTAGCAGTTTCATTTAAGGTTTTGCTTTTGTTCTGCTAATTTTCCTCAGCATTTGGACAGATTAAAAGGCACCTAGCATATGCTTCAAAAAATGAGGAGGGGGAAAAAAAGGTAAGAGAGAAATCTTCCAGTTAAGGCACACAGCCCACTGGAAACTGAGTAATCCAAGAACTAGAATCAATAAAACCATTAGTGTTGGAATTAACTTTGAAATAAAGAAGATTGCCTGTATGATAATTGCCTGTATTAATTATTTTGCACAATATGTAAATACAGATGTTCCAAACTCTATTAAAGACATATACGCATACTTATAAAAAGTTTTAAGTAAAAAAACCCCAACATATATATACACCAAATAATGCATTTTCTACAGGTCCAAATCAGCCTGGAAAGTTATTACTGTTTAAAGAGTAAATTAGTTTTTACAGTGCTGCAATACAAAATTCTTTGTAAGTGCAAAATAATTGCAAGCTTCTATGTGCTGTAAAATACTGAAGCATAGTCAAAGATGGTAGTTCCCCTAAATTAAACTATTTAACTACCTTCATCTTTGTGTATGTGGGTATTAAATTAGTATTTAAAATTTCTATTTTACAGAAATTACCTAACATCATTTAAAACTGCACTCCTTACCAATATTTAAGTAAGCCCAGAGGGCCACAGGCTCCGCTGCTGTGATTAAAACCATGCTGCTAACAGTCAAAAATGAGGCTCTTTCCCAGTCCTGCATAAAAAAGCAGCGAGGCTGCCTAGCATGACTCCCAGAAGGAACTGGAATAAAACCAAATACTCTTGACAGCACTTCTTTTCAAAGCAAATTATAGAGCAGACAAATGGCAAGGTTGTGTATTTACTGCATAAAGTGGGATAAGTACTCTGGGACATGCAGTGATACTGCCTGCTACAGCTTCCAGGCTGCTAAGGCAGCTCAGAAGGGGTTTGGAGAAGGAAAACCATGGGATCAACCGTCCATCATTTACTTTGTTGACAGCACTATTATAGGACAGACTGGATACCATTCTTAGAGATCCAAACCATTCTGCATATATCTGCATAAATCACTCAGTGAACTGCCAACTTCAGGAGCAGGCGTCTAAGAGCAGTAGGATAACTGCAGCAAATGCTATCAGATGACAACATGAATTCTGTTTTCTCAGTTTTAACATCATCATATTATCTCCGAGACATATTGTTGTATGTCTTGTCTGTACTTTTTTTCACCCAGCCTCTTGCTTAGCCATTCACTTAATTACTTCAAATTTCACGTGGGCCACTTTCCCCCAATCACCAATGAAAGAAGAAGATATGAAGGAGATGCATGCTTGCAGTCCTCAAAAAGAATGAAGATTATGGGGTCTAACTTAAGAACTATTAGATTTTCATGTTGCAGCACCCTCTGAACTTCTCTGTGTCTAGGTTTATTCTTTTCCCCTCAAACCAATATCCACCTCTGAGAAAGTATACGTTATTATTTAGAAATTCTATTTATTGTGCCATTACATTTGAGTCTGTGTCCAGATCTTAAGAACAAATCTTTTTACAACGACCTCATCCAAGAAAATATACTGATATATTCTACTTCTGCTGTGATCTGGCATATATTAAAGTAAAATCCATTTCAACCCTCTGAAAGTCCTAAATTTTCATGGATGCAATAAAAACCCCCAAACCTAAAGTGTACAGTTTTTGCAGGGCAAGGGAGAAGTGTGGGTAGAAATAAGAATAAAAGTATTTCTATTTATTACTATCCCTTTCAGAGATATAATGTGCATGAAGTAAAAATTAGTTCAAATGTCTTATGATTAGGGGAAGAAATGCTCTTTGCAATATTGAAGCAGTTGTTATTACATAGAAATTATCACCTTTTGACAGAACAACAACTAGTAACAGAAAACAGTCCTTCCTGTCATAATAATTATCTCAGATGCTGATTAGGAGTTTTGTGAAAGGTGACTTTCAAGGGTGTAAAATGATATTTATATTGCTAATCAATGTTATCAAATGGGAATTATGATAATGGGAATTATGGCCATAAAATCCAGAACAAAAACAATTCTCCAATGAGAGACTCTGAAATACCCTTTTGGAGAGGATGTGCTTTCCTACAACTACTTGGAAAATAAAAAAAAAAATAATTGGTGGAGAAAAGATTAAGTGGTTCAGCCACAGTAAGAAGTGCATCAAATCTGTATATTATTTTTCCAGTGTATGGAAATTTGATTCTTGTTAGAATTTTCCTTATCGTGTTCCTGGAACTTTGATGCATACTTTGAGTATTTTAGCTGCAGCACGGATGCAAATCATGCATGATAATGGAAATGGATAAGAAAGCCTATTTTTTTTCCCCTTACTACTCAGCTCCCCATCACTCAAGGTATGGTAATTAGACACAACAGCAGAAGTAACCAAGTCCCCTTCGCTTGGCATTCTGCTGGAGCTAAGGAGAATTGTTTCTGTTGCAAAGAGCATCCTGTGAACGTGAGTGCACCGTGCCCAGTAATCACACTGGTTCACTCTCCTTACAGGAGAGTAACTGCTCTAGAACAGATGCACCCTTGGTGCTCTGCTGAGCTTCACCACACTGGGCAAAGAGACTTGAATTTTACTAACAAAATATATATTTATAGTCTTACTAGCATGAAGTGTGCTGTACAAAATAGAGAATTCTAGTAAGCAGACTTGCCCTGTAAGTTCTTAGGTTTTAGAAACCAATTAATATGAGTGGGGAATGCTGTTTGGTTTTGAGTTTTTTGACACAGATTTTAAGTAATAACAAGAGACACAGTTTTTGCTGACTTTCACAAACAAATGGGAAATCCATGAGTTAATGTTAAAGAATTCTTACTCAAACAATGTCAAACAATTACTTGCACAGTAAAGCTTGCAGAGAAAAGTAGAAATTCAACAAATAATTTTTAGGTTACAAAAGGTTCCAAACAAATAATCTCTAAAATTTACCATCAATATCTTGCTCAATGATATCTCTTCGCTTCTGGAATATCTCTCTCAAACTGACATAGGCAAAACCAATGTCTTCACATTCAAGGTCCTGTTCATCTTCTGGGGGATCACTGACCACTGTAAATCGGAGGCTAAACATACGAAATAAATAAATAAAAATTTACCTTCATAAAGGGTCAAGAATTAACTCAGAAATCAGAAAAAAAGGCAAAACCCACACTTACCAGTTAAGCATAAACCAGAACACTTAACCAATTATATTCAACATTTTGCACGAAAAGAATAGTCTGAGACCCTTTCTTTTATATCCTTCCTCTTTCTTAAGCATTATTTAGCAGCACTAGAAGGACAGAAGTTGTAACCACAGATCTATAGGCTTAAAGAATTATTTCATTTATACCCCCCCGACCCCCGTGGCACAGCTCTTCTTCACATGGCAGCGACAGGCACAATCGCCTTAAGGATTAAAGGCTTTTCCTCATTTGAAATTTGTAAGTTTGTTTAGCTTAGCTGCTGAATCAACTGCCAAAGTCACTAATTTTCTTTATATTTACCACCCACAAGTAAAAAAAAATAATCAAGGCTGTATTTCTGTACATATAAATATACAGAAATAATAACACATATATAAATATATATGAAAAACATATACAAATATACATAAATATGTATGTGTATTTTTGAGTCTTTATAGCAAAAGTCATTTATATAAAATATTAAAAATACAGTTAGGGGGTTTCTGGTAGGTTTTTTGGTTTTATTAATTTTATTTAAATTTTTATTGTGCTGACCATACCACACAAATTACTTGCACTCCACTGCAATAGACATACAGTCAGTGGGATCAACCATTATTCTGAATTCTCAAAATTATCCTAAAAATGCATGTACTGTGAATATCAGGCCATTAGCTACAACTGCATTGTGCTAGAGATTCTCCGGTCTGCACCACTCGATAATTCAGACCTAGGTTAGTAAATTTTAAGCCAATGCATTTTCTTGGCTTTACACTGAGTAGTGTCAGAGACATGAGATAAATAACTGAGAAAGACAAACCGTATCTAACGTTTTCCTGATATCAGAAATACTACCCATATTCAATGCATCAAGTGTAAAATATTTAGCTGAAAGTTATTGAGAATTTTCATACCTCATTTAGATACTCGGAGAGGACGTTCTAGCCAAGAACACATTCCCCAAAATAACAGGAACCTAAAAGCAGTTCTTGCAAAATACTGTCTTTCTAATGCTGTCTTGAGTACTCATTATTTCAAGTTGGACTTTACACAGCAATTTGTCCTGTACTTGTTCCCTCTGACCAATTCCTCTCATATTTTATCTTCATTATTCTGTTCCTGTTTTACACATAAAAACTTACCCGTGAGCACAGCCTGGATACAAAGGCCTTGGAGAATCTATAGTGCTCTCTACACACAGTCTGTTGGTCCACCCCAAACATCTAGAGTCTAACACTATACAAAAATATTTGCATTTTTTCTGTGAACTTAAATTACACTCGTTGCATCCAAGTATGGCTTTTCTTTTAAACACATAATTCCAAGTATTGTGCTGGAGCTGACTTGAGTTAGTGGCTTGTGTTGGGGCCAAAAGCACTGAGACTGACAAAATGACAGGAATTCAGAGCTAACTACTTCTTGGTATGTCTTGGCAATGTTGTTTAAACTGTGAATGCTTGTGAGCTTTACAGCCTAAAAATGTTACAATAAGCATAATTCCAAATGAGTAACAATCAAGCAGGGTAAAAGCCAAGTCTACTGGAAAGATCTCTTAGATAAAATATAATCAAATCTTCCTAAAAGACTTTAAATATAACAACAACTGCAGAATGCTTTGATAGTAGTTTATTTTTGTGCCTGGCTCTTACTAGCAAATACTCATTATAGAAAAAAATAATATAAATATTTGTCACTAAAATCAGACAATACTGAAAATGTGTCTTTAAAAAAAATTCTGGAGGCAAAATAAGGAAAAATATCATGGTTATTTCCAACAGCAGGTGGCTTGTCTGGGTATAAGAGATGTAACTCAAGATTTTGGCACAGAGCTAAACAGCAGCAAAACCGCCAAAAATCAATCAGAAAGAAAGAAATAATTAGATGTTTAAGATAAATATTGAATTAAATAAAGACAAATTAAAAATCTTAACTAACTAATAAAACTGTTGGGTATTGGGAAGAGATCTGTTTTGTTTTGATTCAGTGTCAATGTTAAATCAAAACAATTGGAGAAACCAGCTTAGCAATTAAGACAGCAACAGACGAGGAGGGGATTAGTACTGGATTAATTTTTATCACTTGAGGGTACCAACTACTACTAAAATTTTCATTTCAGGCATAAAGTAAAAGCAGACCTAGGAACATCTGGGACAGTACCTTAGAGCCAAAGTGGAGAGCTGTTCATACTGATCCACTTTCTGATTCAGATCATACTCAAGCATTTTCCATGAACAGAGCGAGCTCCAACACAACAGATCAAAAGAACGGCACCTCTATAGTTCCAATAAGTCTAAATAATCATAATATTGGATAGAACTTTTGCTACCCATCAGGGAGGAGGAGGTTTGAACTCTGGATCCCATGGGAGTACTCCAAACAGTAGACTGCAAGAATGTACCACAATCACTTTGACATTTGCATCTTTTAAAAAAATATTCCAAATGCTTGAATTTTAGAGAATAATTACATATCATATTCAGTGTGCTTTAACTTGTGCTCTTCACTTGCCCCATCTGAAGCACTGTGTCCAGTTCAGGGCTTCCCCGTTGAAGGACAGGGACCTGCTGGAGAGGGTGCAGCAGAGGGCTACAACAATGATGAGGGGACTAGAACATCTCTCTTACGAGGAAAGGCTGAAGCACTTCGGTCTTTTGAGTCTGGAGAAGACTGAGGTGGGGATCTGATCAGTGCCTAGAAATACTTAAAGACTGCGTGTCAAGAGGAAGGGGTCAGTCTTCTTGCCATGGTGACCACTGACAGGACAGGAGGAAATGGGCACAAAGTGGAACATATGAAGGTCCACCTAAACATGAGGAGGAACTTCTTCCCTTTGAGGGTGGCAGAGACCTGGAAGAGGCTGCCAAGAGAGGTGGTGGCGTCTCCATCTCTTAAGACATTCCAAACCCTCCTGGAGACGTTCCTGTGCAACCTGCTCTGGGTGGACCTGCTTTGGCAGGAGGCCTGGACTAGGCGATCTCCAGAGGTCTCTTCCAACCCCATATCATTATGTGATTTACTGAGACTTGTTTTCAGGTTGAACTGGCTACAAACACAGCTTACGTTGCCTTGGAACATTGTGCATGTGAACAGACTCCTCACTCTGCTTCAACACAGAACACAACAATGTGTGGCAGTGTCCCATCTTACTTCACCGCTGCCTCACTCACGTAAAGGAATGTTGACAGAAGTTGGAATATCAAATTCATAATACAATTTCTTACATAAATAAGGCTGTGGATCCTAGACTTTCTCTCTAGCTAACTTCCACATTTCCACAACACCAGGCAGCAGTACTCACACCCTTGCAGGAATCTCACGCTTACTGACAGAATGAGAAGAAATCTTGACATCATGTTACAAGTACTGTGTGGGAAGATATCTGCTAGCAACTGTAAGATAGATTAGAAAAACTAAATGAAAGTTGGCTGATAACAAAGGGCTAAAAGTAAAAAAAATATTATAATAATTGCCTCAAGGTTTAAAAAATGAAGCAGAAAAGCCTGGACAAATATTTACTATTTTGTCATGAAAGCACTTAAAGGATTTATCACCAACAGGAAATTTAGAGAGCGCGGACAAATGCTGTCAGATAGGCAAATCTGATTCTAATTCTTTATTCCAGAGATCTGTAATTTAAGTAGCAAGGAGAAAATCTTGTGTGTTATTATATAGTTACATTAATGTGAAGCTAACACTGTACACATGCTCTATATTCCTACAACACGGATGCATCATTTCTGTCACTTTGGAGAACAACGACTTCATATAATCAGTCTCTTGGAGTAACAATCATTTCCTACCAAGAAATGATGCACCTGTCAGGATCAGGCTGGAAACCTCTTGCATAAACCTGTTTGCTCTTGTTATCACAGCAGGGTGACTGGTAGAAGAACGGATCCCTCCATTTCTCACATATATCTCTTTTGACACTTGTCAGAAGAGCAGAGACTCTGCCACCAGGTCTGCATGTACAACCTGGCACCAGGAATCCCCTTGACTTCTCTATATGAGCCAAATTTCTACACTCCTAAAATGCTGCAAGGCACCAGTGGAATACAAACAGGATGAAGAATAAAAGAGAACTATGACACAGTTACAGTACGGTAAATGGGCTGCCAGAAATGCCTCCTCTTATTAACTGATTTAAAGACTTGCACATGTAAGCAAATAGCTCTGGGTTTAGATGATAAAATAAAATAATAATCTTCTATATTTGTCTTTTTTTCCTTCAAAGTTTCACAAATATTAGTAAGAACAGCTTCCTAGCATAAATAAGAAATATAATTCGAATTCCTATTGTACAGAAAAACAAACAAACCAAAAAGGCTACTCATGTCACACTACACAGTGTTCTGACAAAATTTCCATATTAATGACAGAGATGTTGCCTGTCTGAAAATGTAAAGACAAAGATGCTTGTCGAAAGAGAAGAACCATCTTTGTGGTACGCAACAACTACTAACCTAAATAGGATTTCAAGCAGTCTTCTTAGTCTTCTACTACCTCATGCTCATGTATTTCAGATTTTATATCACTCTATTTAGCTACCTATTTTCTTGATTTTCTTCAATACTGAATATTCTTACATTTTCTGCCACTAATAAACACATACAATAAATCCTTATCAACAAATGAAATTGAAAGAACAAAAAAATCAACTTTGTTTTGAAATCTTATCTTTTAATGAAGAGTCGCCCTGCCCAACTAATTTGAATTGGATATTAGGAAAAAGCTCTTCATCGAAAGGGTTGTCAGGCACTGGAAGAGGTTGCCCAGGGAGACGGTTGGGTCACCATCCCTGGAGGCATTTAAAAGATGGGTAGACGTGGAGGGACATGGTTTACTGTTGGACTGGGCAGTGTTAGGTTTATGGTCGCACTCAGTGATCTTAAAGGCCTTCTCCAACCTAAATGATTCCAGGATTCTATGAAATAATCTGGCTTTCCCACAAAAATGCCACATCAATCTACATTTACTTAGTTTTAAGTATAAACTAAAAGAGTATAAAGCTGTGAAATGCATCATTTTCATGGCCAAATTGGCTCCTGTTTCAACTATAGGATTAGACCGTAGTTGCAACTTTGGCTTAGCAGTAATTTTAGGTACATTAGTCCCTCTTTTAACATCTGAACTTCTTCATGGGACATTCATTAAAGTGACTCTCCACTTGGAAGACAAAAATGGTAGGTGATATATCTATTTATTTACATTCTAATATGGACTCAATCATTATGAGTATCATTTCTAACAACATTTATTGTGACAGGGAAGAATTTCACCGGAAAACTTAATCCAGCACTTAATATACATAACACACTCTCTGTGCTCCTATAATCTGGCATAGCACAAACACCAATAAAGTGTCAGGCTAAACCATGTGCAGGCAATTTCCAATGATATTTATATCCTTGATAATTTGGTTTCCTGAGCTTTAAAGCATTAGTTTAGTTCAGTTCCTGTTTCAGCTGAAAAAGATCTGATATTAGTTTGTAAGACTTGTGATAGAAAACATGTGTTGAAGATCTAACTAGGCCAGGTTTAAAACACAGAGTTGAAAACATTCGGTGTATAGGCAGAATCTTTCCATAAATTTTGTTTCCTGGTGGTCGTCTTGCAAGGATAAAGTGAGGAACAGGACTACTGATGAACTTTTCCTGCCTTGCTATTTAGTCAAGACAGAACTGAAATTTCAGACCAAACCAGACACGCCGATAAATGCAGAAAACAACCCACCCAGTAACCCAGAGGACAGAACCACGACGGCACACGCATAAGATGAATGCTTTGTCGTGGGAAAAAGCTCACTGCTGTTATTTTGCCTCATTTTTCCTGAGGTTTGTTAAATACTTTGTGTAGATATCTAAGTATTCATAGGTGAAATTGCAGCCCCCAGACAAGCTATTTTCCTTTGCTGAATTAGCTGTCAGGAAAGAAAGGATACTTTGTCCTCAGTATTGTTAAATTCTTAGTAGAACACGTTACCCACTTTCCTAATCTAGACGGGAAAACAAGTCTTCTGCTTGCTTATTAAGTGAAGATTTATTTTTTTTTTATAAATCTCCAAAACTAAGAATGTTTGGGTATGATATTTCCATCCCAACAAGTAATCATTTCATGGTGTTCCCTGCTCCATTCCAGTAAAACCTGTTTTCTGGCCAAGACATGAAACTCAGTTTTCAAAGGGAAATGGAATGAAGAGAGATTGCTGTCTCTTACTGTAGAGTGAATCTGTGATTTGTTAATAAATATTTAAAAGATTTACAACTAACTCTGACGCTTCAAATAAAATCAGCAGGTATTCTACACACGAAATGAATCTTCAAATAAATAATTTTTCCATTTTAATGAATTGACCTTCATGAGGAAGCAGTATCACAGGATGTACAGCAGCTTCCAGTACCTAAAGGGTGCGGGGTCTACAGGAGAGATGGGGAGAGACTCTTTATCACCAAGCGGAGTGATAGGACAAGGGGTAAGGTTTCAAACTCAGGAGATTTAGATTAGATACTAGGAAGAATTTTTTCACTCAGAGTGGTGAGGCACTGGAACAGGTTGCCCAGAGAAGCTGTGGCTGCCCCATCCCTGGAGGGGTTTCAAGGCCAGGCTGGATGGGGCTTGGAGCAACCTGGTGTGATGGTAGGTGTCCCTGGCCAGGGCAGGGGGTTGGAACTGGATGATCTTGAAGGTCCCTTCCAACCCAAACCATTATATGACTCCGATGTCATTCATTCATTCAAAGTAATGTCCATGCTACCTCAATCAAAAATAAATGAATAAGAACAAATTTATTATTGTGAGCTTGGATAAGACTAATTTATGCTTTCTCTCATGTATACATATAATAGCTGCCTGTTATACCTATATACATTTGTTTGTTTGTTTGTTCTTGGAACATCTAGGGCCAAGGAACAATTGCTGAAGCTTTTACACTCCTTTTTAGTACTCTGAATTCTGAAAACAAGAGATGTATTACTCTACCATCATCTAGATATGTGTTTTTCCAATTCATTATTGATAGAATGCTGATGATAGAATCTATATTTTGCAAAACGAGGTTGTTAAAAAAAACAAAGCACAGCACTAGAACAACATTAGGAGAGGCTGCAACATTCCATGCTACATGAACCTACTCAGGGAAGAAATGTAGATCAATGGCCGAATCAGAATCTAGATATCATTCCTAGCTGAAACAAAATTGTCTTAGTTATGTACTAACTTCTCAGTGTTACCTCCTCAGTGAAGTCAAACAATAAGTCAAACCAGAAACATAATTCACAAAGACCCTTTATAGACTTTAAGCACTAACATGTACCTGTCAGTGTACAGCTCTGGCTTTAGAAGCATCATCTTGAGATAGTCTCTTCTTGAACCATTATTTGCTTTATCCACATGTATCACTGCAAAGCAAATGGGAATTAATATCATTAGTTATCAATTGCTTTTCATCTTTCAGCAGGAAAGAGCATGACAAAAAGAACAAAGAAAAATAAACATTTATTTCCCTTGTCTTTCCTCAGGAAAAGCAACAGCGTTAGAATCAAATTTGAAAGGTCATGTGATCTAATGGCGTGTCAGTGGCAGGTTTATGTGCACACTGTCAAAAAAGATACAAGCAGCATCCAAGCACGCCAACGAGCTGTCATTTTCTGTTAATGGCAATAGCAGTCATGATTTTAAAAGCCAGTGGTCTTTATTGCTTTGTATTTGAAGTGATTTACTGCATTTTCTTCCACTGAGGAAGCGAGTGATAACGATAATGTATGGCAGAGTGCTTGTCCTTTTTGACAGCCTCAGTAATTTAATCCTCTTTTCCTGCCACAATATTTCAGTAAGAGAAACATCTAGACCAATGGACTAGAGAAAATCCACAGCCTGGGGAGAGCATCTGAGTGCTCTGAAAGCTTTTTATTGTTTTAATTTCAAATACAAACACAAGGAATGGCTTTTAATTTTTGTACCATTAACATGACCTACAGAGAAAAATAACCTTGGTTTGGAAAAAACAATAAAAGAATGAGAAACAGGGATTTAGGATATTCTTTAAGAAGTTTTGGGGCATCTTATATTAAGAAAGTAGCTTCTTTCTTGCAAATGGTATCAGTCTACAAGTATCTGTAAATCACTCAGAAAAATTATAAAAATTCAGAATGTGAGGATTGAAAGAGTGTTAAAGGAATTACTACTTTTTTTTAAAGTAAGAAATGCAGCTGAAAAAACTTTGCTAGGATAGAACTAGAATGCATATAACCCTCTGAGAAACAAACACAGCTCCAAGGAACAGTTTTATTTGGTTTTGAGGGCAGGAGGAGGAGCTAGAAACTTGCCTGTCTTTAAATTCCAACATCTTTAATATTCACATGCCTCATTCCCTTCTAGTTACTCTGCCACTGTACTCAAACACTCTGCTTTTCACTCTCCACATAACATTAAGGTTTCCTTTCCCATGGGCTGACAGAAATCCTGGATGTATTTCATATTCTCTTCTACCATCTGAAATAAACTTACTTGTATAAATAGAAATTACCATTTCTACCAAGGAGTAGAGAGTATTGGAATGCAGGAGTACGACAAAGAGAAAAGGAGGCTCCAACTAATTTCTTGCAGGGGGATTTATTGAGGGACATCTCTCTAGAAGAGTCCTTCCAGGAAGCACACCTTCCAGACCTACTGGTTCTCTAGGTCTCTTCAAAGGCACTCCTCAGCTCTTACCTGGCCAGCAGAAGCACTATTAGAAAGTAGTTACTTTCAGAAAACAGCCAGTACAACTGTTATCTGAATCATTCAGGCAAAGGAAACTGCAACTTAACACTTTTTTCCTCTATTAACAGAAATCAAAGCATTGATGGTCTATCTTGGAATCCTTAGTTTCCATCCACAATATTCTTACTTTCTTCGACAGGTTAAAAGAAGCTCTTACTGCCATCTGCTATTTTTTTGGGCATGTGGATGACTTTCCACATGTGCTACTCTCATGGCCAAGTGCTCCTGGGGCCACCACAGGAAGCGATGGGGAGGCAGCAGGGAGACAGATGGACAGCCAGAGAACTTCAAAGGAGCTGCCACATCAACAGATTCCTCCCTTCCCCATAAGCATCCCAAATGGAATTTCCTAAGTTTACTAATTCTGTATCTAAAACAATTTAAAATGGAAATTATTTACAAACCTGAAGAGTTTGAATTTATTTCACTCAATGGAGAAATTCAGACCCTGAAAACATTCAGTAAAAGAACGATTCTACTCTGGGGAAAATTATTAACCATGGTGAAAAAATATTTCTAGTTCCTGATGAATAACATGCTTTCATATCACCTCTTAGCACTGCTTGAACTTAGAAGTGTAATGGCACAGAACATCTTGGATTTCTATCCAATTCATTGCAAAAATAATTCATAACTAACTTGTGACAGTTTGCATTTAAATCTTAAAATTTGTCCTAAAGAAGAATTAAAACCTGAAGATTATAATGACCCTGGAACCTCGTTAAAAATCACTGCAATTCCAAACATTAACATGGCTGCTTCTGTTACAGCATATTGCTTTCATGGTTCACTTTCTAGCAAAACTAAGTGACTATGTGATGAAGCAGAGTTTCATCACAAGGATAAAGAAAAAAAAACCGCCTCATACAGTGCTGAGCCTTAATAGAGAAAAGGAATAAACACAATGAAGCGTAGCAATGTTTTCTGATGCCTTAACTGAGGAATCCACCTTTTAGAATATCAATTTTCAGAAGTTTATTTTTAATAAACAAAATCAATCCCATCTTCTTTCCCCTGTCTTCCCTTTCTTTAGTCTACTTAGATTTCTACTTCAAGTTGTTCAAATAATCACTTGTTCACTCAAGAGATACAGCTTTCTGATTGAATGTGACAAATAGAACATTTATTTTAGAGAAATTAAGGGTCAAATATCAATAGATCCATTTATATATGAGTGAGACTGGGCTTTTTTTGTTTGGAGCAACATGTTTCCCTGTTTTTCTGATAGTGAAACAGCCATTACATTTACTTAAAAACTTATATTGTGACATGACTGGAAATACATCATTTCTGGCACACTATTTTAAGCTGCATTAAGGTAAGATACGAATCCACTCCTTACTATGATCTGTCACAGACCCTAACATCAAAACCAAACCACACCAAAACAAATCCCATCAAAAAAAACCCCAAACAACAAAACAGAATCCTTGCTTTTTACCAAATTACAGGGGAGAGTCATGGTGTGAGCACAATTTGGCAAGTTCCACTGTTCTCTGAATTTATGGGACTGTAGCATTCGGAAGCATTCTTGGATATTCTAATAACTCTTTCCACCACTAACAAACACATCAGCTCCTCTCCTTGGTCAGTATGGCCATTGGTAGACACAGCAGTTAATGTCACGGGAAATCCAGAGTTACGCTGTACAACCCTGGAGTGCGTAAGTCTCCCCGTCAAGTTTCTGTTCCAAGAGCTCAGAAGAAAGAAAATGATCTTCTAAGCATTCCTAGTCAAAAATTCATAGTCAAAATAAACAATTAATGTCAAGTTGCATGCTCTAACCACTTGTGAAGAGGGAAATTCATAGGATTTCCAGATCAACGGAGTTCTACTATATTGTTTTTCAACAAGATTCCATTAATCTCCTGGTATCTTACATATTAAGCAATGACAGCGAAGCGTGAGCAAAAGGTATGGAAAAATTTCAAACGTTTTTTAAGCAACAAATTTCATGGAACCTTCTGTATCCGTTAAGATGTTTTATAAAATAGTCAAGCTATTCCCATTATAAATAATAGAAAATGTTTTATTTATAGGAATTAATGATTTTTTAGATTACTTACGGACTTAGCCTGCTTTTCTCCATGCAAAAATCTAGAAGACTATTAGTTTCCTTCTAAGCTCAAAGTAAATTTCTTTCTACCCATGCAAATCTCATTTTTATTAAAGAAAATATTCAATTAACCTCAAATATTCAACATACTCCAACCTAATTAGACATGAATAAGAGATGCAGTAAAGCTATAGTAAACACACATGCAGATTTCATTACCAGTCTCTTACTGGCTTTCCAACTGACATTATCAAACAGAAGACTCATTAGGTTTTCCCCCCCTATATGCAAAGCTAATCTTGAGTCGAAATTAGATGACCAATTATCTAAGCAAAACTCTGCAAATAACAACCACTTTAGTATTATGACACAGAACACAATCCTGAAGCAATTAAGACCACCTTTTGATATTGATTCATTAATTTAAACACTTCTACATTTGATACTTAAGCAGCAAATTGAAAAATTGAAGTTATGAAGCCAGGTTTTGACTAGCAGAAATAATAAGACACAGTACTAACAGACTGAAAGCCTTAAGAATTAGTATCTACAAAGTACAAGACTGTTTTCAAATATCACAGCTTGAAACATATTTAAGTTTCAGAATTGTCTTACGAGCCTAAAATTTCGCTCTGCATTCATCGTAACTTTGCTGTGTTTCGCTGGCTTAACTTCGCAGAGTCAATACTTAAAAAACTAGTACTGTGCTCAAACCATACTCAATATACACAGGAGCCAGAACATTGTGTGAGAATTCTTATACCTTCAGAATGTTCCTTATATTCCAAGCAATGAGAATTCAAGAAGCAAGAGATATTAAAAGTGCTAAATAGCTTTTACTGGCTTTTGGTGTTATTTTAACAAGGTTTTAAAAAATGATTTCAATTACGCCTGCCTATCTAGAACATTTGGAGGAAGCATTCATAGCAGCTCCCATGATGAATACTGTTTAGCTCATAAAAAGAGTCCTTTCTTACCCAACGTCTCATTGAGTACATGATGCCAGGATTCCCGTTGGGTTGAATGGAAGGAAGCCTCAGTGAATGACAGAGTTTGCAGTCCTCTTAGTTTTGGTAGGTTTGTATTTTTTTCCTAAAGCCTGCAAAGCTTACTATCTTTTTCAGAGTCACAGAAGTTAAAACATTGTTCCTGATCCTCTAGATTCTCCCTCAAATGGGTAGTCCCACTACAGTGATGGTTGATGTGACATCTACAAGGGATTTCAGTCTTCAGCAATGGGGCAATTAAATAATTTATGAGTATTAGGAGGATATAAATGAGACTTTAAAGTCTGACTGTGATGCTGTTTTCGCAAAGTTGCTCTCACAAAATTATTTTTAAAGGAATGGCAATTTGAATGTCTGTAATTAGTGGTGTGACACAAACAGCAAAGTGATTCACCTGCTTCAGAGTACTCTCAGCTAAAAATCCAATACCTAAAGTCCAAGACAACATGAAGCACTCAGACTCAATCTTAAACGAAACAGACTTTAACAAAAAAAAATTAATGAATAATTGAAATACTACGAAATAGCTAGGAAAATAATTAACAAGTGAATTATTAATTATTACAATAGTTCTATGTAGGGTATTAGTGTAAATTACATTGTGTATTGACATAAAGTATTTCCAAATGTTCATTTATTAGAGAAGAGCATATGGAACACGCAGGATTAAGTATTCTGAAGTAAGTAGCAATGTATTGGTATTAAACATGGCTGAATAATTTCCTATTTCAAAACCTTCTAATTAAAGGAACACCAAGAATTCCCAAGTGATGATCAAGTCCAATTACATATTTCCTCTTTTCAACTGTATTTTTGCTGTACAAGGTTACATGGAATGTTTTTCCTTTGCTATTTGTCATGTACCAATAGAGAACTCGGTTCATCGTGTTCTTTTAAAAAGAACACTTCATTTTAGTTATGTGTAGTCTAATTTTAAAATTTATTCTAGCAGCATATCGAAATGTATTTCAATGTCACCATTTCATACAGAAGCCTACTGCAACAATTCATTTTGTACTTGATAATTGGATCCTCACCTCATTTCTTAAAAAACACCTTTAATATTTCCCAAAACATTGGGGAAATAGACAAACCCAATCGGTACACAGATAAATGCAACTATAATATATAGAAGTGGGCTTTATTGACAGGCATTTTCATAAGATGTGACTTAAGGAGAAGGAACAAGGTCAGGAATACATATTTACCATTGCTATAGTTGTAGTGAATCCTCTGACCCCTTCTTGGTTTTGGAAGTGACAGTGGGGTCTCTTCTGCAATGAGATTGTACAACCTGCATTCCACAAACAGCTGCTGAATTGTTTCATCTGATGCAATGTATGGGTCGGTAACACTGAGTGATATAATCTCAATCCGGATTTTTTCAGTTGCCTATTGAAAAACAAAGCAGAAACATAATACAAATTATTTTGTGTTTTCTGAAGCGTTAACACAAACCAAACACACATGTGTAAACATTGGCTATTTGGTGTGATTAACACTGATTGATCGATTTTGACACAGACACAATGAGATTCTAAAGCCCCAGGGTTTGTAGTTAAGAATATTGTTGCAACAGATACCGATTTACATTTGCTGTGGAAAATATTTTTGCAGTAGTGATACTCTGCTGGAGAAGATTAGGTTAAAGTTATCTTCACAGACAAATGATATCTGAACCACAACTTTCAGTCGCTGTTATTTTTAGCTACTCAGCAAAGCTATTTTTATCTTGATCCTGCAACTGCTGGAAATAGTTCCAGTAAAATCAGGTACCAAAGTTTTCAAAGTGACAAAGAACTATTAGGCTCGGTGCCTGCTGCAGACTGCACTGCAAACAGTGCAAGAGAAAGCCATCAAATCACAAAGTAGTTGTAGCAGCATGTAAAGTAACACTGTATTTATATCAAATTCAACTTCATACACCAAACTTTTCTAGTTTAATCAAATATACATTTAAAAGCTAAAATTAACAAAATGATGATAAAAGCAATATCCCAGTTGTTCTTCACCAGAGCCGTATCTTATTATCTTCAATGAAAATGACATTTTTCTGTTGCTTATATGAAATTGTTTCATACTGCTCAGCAAAGTTTACATTATTTGTGTACAGATAAATTTGAATAAGCTTTATGTATTTAACTGGGAATGTCAGACTTGACAGAAAAAGTCACAAATATTTCCCTCTGCAGTTCTGTAATTCAAAGAAAGAAAAGCCACTACGGTTTAAAACTGGAGTACACAGGTGAGCATTCAAAGATGAGATTCTTCAAAGGGCACACAGAACATGCTGGAGTTCAGAAACATAAGATAATATTTTTTCTCTTCTTTCAAGTTCACAATTTTATTAAAAATATTTCCCCTTTATGGAAATACTATGACAATTTTTGCCTGTTAACTTAAATCACTTGAAGAGATAATTTTCATCCCAAAGATTAGCTTTCTAGATTCAGTGTTAGAACTGCAAGTCAATATTCTAATTCTTTATGGAGAGAGTTTATATTTTTCCAAGCAAATTATATAATTAATCAAACTGAAAAGCAGGTGTATCCTATTGTAAAAATATCCATCATATAGAACAATTTCCATTGCTGTCAAGCCCTTTCAATATTTGATGAAGTAATTTTACCCCCTCCTTTCAAAAGACATTTCCTTTTATTATGTATCCTAAGACACTTTAACTAAAAACCCAAATCTGAATATTTCAATAAGACTGTTTTATTATTCAGTAGATTCATGGAAATTTTACTAGGATGACAGAGAAAATTCCACACCATTCTGTCTCCACTAATACAGGTACATGGCTTCAGCTGGCAATATTACTGGGATTAGCATAGAATGATGAAATATTTAAAGGAATTTTTTTTTTCTAAAATCTAATAAATCAAATGACTGCCAAATGTCATTAAAGTGATGGTCTTTGACTTGAATATGCTTTTCATATTCAAATTTGAAAAGAAAGAGATGAAAGCCTGGAAAGGTTACTCAGTTTCAACTAATAACCTCAAGCACTCTACATTCACATGCATAAAAAATGAAATTGGCTCTATTGTCTAATTTTACTTCAGAAACAACTCTTTTCTTCTTGCACTGAACAGATGTATTAGCAGCTGTATTTAAAGCGATACGCTGAGCGGTTTTGTTCCCCCCAAAGTATTTAGCAGCTGTGTCAAACTAGTTTGTACACAGACAAGAGTTTATCAATCAAGTCCAAATACAATATCCTGTATTATAAAGAATATCCTTCACATAACTTAAAATTTGTTTGACTTATTTAACACTTGTAATTGCATACTGTAGGCAAAGAATACTACAGTTTTTCAAGGATAGCAGGGTAAATTCAGGTTTTGTGCTTTCTAACTTACAAGGAAGCAAATAACTGAGTTATACTATTAGAAAATTGTAAGAAAACCAAATTACTTTAGCTTAACAGTCAAGAATCTTTTAAGGCTTGGTTTTGTTACCCTAAAACATCAATACAGCATATGCAAAGGAGAACACAAACCGATTAAAAATAAATACATACAAATAAAACCCCACAGAACTGCTGAAGCGAGCGTGACATATTTCACTGCTAATACAAAAACGCTCGTATTATGTAGCCATGCTGACAATACATGTAGTGTGCCATATACGATTAAAAATTAATTTTTAAAGAACCATTTTTATTGCTATGATGCAAAGTATATTATTTAAATCTTTTCCTAAGTTGTTTTTTTTTTTTTTGTTTTTTTTTTTTTTTTTTTTAAGCATTGGTCTAACTTTTTAAGTTCTATTCAAGTGAAAAGCCAATAGTTTATCATGACCAATTACTTCCCATAAATCATTCTACTTTGATGGGAATAAAATTAGTCTTTAAATTTAGTATTTGAACCAAAATATAATATGAATTTTTCTCTATCAGAGACTTGAGATATGTATTAAAATAAGGAATACTAAGTGCTTTCAAAGATTGAGAAACTCGTTTAGTGCTTTAGTTTCAAGTGAGGAGAAGGAAACATGGGCAAGATCCTTAGTCTGTATCAATATTATTTCTTTACCCAGAGATCTGGAAGAATCACTGAAGTCCTTCAACAAACTTTAGGATTAAGTTAAGTATTGAATGCATCAGATACTACATCAGAATTTGAAGTCCCAGTATAACTTTTCTAACCTTTCTGATGTCTGAGATAAAGAAGCTTTTTAAATTCCATAAAAACTCCTGACTGCCACCCGCAAAAAGCAGTACATTCCGCATTTTGATTTCCTTTCTGTCATAACAAAATGCTAAGGTTTTGATGTGATTAATAAAAATCCAGTTGACTCAAACGGTCTACAATTGTATCCCACAGAGTTGTTTAAAAAAAAAAAAAAAAGTTAAAAAAAAGAGTTTGTGCTTTCTGCACAAAACAGTGGCTTTGGAAATGCCTTGTTTATAGGAAAAATGGAAACAACATTCCTGTTTTTTGCATCCACAGTTTTAACTCGTATACTGCCCTTCAAAATCTCAAAATAAAGGAAAATTCTTAACTGTAAGATCAAATTGATCCCTGTCTTTACCAATGATCAAAAATATTTCTGTTTCACTTCTTAGTATTTTATGCATTTATTTCTACAGTCCACATATTCACTTGCTCTCTTCTATTTCAAGCAGTGAGCACCTCAGATAAACTATAAGGTATTGTCCAATAATCCTCCACTTGCTCCCAATACTTCAATCACAATCAATATTACTTGATTGACAAATATATTTATGGCATTAGAAATTACTCTCTTCCTCTATCAAGTGCCAAATTCCAGTGATCATCCTATAACCATGTCAGAACACAGCTCCAAAGGAATGCTATCCCAGGAATGTCCAGTCTAATTTAACTGTTCAGAGACACAATTGTAATTACTTCATAAGTAATGTTTAATAGGTCAACGTCTTACATATACACAGGAAAATACCTATTACAAACAATTATTCGAGCCTGTAACTGTATGCAGTGGCTTCTCACGTTAGGAACAGCATCTTCTATTTTTAGATTTTTCCCCAAAATGGTGTAGACGCGAGAACAGAAAGAGGGACAGAGAAACGCTCCCTGTTCCTTCTCCAAAGCATGGGACCTACAAAAGTGTCTGCACTTCAGACTCTCCCTAAGGCCTAGGGCAACGGGATCTCTCCTTGTTCAACAGCTCTTTTGGGGTCAGATTTACTGTGATGTAGGGAAAGGCAGAGAGAATCTTCCCTGAGCATCAATTTTTTGCCACGTGCTAGGAGGAGAATGCAATGGTACAGGGTTCCCTGCAATTCCTTCAGCTCTGCCTAGAAATACCAGCACACCAACCAACCAACCACATCTATTGGTAACACTCAGTACGTCTCTGGGTTTGTTTTCCATTTTATTAAGTGCTGAGTCCAAATCCATCATTTTCAGAGCATGAACTCATCTTTAATATCTTCAAAGGCATGAATGACTTGCTACAGCTTGAGAAAATTCAGTGATTAGATACTGCCTCCTCTATGCAAGTCTGCAACATACCCACCAACGCGTGGAGTTTTTCAGGAAAGACAATTTCTAAGTCAGTATAAAACACGAAACGTTTTAGAAAATACTAAGCCTCTGAGGGATCTGAAGCTTTCCCATTGTGACCATGACAACTATACATCTGAAGTTAAAGTCACATCTGAGCTTTGCTCATAACACCACTTTTGATCACCCAAACAATATACTTTCTTCTGTTCAAATGGCTTGTTTCGCCCTCTCTGGATAAACACTAAATTGTTCCGTGGTTCTCCTGAAGCTGAATTATCTTTTAAAATTTGCTTTTGCAACTTGCCCGTGGCATTGCCTCAACTAACAGCTTTTACAGATAAACTTTTTCTAGGCATGAATAAATAGAAAAAAACAGATATGTCTGGAGCTGTTTGACTGGTGGGATACAAACTTCCTTAACTCCAAGTTTTATTTTCTCCCGGAAAAGCAGGGAAGGCTCCATAAGCAGAATTGTTACTGTCCTGAACTAAGCTACTCCCCTCCCTACCGACAACCTCAAAGAGAAGACTTCAGTTTTTAGTGCTTAAACCCTCACCACTGATTATACCACCAGATAAATAAAATAAAAAAATAAAAAAATAGAATAAACTAAACTAAAATAAAATAACAATTACCAACTTCCTCAAACCTCAAAGCCAGTTTGCTAAATCAGTACCAACTAGTCACACAATTAAGTAATTCAGTTGCTATGTAAACTTCCAATTACCTCTCATTTCAAAAGGAAGTAGGATCCTTAGGCAAATAAACATGAAAGACAGAAAATTTCTCATTGAAAGTAAGTCTTGTTCTGTACATTTTCGGTATACTAATAAATGTCAACATGGAAGTTATAGAAATAAGGTGAAAAAAGTAGCAGTATTATGTAGAAAACTAAACAAAGACAAATATAAGGGGATTTCTGCTTTTGTGTATTTCTATGTGTGTGTTTTTCTACAGGTAAATCATAGACTGCTGGATTGATTTAAAATATACATTAAGTGTTAAAAATTTGAATTTTAAAGTTCATCTATTTAGTAAAAAAGCCCCTTCGTATGGGAAGAAAGCAGAAATCTCAGCACAGCACTTTCATTTGTTAAGAGTGCATCTGTAGTGAGAAAACAAATAAATATCAAATTGGGCATTTTTAATAGACCTGCTTATTTTTTATTTAGAGCTTCAGTACTTAACATTTGATACTGTTCCCCTCACCATAACAGTATTGTGTGGGGACAATATACACATGCAAAAATTAATGCAATTTGATTCTCTTTCATATTACCCAACAGCGTGAAAAAAGTTACTCTTGGTGATGTATCTTGCAACCAACCAAAACTCAAATTCAGCTTCAAATCTTCAAACCAATTTTAGACCTTCAATTAGAAAAATACTCCTTTCTACTTGTAAAGTCACCATAACTTGCATCTATATCAACGAGTTCTGATACATACAGTCTCTCAAGTAAGCAGCTGAGAAGCATTCATATTCATAACCACAAAAAAGATTAACAACTGGGTTAAAAGTGGCTCCTCTTGATGCTTTTCCTGTGGGCTTGTGCACTCAGCCTTAAAATCTGACTTTCTACTTAATATTCTGACTCATTAGTAATGGGTTACCGAACGTGTTAAGTTTCTGTTGTTTTGAATAACTTTAAAAGCTGGTGTTTGGGGGGAGGGTTTGGTATTATTTCTCCCTCTTCTTTCAGTTCTTCCATCAAGCAGAATGACTTGTAGTAGATGCTTCTAATTATTACTTCAAAGTATGTTTGACAAGTGCTAGAAGTAGTAAATCCATCATTTCAGCGTACTGTCTATTCAAACTACTGTCATCTCAGACTTTTGCAGGGGTAAAAGACAACTGAAATTTTTCCTGGATTCTTCAAACTTTGTCTCTTTTACTTTAGTTCCTGTCTAATAGTGACCAGAATGGCAACCTCCTTAATGAGCAAGAATGGCAAATGCTTTTTCTTAATCTTAGACCCACTAGTAGTCTTTGAAAATACTGACTAGAAAGCTTTAATAAGTTACTTTTATCTCACTCTGATAAGATAGTTCTGTTTCATGAATTTTATTTCTTGTTTTATTAAATAAGCTGGTGTGGCACTTTTACTTCCCTGGTTTCTTATAGAAAAAAAAGTACAAAGCAAGTAAGGTCAGATCCAGACAAGACTAAGAGAACACGGAGGATTAGCATTTCTGGCATAGCAGAATCAAGCCAACTCAGCAAAAGAAGGTAATATTAAAACAATAAAATTTTAGTTCTCTAAATTCTAATCTGAATTCTGATATTCTCAGAACACGCCAGTTTAAAAACAAAAAACAACACTGAGTACTCGGAAACCTCCCTGCAGTACACCAAAGTCCTGCAGAAAAGAAATGTAAAGAGAAGTCAAGACTTCTTCAGCCAAAATCAAAAAGTACAATACAATGTCCAAATTGTTTCCATTTTTCCAATGAAGACAGAGAGCCCACAGGAGGAAATGCATTATTCAAGTAATTGTACACAAAAGGTATAATGAAGGGAATTTATTGCTTTGCTGTACATAAGCTTTATGGTTTGGATCTTCCCACCTTTGCACAAAGAACGTGTCATTGACCAGCAGGAGCACAAGTGATGGTATTGCTTTTTAATGGTGTTTCGGGGAGATTTTCATTTCAAAATGAATTAGACCCCAAGATCTTAATTTACAGATCCCAAAATCTTTAATTTACTGGAACTAATGATGACATTTTTTCTATAAACTTCTACTAGTGCAAGATAATGGACTCACAATATCTGCAACACAAAAGAGACCTAAACACACCTATAGAAAAAACAGGACCACCAGCAAATAAATTGGTTTTACCAATAGTTGCCTTATGGGCAAATTTTAGGCCAACTTGGAAGCTGACACCAGTAAATTTTATTGCCATAACTGAGTGCTATATTATCTCCTGTAAAGATAAAGTGTAGACATGGGGGTGAAAGGGAGGAGGGGACGGAAAAGAAAAGATTTTTTCTTTTTTTAAATATAAAGACCATGCCAAAGAAAATGCAAATTCCCAGTTTTGATGTCTATTTTGAGGATATGAAACAAGGCTTTTAATCAATGTATTATACATCAAATTGATAATGTTAACTTCTGATTATTCCAATGTATGAAATATTCATAGAGAACTGTCCAAACTTTTACATTTCTCAGACTTCTTTTCTCTATTAATTATCATGCCTGGAAGCTTTTTAGTAAAAGCAGCAGCCATCAGCCTGACTGAACCTGACAAGCTAGCAAGGCCCAATTACACTGGCACTCTGTGGCACTTTGATGTACTGGAAACGAAAAGAGATAGGGGCAAATTGTATAGCACATTATGTTAATGACTTGATTTAATCCAGCCACTAAACTTTATGTAGCCTGTTAAAAAAGATGCTAACACTAATTACGCCACTTTGGAAAGGAAAGAAGGGGACAAGCATTTCATACCGACAAAGTGAAGCTCATAAATGTTGTAAATGAAATGAAACAAAATGAAGTAATCTATGATTAATTATACATCATAGACAAGAAGAAAAGAGAAAGAAGCAAGTGGTACAGCTAAGTACTGGAAAATCTGTTAGATACCCTTTATGATCAACATATCTAAGAAATAACCATGAACTGTCTAATTTGCAACATGCAAAAAAGAAACAGTATGATCTTAAATGGCTTAAAGAGTTTGGCATACAACTCAGATTTATAGGATAATTAGCATAACCATCTCTAAAAATCACAGGACTTATTTACAGTGTTTGATTACCAGCAGGATATTTATCTCAAAAGATAAAAGGCAGTGATTTTTAATCTTAAAAAATAGAAATTCAATCACAATTTGTACATGCCGTATTCCATAATTAACCCAAGATTTCAAATATACCAATGCCTATTTTTAAAATCCAATTTGTATCAAACATGTTGTCTTTATAGCTTCTGTTGTCTTATCTACCTTTCTTGAACATGCACTTTGTTAACGAAGGAACAGATCAATGCAGAGAGGTAGAAATTAATGAACCTGAAATGCATCCACACTCAAAATCCCCTTATAAGTGCTCTTAAATAATTTTCATAAAATAAAATACAGGATGACTAGAAATTTATTGATAAACCATACTATAGTTTGACTTAATGATAAGTAGCATTCATTTTAGTTCTCAAATTTACAGGTGACATTTTTTTGACATTTTACACATAAACCATGTAATTCTGTTTTCAGAAGTATCTTCTGTATCTTTCTGCAGCAGATATAATTGATAGCTTTTCTAAATCCCTTCCACAACTTAGAAAAAATAAAAAAGGACCAATATTTCTCATAAGAAGCACCGCTCCTTGTTGCAAGTTATTTTGTAAGATGTCATACCGCCTTGAAAAAATCATTCAAAAAAATCGATCTAAAATCAAACTACCTCTATGTTACCACATTGCAGGAAAAAAAAAGTTAAGACTGCCAGGATATAACAGTAGACGCCTTGTCCTTTAAGAGAAGGCCAAGACAGACCAGGGAATACTAACTGTTAAAAGTATTATAATCAATTTTAAGTTCTAGTTCTACATTTTTTAAGATTGTTCCATCAATATTAGATCTAAAAGTATGAAATATTCTTTTTTTTTTTTAGAGAACTATAGTATTTAAACACTGTTGAAAGTCAATTTTCCAAATACGTATTATGTTCTGTTATTTTGTCTATAACTTTACATTCATTAATTGCTGGTTTTAAGAACAAGTCAAGATAATATCTTTACTGTATGCCCACAACTAATAATAGAAAACGTAGCACACTGTAGTTATTGGGTACCGTACGTGTAGACATTTTATTGAAAACTGATGTTCGGTTCTAAAACTGATGGGAAGTCAGGAACAAAAAGAAATCTATGTGGACAAGCTAAAGAATATATGCAAGGTTTGCACGTTATTAACAACCTTATGCAACTGATGGTTCAACAACATTCAATCCGATCAACGTCCTGGGATGAAACACAGTGGGTAGCTAAGCAGTGCTTTACTACAGGTCTTGACAAGAGAAATTACCCTCCCCTTCCTCGGAAAGCACTAGGAGAAGCAGAAAAGAGCATTTTCCCACATAAAGGCAACAGGTAGGACTGAAAAATACTGAGTTCTTTGGATGTTCACGTTACAGTAATTACCTTTCATTAGGGAGATTTTGTGCAGGACTAAAACTTGAATTCAGATTGAAACTAATTAGAAACGTCTCCTTCTAAGCGTGATGACAATAATGGAAAAGATGACAAAAAATTTCCCCATTAAAAAAACCACCTATAAATCACATGTGCAACGCGGTCAGCTTAACTCTTCTGTGACTAAGTGTCTATTTGAACTGGGAACAGGAAAACATACATTCATTGAAAATGCCTTAGAATCTGACCTTAGATATAGCAAAACTACTCTCACAGGACATTAGGCTTAAATATTTTTCTTGGACCTACCGAATAATTTCCATAAATACTCTGACTCACCTGTTTAATATTCTTGTTTACTGGACTTGAAATAATACAGTCATCGCTGTCAGTTATTATTGATTCAATGGCATCACTTTCTTGTCCATAATCTTGATCTGAAAAAATAGATTAAGAGAAAAAAAATATTCAATGTAGTTAAAACTCCCTGTATTTGTAGTCCATCTGAGACTTGCTGAGAAACCTGAGAGCAATATATGAACTTTCCTAAATAAAAGTATAAGTGCTAGGTAAATCTTCTCTTCCTTGCAGAAGACTAATGCTGGCAAATCAATGACCTTTAAAGTCAACGAAGCTGTATTTTTCCTGATTTTCTAAAAAAATAGTAATGTTTCCCAGATGAAAGCTGATGAGTGGAATGATATAAGTCCTGTGATGAACTGACGTATGAACAACAGTTAGCTTTACATAAGAATATGGCCTGAATTTGTGGATTTCCTCTGACTACATTTAAAACCATGCACATGGAAAGAAGAATGCCCTTTTTTTCCCCCCACTAAAAAAAAAAAGTGGAGAAAAAAAAGTAGTTCTGTATGCAGGTGGATTATTTTCTAAAGCATTCAGGTCTTTCTTCTTTGGAGAAATTACTTATAAACACAGCAGGGATCCAACATCATGTTTTTCCAATTTTTCTAATGAATTCTTAGACAGAAGCTGCAAACAACTGAACATAAAATTTTAGCATCATGCTTGTGCTTTTACTTTAAACTTGGTATCGTGGATTAGGTTTATTTTAATGATAAACAGTTTAAGCTCAGAGGTGGGATGGGATGACCTGGCTTTTATAATCTTTAAATAAATCTGCCTCTAACAACTTTATGTCACAGATGTGATAAGACAGACTAACCCTTTCACTGTCTGAAAGGATTTCCGATATCAGCATTGGCTGTTATCTGCAGACAAAAGGAGCATATTCATTAAAATAGTCTTTAGAACAGTACAGTTCTAAGGGAGAATATAAAGACATTTAAATAGAAGCCAGGTTTCCTTTAATATTTTATGAATCTAGGTCAGATACCAGATTTTTGCATTCAATTACACTACAGTTTCCATTTGGGAAGAAAATAACACCACCATATCCAGCGCCCAGCTTCAGCTATAAAGTACGCCAGAATATCATTTCTGTCATGAAGCTTCTCATAATGAGGCAGCTCCCACTGCTAGTAAGAAATGCTAAAGAAAATGGAAAGAGACAGAGATTTATTAAGAAAATACAGTTACTTATTCATAAAACTGATTTCTACCTTCTGGTTCCAATTCTTCAGCTATTTCTGTCTCATCTCCAGAGGTAACTGAGCTCTCTTCGGTCTCTTCGGCCAACTGCCCCTCTGACGGATGCGAGAGGTCGACTTTTTCTGGTTGAATTTCTTCAGTCGTCTCCTTCACCTTCTCATCTGCTAGCCTTTCTTGTTCAACCTCATCAACCACGTGCTATGTAAAAACAGATAAACTTTATGTGATAACACAAAAGTTACTGAAGTTCAAAACTTGCAGAGTTATGGCTCATTCATTATACATAGCCTTTAAACAATTATATTGCGTAGGGCAGGAAACAATGAGAAGTTGTCAACTGTGGTAACAAATAATTGATACAGTAGAAAGACAATTCTCTAATGACATATATTTGTGAAAACATAACTATTATAATCACTTGGTACCTGTCAAGATACATGCAGCCTGCTAGATTTTCAGATTCATTTATATTTCAGCTCTTTCAGTTCTACAAGACTCAGTTCAAAAAAAAAACAAAAACAAACTACAAACAAACCCAAACACCACTACCACCTTACTCAGTTAGTAATTTTACCACCTAAATTATACAATATTTTCTGTTTCAAAAAGCAAACTAAAATCATACAAAAAAACAGGCTTTGTCACAAAATACAAACACGTTATCTAAGGTAAAATATCTTTAGTGTGTAACTTACTCTGAAGTAATCTCATTCCCTTCTTTCTCTTTGAGTACAACTACATAGAACAATACCTCACCAATGGATATAACATTACAGATGTTGTATCTTCCAGGGAAATCTGCTGGAGACTATGCATTATTTATTCTCCAACGATTCTCCTCCAGGATGAAATTCTCCAGAGACACCAGTGCCTCACCTCCCACCCTCAGAATCCATGAGATACCTTTCAGCTGTCCACACAACTGGCTTTTCCAGAAGAGGACCTGAAGAGTCATTTCTATTCTTACACATTTGGAGCCTCACAAAGCAAAGAAATGTTAACGAATACTTGAGAGCCTTATTCTATAAACAAAGGTTATCAATGTAGTTTTCAAGGTGCAGAAAACTGACTTTATGTCTCTTTATGCTCCTCCTTGGCATAGCTGATGTGTCATAACCCCTGTGTTTCAGACAATGTTTGGCCATTCTTTTTAATTCCTTCAGTAATATTGTTGCGTTCTGTGGATAAACTTTTCAGACAGCGAATACTTTTTGATTATTGTTTGACTAATAGAGGCTGATGTGGTGGGAGCCTCAGCTTCTCAATCAAAGCCTCTGATCAGCTCAGAAGTAGAACAGTGAAAGCAAGGTAGGAGTTTGGTTAAATATTGTGTTACACCACCAGAAACTAGGTTGCCAATCTGCCACAACTTACTTTTCACGACCAATTGGACCATTATAAACCACAAAATTTAATGTTTTTCTCTTCAGAATGCTACATATTTAGCAATATTCTGAAGTGTTTTCTTCATTTCCTCCAGCTACATAATGGTAATTTTTAGAGGGAAGACAAAATAAACTTCCTCCAAATGGAAGAAAGCAAGTAGAGATATTCCTTCCTTTCTAACGACCAAAGAAAGAAGATTGTCATCACAAGGAATAACTTTTTTTTCATATTTCAATGAAGTTTCTGAGATCTTTCTTTATTCTAGTGTGACTTTTGATGCATGGCTCTGAAGAAATAAAATACACATGGAATTAAAATGCAATATGTTATATAAACCCACAGAACTTGAATAACCTCACACCTCTGAAACATTTGGAACTCTTGAAGCCTTCATCATCCCTGCAAGTTCCATGTTATTTTCAACAACAGACCTCTAAGTTATGGGTAACATAAGGGGAAGCCTTTAATCATAGAATCATAGAATATATAGTAAATAAATAGCACACAAAAGTAGGTATAAATTTACCAGTGGAGAAGCATCTGGACAGGAGATTATGTCCTCCTTTGCTTCCCTCAATTAGCATTTCTGCTTCTACGCCCTGCTACAGCTTCTACCTGTGAGGCAGGTCAATTCTTCCAAATGGTTTGGGTGAGTCAAACCATTCTTCCCACCTTTTAGTGAGTCTCTTTTTCCCAAAACAACTATTTGTCACATCAATACCCAAGAACTAGACTCTCTGCTATTCAGAAAAAGAACAGGAAAACAAAAAAGACTGTTCTTGTTCAACTGTTGAGCTTCTAAATCTCTGGCATGGACACTCTATTGCCATTTCACCACAAAATTTAAACATCAAAGAAATCCCAGCTACTTCATTATTTAGTTCTAACGTTACTTTTGGTTTGTGAAAAATTGTTGAACTTCGAGAAGTTACTGTTTGGACAACTGAAGATACGTTGAGAGTGTAACTATATGGCTAACATTTCAGTTTTCCATATCTAAGCTCTCAAAAGATTTGATTTCACCAACATTTGATTATTTTATTATTATTATTACTTTTTTCAATAAGAAACCCCAGTCAATAAATACAAGAGATTGACTTAATTCTTATTTCCAGTACAGCTGGAACTTCTTATTTTCCGTGTATGGCTCAGAACAAAATTCTAGTCATGGTAAACTAAACAACAGCAGAAGGGCCTGTGAACTGAAAACTGATGTTAGCATTTTAAAATATAAAACCAATCAAGGCATTTACAAATGGAAGAAAATTATCACAGCTAATTTTCATTAATGCAATATAATATTATTAACTATATATTACTCACAACCTTTTAAAATTAGCTGTTAAAGAACCTACCTTACCTTACTGGATTTAATTAAAGGAATAACTGCAGCCCATTCTTAGTTCTCTGAAAGCAGATTATTTTAGATCAAATGAAAATTTACATGATAGAGCAGGTAAGTTTGAGTTAGCTCCATACAGACTTTCCTAGAATCTGGCAGGATGTACATGATAGTGCTTTCCAAGTTCACAAGCGTAGCTGTTTTTACAGTGTGTGTAATTTCAGCTGATAAACCTTATTTAAGAGGTGACTGTAGACTGTGTCAAATTGTGTCTCTCATCATCACAACACTTGGCACCTCTTTGCATCAAGCTGGTTTCTGCAGAGCTATCTATACGTCTGTGCAAGTGGCAAACTGTACAAAGACGTTTTCATTAATAACCCAATGAGCTGAGACACACAGTGCAGAGACAGCTGATTGTCCTGTTAGAATCTGCCCTAGATCTATGAAAGTTGAAGCCTGTGAACTGTGGGAGGGTACACAAATACCCCAGTATTGTATGCCCCACCTACACGCAGTACTATGCTATCACTCACCGCCCAGGACATCCTAGTCCTGTGCTGCTACAATAATTGAGTGTTCTCCACTATTAGTTCTGCAAACTGTCCATACTGAGACATAAGTAGCCTTTTCTTTGCTTCAACATGCACGAGTAAAACACTTAAAACTTACTGCCATCTGTTCTGTACTGACATCCGGAAAAGACACTTTCTTGTCTGCTTGAGCTACACGCTGCCTCGGTTTGGGTGTTGGTTTCTGTAATAAAACAAATACAGCTGAAGAGCATTTATTGTCATAGTCTAACCATCTTATTTCACAGTAAATTTTGAGGGCCCCTAATTTTTCTTGAAGATAAATCTAACTGCACTGAATTAAATTCTATATAGGCAAGGTGACGTAAACATTGTTTGAATAAGTCCCCCCAGCTGGAGACACCTTTCAAAGTTCAGCCACAAATGGGTATAAACTCAAGAAAACATCTACAGAATGCAATGTGAATTCCAGGTGAGAACTAATTGTAGGACCGAAGTCAGTGGTATAATATATGCAGCAGAAATAATCGTTGCTATCATTTATGGACTGCTTGATTCCTTTTCTTATTCTGTAGGCTTACCATATCTTTGACACTTTTCCTCATCCCACTCTCTTAGGAGAATTTCAATGCAGAAACAGAAAAGAGGCTGGTAATAGTTGCAAAATTAACAAAATCATCTGGAAATATTTCTGTTATGATGTTACAATGCATAAGGCAAAAGTTAATAAAGAAAAAGTGGTTTATTACTCTTCATGTTTTACTCTCATTATGAAGGTGAAAATTATCCTCCACTTCCAGTGATTTTTGTATTAAAAAAATAAAGCCTTACACTACTTTAATGTAAAGCTGGCTTTTAAGAAGCTACTGTGTATCTTAGCACCACGCTCCAGGCACCAGAATAACAAGGAGTGTGCCACAGGAGCACCTACATATCCATCCACATGGCTTGGGTCTGGCTGCTTGAGAATTCTTTTGGCTTAAAACTACCCCAGTTGACTGGTTACTGTCTGAGTTTCTAAGAGACCACAGAAATAACAGCTGATTCCATGACTGTCATAAATTACTACCATAGCCCTGAAATTGTACAAGCTTGTAACTACGTTTGATGGAAACAGAATTAATAAGCACTAAATTTATAGGGAAAACATCTGATGTCTGTTATTTCTCCTCTGTTTTCTCCCCACCCTTTTGCTAACCAGTTATCTACTGTTGTAAAGACTTTTTAAAGTTTTGGACATGATAAAGATGTTGAAGATTGTAGTTATATGAAGTATTGGTATGATGCATTATTTTACATTAAGGACAAGCTGTGGTCATAGAATCATAGAATTGTCTGGGCTGGAAGGGATCTTTAAGATCGAGTCCAACCATCAGCCTTACTCTTGTAAAAAACTGACACTAACCCATGTCACTGAACACTGTGTCAACCTGTCTTTTAAATACCTCCAGGGATGGTGCCTCAACCCCTGCCCTGGGCAGGCCATCCCAAGGTTTAAGAACCCTTTCAGTATCAAAGTATTTCCTAATTTCCAACCTGAACCTCCCTAGCATAACCTGAGGCTACTTCCTCTTGTCCCAACCCTTGTGACTTAGGAGAAGAGACCGACTCCCCCTGGTTACACCCTCTTTTCAGGGAGCTATAGAGTGAGAAGATCCCCCCCTCAGCCTCCTCTTCTCCAGGTTAAATACCCCCAGCTCCCCCTGCTGCTCCTTACAAGACTTGTTCTCCAGACCCCTTACCAGCTTCGTTGCCCTTCTCTGGAACCAGCTCCAGCACCTCAATGTCTTTTTTGTGGTCATCAAGGAAGAACCAAACAGCCTACTACAATAGGTCTTTTATATCTCTTAACTTCTGTGAGTTTGTTAAATTACTTACTGTCACTGATGGTGGTGGCGACGGGGCTGGAGTCTGAATTTTTTCCTCTGCTAGTAATTCGGTTGCCACTGATTTCTCACTTTGAGTGTAATTTCCTAAGTCTTCACTCACTGTTGATCCACTTGGTGGCAGGTAGGCAAACTTCCATTTTAGTTCAACTGTGATGGTCCCAGTAACACGACTGTCAGGAACTGTTAGTTCAAAAGTACCTGGAAGCAAAATGCGAATCTTGTCTAAAATGTCTTACTCTACAAGAAGAAAACGCAAAAACTGAGCAGGATTAGGGAATTAAGTAACTTAATAGTCTTCACATTAGCAGCTAAATACTGTCAAAATACTATGTTTTGTAGATCCAAATATCACATTGTATACATTCAAGCCCACAGGATTTTGAAGGGACTGGATTACTGGTTTTGTTCAACATGCCTTGTAGGTTTCTCAGATAATCCAGTACCAGATAACTAATTCTTACTGACATATTTCAAAAGATCCAACTAACACATTTCCATGTTTTACTAACATTTACTTTTATTAACAAAAATAAAAGGGTTTTAAAAATCTTCGAGTTGCTAAATCTTCATCAAAGAAACAACACCCTAAATCCACTTGCAAATTTTCTCCCATTTCTATGGAATAATTTATAGAATCATATTATAAAATTGTCACAAATGTCTAATAGCTGAGAATGAAATAATAATTTAGCAGCTTTTTTACTGTAAATATTATACTAAATTTGTAAACAAGATCAACTTGCAGGAAGCAGTTGATGCCCTGGGGCAGGGCTGCTATTCACACCGTAGGAAAACGGGCCGATGGAAGCCTCATGAAGTTCAGCAGAAGCAAACATAAAGTCCAGCATCGGCCCAGGAATAGCCACAGGGAGCAGCACAGGCTGGGGGTTGACAGGAAAAACGCAGCCTTGCAGAAAAAAATGGTCCTTTTTGACACAAATAACATGAACCAGCCAAGGCAGGTCTTTGCAGCAAAGAATGCCAGCTGCACCCTGGCCTGAATTAGCAAGAATGCACACAAGGTCCAGGGAAGTTCCATTTTTTCCTCTGTTCTACACCTAAGAGATGGCATCTGGAATACTCTGCCTAATTTTGGCCTCTGCAGTACAAGAAAGACATTGATGCTCTAGAGAAGGTCCAGCAGAAGGCTACAAACAGCTTCAGGGCACTGGACAACATGACACAGAAGAGGCTGAAAAAGTGATTTGTTCAACCTTTAGAAGAGGAGGCTCAGAGGGGACCTTACTGCCACCTAAGAGGAAGGTGTGGAAAGGGCAGACCCAGAAGTGCCCAGCAGAAGGAGGGCAACCAACAGACACAACTTGGAACATGGGAAAACCCAGCTCCGCAAAGGAAAAGTTTTTATTATGAGGGTGATCAAACATCAGAACAGGTTGACCCAGCAGGTACTAGACTTCTGTCCTTCAAGATATTCAATATTTAACTTGGGAAAGTCCTGAGCAACTTGCTTGAACTGGGTCAGAGGGTTGGACTAAATCAAATCAGGAGTCCCAGCTGATAAGGATTCTCACATTCCAACTGTGATTGATTTTTGTATGCCTGCAAAGAGGCTGATTTCTGATGTCATTTTTCAAATTTATTTTAAGTGTACATTAGCCAAAACTAGAAAAGGAAACTAATGAGAAAAAAAAAATAATGAAGCCATGCAGAGAAAGAAACCATGTTATAAATTAGCATAGCTGTCCTGAAAAAAGGAAGAAATAGCAATACCAGAAGAAAAGGAGTTAGGAGAAAGTATGTATTTGCCAGGAAACATTTTTTATCATTAGAATAATAAACAGGACCAGTAAAAGAAGATATCAAATATTTCCAGGTTACTCTTGAACTAGAGAGAAACTCTTGATGTATTTCTTTTTCAAGAATTACTTCACAACAGCTATTTTTGTTTCACAGATACCTTGTCAGTTACAAAAGCAGTAAATATTTTGAAGTCAGCTTTCAGCCACCCCTTCTCACCTGATGTTAAGACTAACAGGGCCTTTCTACCTAATAATGAATGATACTCATAACACAGAAGTTAGGAGAGGTATTAGGGATTTTTTCCTAATATTCAATCTAAACCTCCCTGGTACAACTTGAGGCTGTCTCTTCTAGTCCCATCACTTGCTATTTGGGAGAACAGACCGAACCCCCTCAGCTACACTCTCCTTTCAGGGAGTTGTAGACAGTGAGAAGGTCTCCTCTCACCCTCCTCCTTCTCCAGGTTGAACAACTCTAGCATGCTGCAGCACTTCAATGTCTTTCTTGTAGTGAGGGGCCCAAAACTGGACTCAGCTGACAGTCGACCAAAACCTCCAGGTCCTTTTCTGCCAGGCAGCTCCAGCCACTCTTCCCCCAGCCTGTAGCACCTCAGGGGGTTGGTGTGACCCACGTGCAGGACCTGGCACTTGGCCTCGTTGAATCTCATACCATGGGCTTGGTCCATCAAGCCAGCCTGTCCAGATAACTCTCTGAAGAGCCCTTCTTTAGTTTGATTCTCATAGAGATTTAAAGATACAGAAAACAGGAACTGAAGGTTTGTTAAGTTTAAAGAGGTCAGATTCTTACCTGAGATAGATTTGTCATGTGCTAAAGAAATAAGAGGCACATTGGCTTTCCCTAAATAAGCACCTTCTTCTGTTTCAGCATCATCAAATACATAAAAGGTTAAGGATTCTGACTTCAGGTAACGGTCTAAATCTGCGTTCATTGGCACTTGGAAACACATATGGTCATCTATTTGTGGGTTGTTGTTGCTAGAAATGGTGGAAGTATCATGGTCTGCGAAATCAAAGAACTTGTAGACAACGTAAGGACTTGGCTGAAGATGTTTTTTTAGGGATCGTAGATTGTTACAACAGTTTATTGTAATGTGGAGCTCATTTAAATTGCCATCTGCTGAAGTGCTGACTGGGGCAGTTCTGGGTATCTGCTGCTTTAAACGAAAAAGAAGTTAAATTAAAAACATTAGAATTCTTATGTCGGTGAACTCTATGTAAATAGAACAAATAACTGAGTTTCAATGACACTCTCACTACTGCTTAATTTTATAAGTCAAAACATTACTTGTTCTATAAATTCAATGACATCTCTCGGGTTGTTGGTATAAGGAAATAAGAGGTTAATCCACTCAGGTCTGTGATTGTTTGCTTTTTTCTTCCTACGTTTTATGATCTACTTGTCATTTAATTATCTACAAAGCACTGAAGATCACAGTTTTAAGAGTGATTCATATCCAGTGCCACTTTAAAGTTAAGAATTCTGATCTTGACAAGTAATGTGTACTGTGTCAAGTAATTTTTCTAACTGTAGTCCCTTTTACATATGTACTTTTCAATAATAATACTGCACTGCAGATTCCTCTGTTTTTTTCTTTCTCCAAACCTTATAACTACATAAAAAATTAAAAAAAAAAAAAAGAAATCAGCATCTGAAGATTTCATTTTGTGTAATAAAATGTTAAATATTTTGATTAAATAATCCACGCTGAAATAGTTAATGAGAAAACCAAACACAACAATTTAAGTCCTTACTATGCAACCTTTAGACTTCCAGCTCTGTATGTAGCCAGAAACAGTAAAGAGAATTATAGCAGTTTATGCACAATTCACGTTTCCATGATTTCTGCCCACCACACAGGACAGAAAATTTTATATGTATGTTTCACTAGTGAAAGCTTAAATTTTGGAAGGCACAACTGAAGCTACTTTTGCAGCTACAGCCTGACAGAACCCTTAACAAAACGTAACCATCTGCTATAGACACGTGATTTTTTTGTCTCTGCTGTGAAGCATTTCTGAAAACTGTGGTGTTTCAAACAGCTCTGTAGAAGCTGTTCTTCATTTCTGCCATTTTTTAAATTTTATTTGCTCCCATATCATCAGTGTATTTCAGTTGCCATGTTTGAATTTGTAATTTTAGAATAATTAGGGCAAAATGCTGTGTTCCACAGGCCTTACCTTTCAACTGTGTTTGGATTGGTAATACAGCTAGAAATAACACAGTCAAAAATAGAGAAAACTAAATAACAGATTTTGGCATTTAACAACAGCCAGATCTCGTGAGTTAGTTAAAAATACCTTTGATTCTTTTAAAAATCAGATTTAAAGCAAATGTTACAATGTTATCAAACACAAAGTTATTCTAAAAAATGCCTACACTGACTTTTAACAGAATGCATACCCTAAACATACTTCTCAGATTGCATCATGGAATCCATTGAGGTTCTGGTATAATACAAACTTACATTATGGAAAAATATAAAACTCCAGACTGACAATAATTGAAACAACGACAGATAAAAAAACCTGGCTGTTAGAAACTCAAAAGTTTTTTAATTTATACATTTCAACTTGATTGTTTTTATTTCTTAAAAAATTGTTAAAGGTGTCTGAAAGTCCTTTCTGTTTCTGTCTGGGACCCTTATTCAAACATGATTATACAGTGCATGATATTATCAAAATTCCCTCCATTATCCATTTAAAAAAAAGCAGAAAAGCCCCCACCGTGAAATTATTTCAATCTCATAATAGTCAAATGTTAAGAAGTAGGAGAACTTTCTGATCAACTGCTTTTCCTGTTCTACTGATGTGGCACTTGGTTGGTTTAACATTCCTGAATATTGTACTTGAACAAAATGTTCACAAAATCTGACACTTACAGGTTAAGAAAATTAAATATAATAATTTCAAATATTCTAGTGATGATTTCAGTAAAAATAAAGAATTGAACTTTGTCTCTTTAGGAAAGCTATAATTAAACTAATTTGCTACCTCTCTATGTGAAAAACATGTTGTTCAACTGCTAAAGATATTTTCCAGTTCAAGAACCTTTAACTTTTATAATCTTGAATGTAACAAGACTTGAAGTAAACTATTTAAACTGAAAAACTACCAAACTATGAAGTACAAACCCAAACATACCTGGGATAGTTGTTCACGTTCCCTCATATCGTATGCGATATATCCCAGAGCCCTTGACCTCTCTTTGTAGAGAAGAATAGCTTGATCCATAGGAACTCGTAACCTGATCCAGTATTCTACTGTACCATAACACTGAATGTTTTCTTTGACTCCTGAGGAATAAATACATATGTATTCCATTATTTTTCTTTTCAAAATTGAAGTACTTATGTCAAAAGCTAGGAAACCCCACAAATTAAAAATTAGCCCTCTTGTGACTAAGCACTGTAACAGTGTTTGTGGCATAAAATGCGCAATTCCTGTTAGGAACACAAACAACAACTCTTCTGGCTCCACACGTACGATCCAAACCCAAAATATGACCATTTTTTCATATTGTAATCTGCAGTATTTACCCTCCAAGCTACATAGTCAACTCAAGTTCATTATTTTAATCCCTTTAAGGCAAGTAAAGCTTCGAGAAGTTTTGTATGTCAACAGCTGGAAAAGTCCCATCAAGTGGTACACAGTTTAAATTACTGGCAAAAATAACCACTTTATAATGGTTCATTAGATCAAATTTTGACAAAAGCAGGCAGTTAGAGGTCTCTGAATATACTGACAAGACAAAATACTTCTAAAAGGTAACATGATAAAACAAAATTAAAAATAATATCAGTCATTTTAAAATATCTTCTCTACAGAATTCATAAAGAAATTCTAACATATGAGTAGTATTACAAAGCAATCAAGTACTCTGCTTTTCTAACTGCTTTCTCCATGGTTTTTCTGCATAATTCTGTTTAGTAAAGTGATACTAACTTTTACTAAAATTCTTTACCTGTGTAGTAATAATACTTTGCAAATAACCTTTACACAAGATCAAGAATCACTTGCTATTTTCAGATAAGACTTTCTAATGCCATTTCCAGCACGTCACATACTTTCAGCATCACATACTTCAAGATTGCTTCACTAACACCATCTTTGTCCTCAGCCATTACGGGCAAAATTACACCTGGCAGGAAAGATGTTTCCTGCGTAATCATGCGTAAACCTCTTTTTTTCTTTTGAAATAGTAATCCATGAATTCACTTTTGGCCAAATACACAGTACTTAATTGTCACTTCTAATACCACATCAAAAAGAATACTTGATATTAAGTACCGACTAAGGTTGCCTTGTTGTGGATCTTCCCACTGTTTTCCAGGACTTCGTGGACCTTTAGTTGACATTCAGCAACAGTTTCATACTCTGTGCCACAGGCACGATGAACCGCAAGCGTGACAGTGTTTTGCTGTATATAGTCCAAGAAGCAGTCATCTGCCTGCACAACATACTGGGAAGTGAAGTCATATGATGGGGTGCGCCCAAAAACTATTGGGGTTATCTGAAGTTCGAAGTCATAGAAAGCATAAGTACAAAAAGTTGCAAGTTCATGGTCACCAAAAGCTTGCATAGCTCCAGAAGAGAAGATCACTCTGCCGATATGGATTTCGAAAAGGTTCTTGCCTCTTTGTAAATGCAAAGTTTCATCAAATTCATCCACTTCATTGCCTGACAATAATTCTGCCTTGGATTTATGTGGTGTCGTACCATAGACAATATCTCTTAGCCGGGCTGCAACAAACAGAACAGAGCTACAATATGACCAACCATCTTGTTTAAAAATCAATGTAGGTAATGACTGAGTAGAGAGGAAAAAAGCGTAATTCAGTCATATTAACAATGTTACTTTCTTAAAGGCATTACCAAAAAACCAAACCACAAGTTTGAAATCATACATCTCCTGCTCATTTAGCACACTGACAACAATCAAGAACACCTCCTCAGTGGAGCTGCTTCAATATACATAAAGAATAGACACAACCCTCCAGCAATTAACAACAGATTACAAGGGAGTTAACAAGCAAAAAATTCAGAAGGCTTACGCAATGATCAAAACAAGTATCACCATACAAACATAGCAGAGACTTATGATACCTATTTTTGTAGAGTTGAACTAGGTTTGCCAGGGAAAGAAAGATCAGATCTGACTTTCAGCCTCAGTAATATCTTGAGTGGAGGGAACTACCAGGAAAGACCTTCTCGTGTTCTCTGGCCTCGCAGGTGGTAAATGGGAAACAAATTGAAATACGTGCTTACAGAATTAGAAGGTAAAATTTCAGGCTTCTGGTGCACCTTTTGCACACTGAAGCCATTAAAACAGCATTTTATATTTATCACACTGAAATATTCCATAGGTATATTACACGATGACTTTGGGATTTTTAACAGGAGGTAAAATGGCTGTGTAATGATAGGACAGTAAAATAAGAGGCTGACCATAACTGTACAATTTATTTAAAAAAAAAATTAAAAAATCTAAGTTTGGTAGTTTTATTCAGCAATAGCTGGAGCATAAACTGCTTTGTTGAATTTTGTTTGATTAATAACTTTATCATTTAAGTCAATGAAACATCACACAGATTTTTCCATGAAAGAACTGACCTTTCTACTAGTTTTAGGAATGGAAAAACACAACATTAATTTGCAAGAGATAAAACATTAAAAAAAAATAATATATATATATATAAAGATACCTTCTAGTTTTCTGATGCGTGCAGCTCTGATATCAAGAAGATGAGCATAGTGTTCCAGTTTTACCTCATAGTCTTTCTTTAGATGTTCCATCTTTTCTGTCACTGCTTCTACTTCAGTCTGAAAAAAACATGCACGTAAAAAGGACTTGTGAGGTTTGTCTGCACGGATGCTGCACCTGCTTTTTGGTTAAAATGAAAATACAGTTAGACGTGAGGAAAGAATATTTAGAGTATACAAAAAAGAGCAGCAATTTTAAATTCAGCAATACAGAAATCAGTTTGAATTTCAGCAAAATCTAAAAAACACTATTAAGAAAAACAGACTAGCTATTATTTCAGCACAACAGTCCTAATAGTTTGTTTAATGATTTTGTTATTTTAAACTTATATTAATTAAATGAAACATCAAAATATGACCTGCAATAATCCAGCCTAAGAAAATAAGAGCAGAGCATTGTGGAAGAGGAAGTTTATTTGATAAGTACACTTACTATTTTTCCAGTAAGGACCTGATAAGGGCTCAGAGATAATCCCAGGAAGGTTTGAGTGCTCTGATCAAGGTGAGTTAAAAGACTCATGTTATAGTCATTTGGGTCTCATGCTTTTTAAATGATACTTTCAACAATAGCAAATCTTACATTATCTATAAGCAGACTGGCTTTGCTGTTGAATTTGCAAGTCTTAATTATTACAAGTGCTTGTTAAGATGTTATTATCTGGGTATTTTTCCACTGTAAGTAAAGTTTAGTACCTGGTAATCTCTGTTAATTTTGTGCTGCACAATTAACATATTCCTTGTCTTTTCAAGTTCTTGCACTGTTTCGGCATGTGTTAATTGCAGCTCCTGCATGGAGGGTTCTAAATCTTTATGGATATCATTATCATCTTCTGCTTTTTCCAAAACTGTAAGGTCCTCGTTCTTCTGCTGCTTTTGAACCTGAAGCAAATTTGAAAAATTACTAGAACAAACTTCTGCAAGATATTTGGATGTATTTGTGCTTGGTTAAATGTAACACTGGGATAAAATTTTGGAAAAACACTAAGACAGTAAGCCCGACTTTGTAAATTTTGGGCATGTGGTAACAAAAAACCCAGAAATAACGTAAAGCAATAAGTATCAGCATTGTATTCAGTAATGTAATCTTGCAGTTATCAGGAACCCATGAAAATGTAGGAGATATTCAGAAGCAATCACTCCTCTCTATCCAATGAAAACACAATCCCCTTAATATATTTGCCTTGTATACAATCAATAATTCTCCTTCAGTAAATTTACAAAACCTAAATTATTATTCTCACATCTACATTGCCTCTGTTACTAATAGTGGGTTTTTAATTTTCATATAGGGATTTGTTTGGCTGGGTTTTTTGCCTTCTTTTTTCATTATCATTACAGAATTATCATTTGCATTTCAGAGGTAGAAGAATATTCTAATGACAGTAAACACTTCCTCAAGAAAACAAAATGTAAGGCACTGGAACACTGGAAGCAATGCAAACTTATTTTTTCACTGGTTTCTCCTCCTCACCCCCACTTCATTTTCAATTTTGCTGTAAAGAATAAAATCGAAACTTATGTGGAAGGGAAGAAAAACAGAACATCATCTGAGTATTTTTGGGGTATTTTCTAACTAACAAAGTGAAGTTGCTAAACATCGTGGTATCACATTTTAGAACTTCCACACTTACACTCCCACAGACTACAGAATTAAAAACCGAAAATTGCTTTTTAATAAACCTACAGGAAGAACAAGATAGCATCATTTAACTGAGAGTAAGTAAGTTTTTTTCAAAAAACTCTTGTGAATCTTGTTTAATTCACTTTCGATGTTGCCCTGAATTACCCACATAACTCCAGATTTCAGCCTGGGAAAATTTTATTTTTCCCTTCTGCTTCACTGTAACTAACAAGCGACAAAAGCACATGTATGGGCTTGAAGAATCCACTGCTAAAAGATGCAGAAATAAATCAGACCTTGAAAATGCCCAGTGTTGTGTAACATGTAATGGTCAACCAAGGGAATGGGTTGGGTTGGAAGGGACCTTAAAGATCATCTAGTTCCAACCCCCCATATGATCATTCTCTGTAAGTTACCTTTATATGCAAGACGGCTTCATTGAGTTCTGCCACATCAATATCACCTTCCTGAAACAGAAACACTTAATGAAAAGTTGTTATTGGGTGTGAATGAATACGGAAGAAATACATTCCGAGTAACAAGATGCATTCTCACTAGACATGACATTTTGCTTGATATCATGAGTAAACAGACACGGTTATATTTCTGTACTCTTTTACTTTCAGGAAGTATTTGCACTATGCATAAAACAGAATGTTTGGGTTTTTTTTTTTTCTCATATTTGAAACAGAAAATAGAGTTCACCTTGGTCAAAAACGCCATAAGATTTTTCAGTTCATCTAGTTGTTGCTTATGTTCCAGGCAGCGTGACTGCAGGTCTTCGTTCTCTTGCATCAGCTTCTCCTTTTCGTCTTAACATGGAAAAAGATCAAAATATTCTACTTAATGCAACAGAGTTATAAAAATTATAAACTTGCATGGAAATTTAATTTTAAAAAGTAGAAAATAATTTATTTTGTATAGGGAAATCTTTGCTATTAAAACAGAAAGAAAGGGATAGAAAACTACTCTTAGTTCTGATACAGCTATATGATTTAAAAAAAGCAAAACGTTCTTACTTTTATTAAAAGAGAACCTACAGCATCAAAAATCTACACTTTTTGTCTTTCTAAATAGAAAGATAAGCCCAACTAAGTACAGCTTTCTGTTTTGGTGGAAGGGAGAGAATAGGGGAGGAGAGAGGATATAAAACTCTCTGTCAATCTGAACAACTGACTAAAGACCATTGAACTCACCAGTAGGTTACACAGATTCTACACAAATACCCACTAATGCGTAGCTACACCCACAATGATTTCGCAATAAGATGTCAGAAAAAAATTAAGGATTAGGTGAAATAAGCAAGCTTTTCTCAAAATCATTGAGGTTTCTAAGGAACCAAAGCATGCACTCTCTTCTCTTCTTCCCTGGCCAAACTCCTTATTCTCTTGATGATAATGTTTTTTCCACAGTTATATTCTTGTACTTAAATACTATGAATTCATGTTTTAGCTCAGAATGATATAAATGTGAACTGTCAACCTGACGCGCAAGGATTAGTCTTTGTAATTCCCTTCTGTACGCGTGGGATTTGATTGGTAAAACATTACATACTTAGTTGAGAATATATTCTACTGCTTTCAACAAAATAGCTCACAATATCTTTTTAATGCTGGAATCTTTCCTGTTGACCCTCAGGGCATGATGCACAGCGTAGCTATTTCTACAGAACAGCTTTTCAGTTTAGAGGCTTGAACTCAGCACGAAACCGGTGGCTGAGATGCTAATCTCAAGGGTTTTGAAACGTTTCAAAAACTGACATCAGGTTAGTTTTAATTTTGCAGGGTTTCTAGATCAAATGACATCTTCACTAAAAATGAATCATCCAAGGCCATTGCTCCTACACACAGTAGCCTGACTCCTACATGTGCTGGGACTCTTGACCAGAGTCACTTCCAATTCAAACACATAATCACCAGTAAGGTTTGCATTTTCTTCAGTTATGAGGAAAACGTAATGCATTTGTGCAACTGAAAAGAAAACATAATGAGGAACCCTAAGGGCTAAAAATTAGAAAGCAAATCAGAAAACAATTGAAATATGCCTTGTGAATGGGAAGAGAAGGTAGGATTTCATGAAAGATGGTGAAACACTTATCAGCAATTGACTCTTCTGGACTCTCCCAAATAACGTACCTGGAAGACCTGTATCTGTTGGGAGCTCTCCCACCAAGGAAAAATTATGTCATTTCTTTTCCCTACAATATAAACTGAGATCTGAACAGCCACTTTTTCCAGGGACAAGGAGAAAAGATGCCCCTCCTCAAGTACTCCTATTTCATCATGACAATTTTCTGACAGCAGCAGCAAACTCAGCCCACTCTTTTTCTAACATGAACTCCAGTGAAGTTTTTGTACACATTTTTAATATTCACTCACGCTTGCTGCTTAAAATGTTAACTTCAAAAGTGAAAGAAAACTAGCTTTTGTTCAAATTGAGGCAATTTGAACAGCTTGTTGAACCAAAATAAGTGGATCAGCACTACCCATGCTGCCTCTCCAGATCCTCAACAGGCTGCTTCTCTATGATCCCAACCAAAGATAAAAATGAGAGACGTGCAGGGAAAGAGGCAGGAGAAAAGGGAGTACTTCTGCAACAGCCTTTAGGGAACAGAAGTCAGGGGAGGGTCCTGCCATTCAGTTTTCCCCATTTAACGACACTGTTTTTCATCAGGAGCCACTCAAACCCTCTATTGTTTGTTTCCACTTATAATACCATCAGCACTGATTGGAGCACACTTGGAACTTGCTGCTGCTTAGCTCGCCTCCCCTAATTTAATCCAAAAGCTGCAACTGAAGGGGATTGAGAGGGGGGAGAGAAGAGACGATCCTCACACCATTGGTGACTACATGCCTCAAGAACACATCATCACAATAATACCAGGGTTTTCAGTAGCCAGGCTATGACAGTAACCACACAAGAAAGAAGGGAAAAAATCTTCCCCAAAGGCTTTGGAAAACACCACCACAGCAGCTTGTGTGAAAGGCTACAGAGCTGCGAGTGGAAGCAGGCTGCAGATTTGCAGATGGTCATCTGTGTTGATAAGGGCTTTCTAAGACACCTAAGGGACACCCTTCCCAGCTGTAATCAAAATACACCTTGTGCCAATATATACAATATCCAAAATCAGAAGTTAAATAAACTTGCACAGGTGTCTTCCACATAAATATTTGTACACATTTGCAAAACATGAAAATAATTAGAATCTTAACCAGCAAAAGCCTTTGCATTTGTTCACCTCCCTACATGAATTCACAGAAAGAGATCTTATAGATCAACTTGTACCAACCAGGTACAATCGTAGGAGAGGAAAAAAGAAAGCCATTGCTATCTTCCCCTGGAAATAAAAAGTATTTGCTTCAAAGCCAACTGAGACCTCTTTTGCTTACTTTCCCATAATCTACCCACCATCGTGTACAAAAGCCTCTATCCTCCCCCTCTGCCTTGCCAAATGCTTGATTTGTCTATGTCCAATTTAGGGCAACAGGACTGCCTTCTTTGTTAGCATAAAACCAGACCTGTATTTAGGCTGGTATTTTGGGCTAGTTTTATGGACAGAAGAACAATATTTAGGAAGGAAAATATAATTTTTACTCATCTATTTCACGTCAGCTTTTACTGACGTGGAATAAATATTTGTCCATCAAGACAACTGTAAAAAACCAGTTAATAGTCTACTCTCTGTAAAACATTACTGTAACTATGCACAACAAATGCAGCAAGACATAAGATTGAGATTATATTAATGAAAAATAAACATTATTAAGGCATAAACATTACCAAGTAAAGACATACACAGTATGGATTTATGAGATAAGTGACACCAATCCTTGCTATAGTAATTGTTTCAGTTTAGATTTTGTATTAGTTTATCTCAGCCTTCTGAGAATTGGATGAAACACTGTCAGGAAGATACAATGAACCAAATATCTATCGTAATTTATGGCCAAGAACCTGAGAGATAGCAAAAAGACAAGAAACACAAGAAAACATTATATTCTTTAAAAAAAGGGGGGGTGGAGGGAGGTGGAATGTAGTCACAATGTGAAATAAGTTACTCGGCTGCCTGAATGTTTTTATTCTAAGTATTACCTAACACATTATGAAGTTATGGTCAGAAAAATAATACTAAAAAATTCAGATTCAAATTACGTGAAAAGAGAAATACTGAAGGAGGACATGGGAAAAGGGAAGATGATGTTAATCTTTTGTAGTATTAAGAATTTTCAAGACTTCATTTATTCTAACATATGTTTTAGTCCTGGAAAAGACATTTTGAGAAAAAGATTCACATGCCAATCTACAAAGGGTAGACAAGATGCTATTTCTACACTAGTTCTGGTAGATGGTAGGTTAAAACCAACAGTATTTCAGCTATTCTGCTGAACTTAAAAAAGGGTTGTGCAGCAAAGGCACATACTCTTGAGTATGCAACTGAAAAACCTTCTACTGCCTAGTTTTGTCAAGGCAAGAAGCTGTCAAGGCAAGAAGCTGTAATCAAATCCCAGAAATACAAGCAGGTCTTGAAGGGTCTGACAACATCTACTCAAGCTGCAGTGAGTTTAACTCAGGAGAAATGGAAAGTACAGTAATTTGGTGACCCAGTTCAAGAGTACAAGCTCGTAAGTGCCAATCTGGGTGGTAAAGAATTGCCACTTAAACACAGTGACCACAGAAATGACAAATGATGGAAGATATTGCTTGATTTTCCACATTCAACTTAATCAAAGAGTAGTATGGCCTATAACATTTTCAAGGTCTTAATACCACTTTAAATTTTGCATTACATGATCACAGAATGACAGAATGACATGGGGTTGGAAGGGACCTCTGGAGATCCTCTAGTCCAACTCCCCCGCCAAAGTAGGTTGCACAGGAACATGCCCAGGCAGGTTCTGAATGTCTCCAGAGACAGAGACTCCACCACCTCTCTCTTCCAGGGCTCTGCCATCCTCAAAGAGACAAAGCTCCTCCTCATGTTTAGATGGAACTTCTTATGTATAAGTTTGTGCCCATTTCCTCTTGTCCTGTCAGGGGGCACCACTGAAAAAGACTGGCCTCACCCTCTTGACACCCACCCTTTAAGTATTTCTAGGGGTTGATCAGATTTCCCCTCAGTCTTCTCCAGACTCAAAAGACCCAAGTCCCCCAGCCTTCCCTCATAAGAGAGATGCTCCAGGTCTCTAATCATCTTGGTGGTCCTCTACTGTACCTTCTCCAGCAGTTTCCTGTCCTTCTTGAAATAGGGGGCCCAGAACTGGTCCCAGTGCTCCAGACAGGGCCTCCCCAGGACAGAGCAGAGGAGCAGGATGACCTCCCTCCACCTGCTGGTCACACTCGTCTTGAGTGGATGCCATTGGCCTTCTTGGCCACCAGGGCACATTGCTGGCTCATGGTCATCCTGTTGTCATTGATGATCAAATGCTCATTAACTGTCTCTAACCGTCAATATGTCATAACTTCATATTACTGTAGCTTAAGGCACCTCATTTTAGTATCACTTAGGCTAATTTTGCAAACACTTTCCATGGTCAAATATAATGTTTGAATATTTCATCTGGTACTTTAATTAACTAGAGCTACTCAGAATCTTAATGGTAACCATATGCTGAGCTCAAGCCACCATCATAAGAGGAATTTTTCACAAGTAGGTCCACTTCATTCCATCACATTGTTCATGGAAATACACCTTTTAAAAATATAGATTTGAAGCAGCAACTGTAAACATACTTAGTTTACTTCCTGATAGTGCTCTTGCTTTGTAAACTTTATGTTGCCACAGTATATTAGAGTATTGAGATAAAAATATAAAAGATTGCAAGGTCTTAAAGATGCACCAAGAAGTGGTCCTGCAGCATGAAAAAAACAGGTATGAAGGAAACTGTTCAGTAGACTGGAAGAAAACTGTATTATTGTACATGCACATAGCTGTAAATAAAAACTAGTGTGTACTGAAAGTATTAAAAAATTTTGAATTTACAAAATTGAAAGACAACTAACCATCTGCAAGGGCCTGTATAGGCTTCATGTAACTTTGTACAGTAAATAAAATGAGAATAGTGGTTTACAATTTGAGAGAGACTGTGAGATGGTCTCTTTTCTGTAAGAATTTTTAGTGTAGAGGAAAAGAGAAATACAGAATAAATATTAACAAAGCAGAGGAAGAATGAATGCAGCTGGAGTTATAGGAACCTCATTCAACACATAACCTGCATTGGGTCAATTTTTGTATTTAACAGCTAATCCTGACTTAAGCACACTGTTCAAATGTACATTTAAAAGTCAGCTCTCAAATCACCAGCAACAGATGCTAAACTTTTCTGGGTAATATACCTGAACTCCAACACAGGAGAATCTCACATAATGAGTAAATGATGTTACTTCAAAAATATACCTCTTTCTACTTTGATTTTGTCAAGGATTTCATTTTTGTCAGCTAAATCAGACTTGATAGCAGTCTCTAGTTCAGCAATTTGCTGTTTCAGCTGCTGTTCCTTTAATATCCATTCCTGTTCCTGGGTCATACTGAAGGCACTGCAATAAAACATGTGGCATGTGAAAAACTTTTAGAAATCAGCTTCAACAGAAAATAATAAAGAAAAAAGCTTTTAGTGGCACAGAGACCACTGTCATCATGTCTTAGGAATTAAGTAAACATATGCTGGTCTGCTGCTGTTGAAACCAAGGCGCCTTTCTCAGGCTGCGGTTAAAAAACATGAAAGAGTCTGTGGGATGAGCAAAGGAACTGGCCTTAATTTAGAGCTCCAAAGTCAGAAAAGTTGGCAGTGTGCAACATTTGTGGGACTAGAAAAGGAATTCAGATGCGTATCCCAGGGTAATCCACAACTCCAAACCTCAGCAACTGACAACTGACAAAACCATTCTTTCCGCATACAAAACCTCTCAATGTTGAGAGCTGGGATCACCCACCTGATTTCTTTTAAATCTGCGAAACACAGAGAGCCTAAAGTCAGTTGCCCATTCAAAGAAACGTTGACCACAAAGTGACAACAGTTTTCTCAGACTGTAAAACAACAATTCTGATACTGATTAAGCAGCCCATATAAAGTAATCTTTTTTCTTACTTTAAGAAATAAAAAACAGAGATGGGCAAAGAAATTAGAATAACTATTTTGCCTGCAACACATTATTTACTTGTAAACGACCAATCTATGTGCAACAAGGGTTGCATGGACACAGAACCAGAACTGCTGAAACCACAACACGATGTGTGACTCAGACTGAAACAAAATTAAGTACATTATATAATTTACAGTATAATTCCTAGTAGGCAAAAAGACCAAGCAATGCAATGTGCTTTCATATAATTTAGACAGTGAGAACTATGGTCTTCATATTATTATTATTTCATACTTGCACTTTCATGGACTGCAAAAAATGGCCTTCATCCTAACCAACCATAAACCAGTCCATTTACTTTTGCATTCTGTGAAAAATCAGAAATTGTAGTTGGTTTTGGTGTTATTTAAAAAAACCTAAAACAACAACCAAAAAAGTCAGTTCCTCAACTCTTCACCTTAGTGACGCTCACCAGTTTAAAAAGTTCTCTATTACATCTATAAATGTAATTTACAAAAAAATATTCCGATATTTATTTATCAATCTGTCTCTCCCAGAGATCTCACAGAGATATAACAAAAGCCTCAACCAAAAAAACATAGAGAAGAAATAAATATCATAGAAGGCACAGCCCACACAGTTTCAAGGGCTGTACACACTGGCTGAAAGAGAACTGCCTGGTTTGATAGCTATGACTAAATAAAGTGACCCTGAGTACATGTTCACTATAAATGCACTTTACAGAAGAGACACAATATGTTCTATAATTGCTTAGATTTACTGCTCTTCAAAGTTTGATTGCCTCTGGGAGGAAAAGAACAAATCTTAGCAAATATTCTTAGTTTTCACGCTTCTGAAAATGTTTTCAAGTTTTAAGGACAATGATACCTATTCATAAGTGCATTCATTATCTTGAGGTATGATTCCTGCACATAAAGATGTAGCTACACATTTTTTCAGTCTTTCAAAAGACTACGGTGGCAGAAAAATCATTAACAGTTACTGTGATAGTAATTCAGGTGTTTAAATGAAGACCAATTTAGAAGACAGGTTTTATCCAAGCCTATACAATGCTAACGTTTATGTCAGATTGAATTGAGTCCACTTGTGTCAGTTCCTTCCTTTGAATTTTAAGATTACTCTTACTTGAATTCACGTGGACTTTCTTTCACATTTACTGTACTTCACTGCAGTTGGAGCCATCTGGGTAACTATAAATGGTCAACCACATCTGGCACCGTTTCCTTTGGAGGGAGTTTAAGCATTACTAGATTTGCATTACAAGGTCATATGAAAACAATTCCTCCAAAACTTTTATCCAAATGAATTGTTTTCTTGGATACCGACTAAGAGTCAACTGACAAATTCATGCTTGATCTATGTAAACTTTTCAGATGCAGTTCTGCAGTCCTTGCTTTGGCAAAATTCCCATCAACTTCAAGTGAACTTTAAAAAAAAAAATATCCAAATCCAAAAAAAACCCCAACAAACAACCTCAACCAAAGAAAAAAGAAAAAAAAATGGGTTTATGTCTCTCATCCTCCATTAAAAATGAAATAAATATTTATTATCTGGCACCTGTGGACACTGACCTATCCACTCCTAGGCAAGAGGTAAGCTGTAGTAAAACTGCAAATTCAAATGGGCAAGGGGAGAAGCTGGTCAACAAACAGTAGTTTAAATGAAATGATCCATTTCACTTTCTAATTTCTTGTTACCATATAGTAACATGGAATGATGAAACAGTAATCAAAGTTTAAATGGAAGTCTATGAAAAGAAAGTTCATTTTAGGGGAAAGAAAAGCCATATTGTAGATTACTGGGTTATGAGAGAACCATATTTCAATTTATGTTGTTAAACATCTTTTTAAGTTATCCCACTATGACTTAAACAGAGTAAGAAAATTCAAGCCAAGATTGTAAGATGATTTGCTAGTAAGAGTTACTTCTCTCCATAAAGAGTAGAAAAAAAGAAATCATACTCAGAAAAATTTGTAACGTGATCAGACTTTGGAGGAATCTACAACAAAAATAAGAGAGACAACTGACCAACTATCCCTGTACAAAACTCTAAATATTGTGATTATACAACTACATCTCATATGTAAAAATTTCACCATAGAAAGTCCAAAAACTGTAATAAATATTGTGCAAATACTATCAACAACGTTTGACATCACTCACATCGTGCTTACCCACTGTAATTTTTGTTGACAGACATCAGCACTGACAAACCAAAAAACTTTATGAGGATAAATAATTTTGATACAAGAAAAGACTTCAGGCATTTTGCCTACTTTCTGAGGCAATTATTAGCTCTAGGAAATTGTTCTTATTTTCTAATCCTCCTCAGTGTGAAAGACGGTATGGTTTCACGGAAAAGGAAAAGTTAATTTTTTCCTTTAATATGCCTGTGTCAATTGACTATAATTACTTCTTTTTCAGTACCAGAGAATTTGTGAATCATATCTGGCAATGCATTTTCATTGTAAGTGTTGCTGTTACAATTTATACAAGTCATTATGCAGAGAAACCTTTGTAAAAACTTAGATGAGCATATACAAAGACCTCAAGCAGAACCAGTACAAATGAAATAGTAGCTGTTACCAAAGTGAACAAACCACCCCTCAAAAATAAACACTGGAGAAGCCGTCAAATATGAGATTTTATATACACCCACTGAAAAGTGCTGGAAGAACTTATACAAGAAGTTCAAACACCACTTCGTCCCAAATATAATAAACTCAAAGGAATATATGACTAACTGGTGTATTCTTCTTTCAAGAAAATTCCTAAAAAATATTAGAAATTCAAATAAGAACTTCCTGTGTTGATGTTCAAAATAAAGTGACTTCCACTTATATCCTAATTCGATTTTTCAGAGAAAGTAATCCACTATTTCAAGAGTATTAGAACAAATAAGCAAACTGCTCTATTTCAACAGAGCAGATGAAATACAGGTGGAACACAATAAAAGTTTCCATACACACTTACTGATATGATGAACTGTAGCACAAATATATTCACGTGTGCACACAATATGCATATGCACATTCAAGCACACAGTATATGAAAACCTATTAAACGGGACAGGACTCAAGCTTTTATATTCAGAAAATATAACTTACCTGTTATATAGTTTATCATAGTTTTCCCTCAAGAGTTCCTTCTCTTTTTCTAGATCATTAATTATTTCCTGTAACTAAAATGAAGAAGGAAGTTTCAAGCACCGCACAGCACAAAAGGAAATTACAATAAATGTGCAATAGCAATTAGATAATAATTTGTGGGCACTGTCGGCCTTTTATTTGTTCTGTTTATACAACAATCTCTTAGAAGTTTCAAAGTAACACTTTTTTTCACCACATGGATTTACATTAAAAAGTATTTATTTCTGTTTTGGTTACATTAGCTGGTTAATGACTCCTGGAAATATTTTTTTTATCAACCTCAAGGAAAACACAAGACTTTGCTTTTAAAATGCTCACTACAGCAGGACAGGGTTTTAAAAACATGAGATGCTTTAGCCCAAAAGATATACCCTACACACTTTATGATAGTTTAAAGGTTTGGGATAACTATCAATATGGTAATCCTGATAACCTTGGTTAATGTAAAATACATTCAAAACAGGTAAGCCAGGCAGCAAAACTAAACTTAAATTGCTGCAAAATGAAAGAAAAAATATTTGTAGACTCTTGCTCCTCATATACTGAAGAGAATGAAGATTAAACTGTACTAGTTTTAGCCCTATACGTGGTGACTGCTAGTGATGACATCTGCCTCGAGCCACTAGACAAAGATATAGAAGTGACTGATTTGAACTGCTGAGTGAGATGGAATACTGCACTGCACTGTAACCAAATCAAGTTGAAATAACACTGAAGAAAATAGCAATATGTGATCAATAAACCAAGCAGCATAATTTTTTTCTGGTTAACAAACCACTTGTTTAGTATCAGAATTGACACAAAATCCTATGCTTTAACCTTTAACTATTGTCCAAACACTGATGCAGTCATTTTGTGGCATGGAGACAAGGTATAGCTCATGATTCTATGAAAAGCAAGCAGCAGCCACAGGATTTTCCTTGTAATGGGATAAAAGTGTATGTATCACCAGGTCAGTCTCCTAAATATGTGTGAAAGGTCTATTCCCTTTTCCACAACTAAAAGGTATCCCATAGTTAACTTTTCCCTTATCTATGTGTACTACCTAGAGGCGACTAGATTTCTTGGAACACAATCTCACCTCCTCTGTCCTTCGGTTTGAAATAGTCACTGATTGCAATTCTTTTTCAAGACGGAGGCACTTTAACCGCTCTTCTTTAAGCTGTAGATTCAGTTCATCACCTTTTGCTATTAAAGCATCATGGCTCATCTTCAAGTTCTTTTGGTTCTACGAAAGGAAGGAAAGAAAAGGCCAGGGAAAAAGCTTACTATAAATTATACTTAGTAGAACGTTAGGGCGCTGCACATTCAACCAGTGGTCTCTTCTGGCAGTATTTAACAGATATTCTCAATGTGGTCAACGGGAGACACTCTTGAACTAAGAAACTGAAAGCAACTTTCAGTACACACGGCCAGGAAAAGGTGGCATTCACATAGCTCTCATGAACATCAAACCCTCAGTTCAGTCATCATGAAAACGACCAAGAAATACATCTGTTAAGCAATTAAAAGATTTTGCTGTGGTTACAGTGGTTAGACATGCTGACCAAAAACACTGCAGTAGCAAGCAAAAATGAATGTTGACCACAGTTATGTTGATCACAGAATTTGCCAGAGCTCTGTTAACCCGTAATTGTAGAGCTATAATTGTTCTGTAATCCTAATGCACTCAGTTCTATTTCCCCACTAGCAGTAATTTAACGAGGGACCTATGATTTCTTTTACATTTCAATTTACTTTGCTGGATTACATTAAGGCACATTTAACTAATTTTAATATTAAATGGACGATGCTGTTAGAACCTCTATTTCCAGAATACCAGTTAATATCGTACTCCCTACATTCCACAATGCTTTAATGAAGCCTCATTCATTAAAAACTTCCATGTAAATCACATTCATAGTATGACTTGAAACAAAACAGCCCCAAACCCAGTCTCCTATTTAATAAAATGATTATATGAAAATTTATGTCAAATACATGTATGACTATAGATAATGTTTAATGATTCTAGACAGAAAAAATTAGCTTGATGTATTCCATACAATATTCCTACAAAGCAGTGAAATGGAGAAGCTGAAAGTGAAACCTCTACAAATTGTTGAGATTCACATGCTCTCTGAGTAGCCTAGAAACAAACAAAAAACCCACAGAAAAGACAATCACCAGCCTGACTTTCAGCCTCTTTTACCTCAAAAATATCATGGAGAATAAACAATATTGGGAGTCAGTCTTATATCAGAGAGAGATAAAGGAGTATATTACTCATCAATTTTTATCAATCTTTCTTTAGTGCTCCTCTAGCTCTGTCCTGTATCTGTGAACCGTATTTCAGCAACTTCAAAAAAGGACATCTTAAAAGTATTTTTATAGTTTTTATTTCTCTCCAAATGTCTTTATCCTCAAAATCAGAATCCTTACAGTCTCCATCCCTTCCAAGTGAACCTATTTTTTCTCTCAGCTTCAATTTTTCACCCGGTTCTTTTCAATTTCAGTAACTTGTGTCACTTCAACCCACTACACATGAAGAAACCGCCCCCCTACCACCTTGGCAAAGTTGCCTTTCATAGACCATTTCATCCTCACCTCTTCCCTTCATTGCCAAAACTGTTGAAAAAAATTTTGACAATTGTATTTATTCTACTGAACCATCTCATTAAAAGAACTAAAAATATCCTCCTGAAAAATCTGCTTTCTTCAATTTGGTTCTAATCCCTCAGTGTCTCTGTTATTCTCCTGACCATTTTGCATTAACTTCCCTCATTAGCTTTATGGGGACCATGACTTCACCCTCATTATGGAATCTTTACCTGGATATTCCTCTACATCTGAGCATTCTGTAAGCATGTTTTTTCCCCCATTATGCCCAAATTCTTTTCTTTCCTGCTCTCCCTGGAGTATCCCAAAACTCAGGTCATGACAGCAATTGGGATGTTGATTTTAATTTAATATTTCTAGTTGGGAATTTTCTTTCTTTGGGAAACGTTCCTTGATAGTATTGTCAATCAGAAATAACTCATTTAAAAAAATTATTTTAATAGTTTCAGGGTCCTATATTCTTCTAAGCAGATGACACAACTCCTTCATTTAATTGGCTACATTAAAATCCTTTGTTAACAAATTGTTCTATAAATGTTTGTTAGCAAACTTCAACATTAGATGGAGCAGGACTGTAAGCCCCTATCATCCTGTGCTTTCACATTTTGGGTTGACTCAAGTTCAAAGATGAACGTAGAAGAACAATATGGGTTTCAGTTGCTAGGACCTGAACGTCGTAAAAATTGTCAAGGTAAACATGCTCTGTTGATAAGTACTTTACGTGCCATCTAAAGTAGAAATTTTGGATTTTGCAGTTCTTCACATTTAGTAGCCATGTTTCAAACATTCAAATGACTGGAAATGGGAAAAAACACTGTATCCATTAACTTGGAAAAAAAAGAATGAGACAGAAAACACACTCATCCTTTTCAAAAACGCAGCTTTCATTGTGAATATCAGAAACAATGTCTTCAAATACCAGTTTGAATCCTAGACATGTGTTTCCATTCAGCTGCTGCCAAGATAGAGGCATAAGTACTTGACGTTTGCTGTAAATTACCAAAAAGTCGCATGTGATTTAAAATGGAACAGTTTACTTATCGCTTTCTATTTTCAAACACAAAAAGCCATGTCAAAGCTGTTTTCCCTGGAATTTACATCCTACATAGTTCTCCATGTGAAAATTTAGATTTGAGCTACTAACACAAGACCTGCTTTGGCAGAGAAGATACAGGGATTACAGCGGGGCAGCAGGAAGGAAGCAAAACAAAGCAAAACGTAGAAGCAGAAAAAAACAGCAAAAAAGGAACAGAAGAAAAATCTAACAACACACAAGTATTATTCAGCGTGCTCAAATAACAAGCAGCAGGCAGCAGTAAGAGTTTACAAGGATATCTAGTGCTGCCACCTTGTAAGGCTCTATTGCATGTAGAATTCTTACCCACAGGAAGTGTCCCATTTCTAAAATATCATCGTATCAACACTGTCTACACACGCCGTTCTCCAAATACGTATGGGAAGAAGCAGAAAAATACTGTATAACTAAAAGCTATACAGAATTTACCATACACTTGCATGTTCTGAAGATATTTTCATGTAACTGCTCTTTTTATAAAGAAAATCTGTTACTTCCAGTAGCCCTCTAAAATAATTTCCATGAATTTATGAACACAAGTGAAGTCCTAATGGCAGAACTCCAAACAGCCAAACCTTCCCAGCTTTATCAAAGACTGACAACATGAGGGGGATCTGCTGTCCCTTCTTTAAATCAGTATATTTAAGTCAAACCCATCTTTTTAAACTATTGGGAACCTCTTTAGACAGCCAGGCAACTCAGTTCATTCTCCACAATCTGTCTGGGATGGCTTTACAGGTCAAGTCTTACAACCTGCTAGACTCTTCTGAAAAAAACCCTAATTTTAAGACTAAAAACCCCTACACATCTGGAGTATTTTGGGTGCGATGTATTAAGTGGTTCGTTTTCATGTACTCAGCACTGATTCAGAACCAAGAACTGTGTGTATTTATTTTCCATTTAGGCATGCTTATGTGACAAGAGTAAAAATGAATGTTACCGACCGAACTGCAATTACCTCTTGAAGGTGGAGAAATTTTGCTTCCATTACTGAAAGAGCATTGCTTTTCTCAAACAGCTGTTTTTGAACCTTGATCATTTCCACATTGTCCCGAATGTTGAGCCTTCAAAATTTTGTTAAAAAGAAATACATCATTAGCTTAAAGATAAAAAATGAATTCTTGTTATTTTTGAAAAGTTGAAACCCTTAGCAAATAAGCTTTCTTCAAGACACTTGGGAGAAGAGTCAGTGTGTAATACCCAAATTAATTTCTTCTTCTATAATCCCCATTACAGAATTTAGGTAAATAAACCTTCTACTGCACGATGACATAGCAGCTTCATTCCATATGGATACATCTCTATTTATCATATCAAACTATATATGACAGACAGATTCCTATATCTAAAGGGATGATTTGTTTTCCATTCACTCATTTTCTACCCTCCAAAGCAGATTACCACTACATGCAGTTTCCTTTTAGAGTTTAAACCTCTGCAGGGCTGCTTTGAAAAAGTGATTTAGCAATTTATACTGTAACACCTTAAGGATGGCTGGACTTCAAACGAGCTGGGGGTGTGTCTTAACTTCATGGAAATCACTCAAGATCCATGTGGAAGTCCTATATTGTTACAATTCCAAGATTATTTTGAGAATGTACTGTTTAATAGAAAGGATGCTTAAAAGAATTCAAAATGTAAATAAATACTAATTTCTGATGTTTTCCCTTGCTTCAAGCAGTGAAGCCAAACCCTGTTATTTTCACAGCTTCTTCAAGTACAGGAAGAGAAACCCATTCTGATTTGTATTGATATAAAATGTGATAAAATCAGAATAAATCTTTAGCATTTGAAAAGGTAGTTTCTCTTCCAATGTTTATCTATTTTAGACATATTGGAGGAATTGTCATAATGCCACGCTGGAGCAAGAAAATGGACTACAAAGCTTACACATCTGTAAACCAGCTGAGTACGTGAAATACTTTCCTTTTATTCTGTAAGATATCAAAGCCTATTGTGTTTTGGCATTGCCCAGTTAATTGTCCTTACACAAAAGATAAACACACTCACAAACCTGAGTTCTACAAGAAAGAGCCATAATGCAATGCTAAAACTATCATGTGTCTAAAACATGTTATCTACATAAATTAAAGTTGTGGTGAGTATAGACAGCAGCACTGTCTCATGCTAGCTATTTAAAAGCTAATGTAGTGGCACGTTTTTATTAATCTTGTTCCACACATCAAACAAAAGGCTCCAATGCCTTCAAAGGCTTTTTCTTCCCCCTCCTTCTTTTTTAAGCAGGGGGCTTTTTTTTTTTTTTAAGCAGGGAGCTTTTTTCCCTTCCCTTTTTTTTTTTTTTTTTTAGGCAGGAGGCTTTTTTTCCTTTTTTTCTTTTTAAGTAGAAAAAGGAGCAGATGATAGTGAAATTTATGATGTACAGATGTAAACCCCATGGCTCCTGACAATCAACATTAACTATTTTTTCAACAGTGAATGAAACAGCATTTGATTTAAACAGGCTTGGAGTACTGATGTTATGAAGTAAATTATTCAAATTTGGAAGTGAAAAATTACTTTTTTGGGGGAATTTCAAGTCTGACAATTTTTAGAGTATTTACCTCATAAAGTCTCTAGCAACAGAGAACAAGTGCCATTAATTATTTATTAGTGTGTTACATAGGGATCACTATCTCAGCTCTCATCTTAGGCTACATCAAGAAAATTCTCTATAGTACTTCTACAATATTTTATTTACTTATTTAAATAAGATCTGTCTAAGAAACATCCAATGTATCTACGTGCATGACAGGAAGATTGCTGGTGAAGAACAAAACCATTTCGGACTTTGTGGGCAAGGCAAAGTTAATTAAGTTGGGATAATTCTGTTGGGAAGATTCATTTTTCCATAAACAAAGTCACAACAGAAATTGATTATCTACACAGCTTTTCCTCTCCCAGGCAGTTGATGTATTCTGTTCCCAAAACATTTGCCCACATATTCTGATATACCAGAGATTATATACAGATTTGATTTAAAAGTAATGCTGCCTTTCACTTCTATATATAATATTTTGCCCAAAGACTAACAATGTAATGCATAAGAATAAAGCTGTACTAAGGTAGCTTATTCAATATTTCTCTATAGCCAAAAAACGCCAAAGATTCTGTCACAGAACCTGAAGACAAGGAGGTAAACCTGGAGCAGAAGTTAGAAAAAGAAAAGGAACTAATATCCTTTTAGAGGCAGAAACGCGAATTAACGGGCATTCTGATTTAGCTCTAGCACGCCTTATGCCACAAGTGCAGAAACAAGGAAGGTGAACTCTATCCTTCCACTCTAAACCTTTTCTTAAAGCTAAATTAAGAAGGCTGCAATTGGAAATGAAGCTAGGAGAAAGTGACTCCTTAAAAAACTAAGAATTATGTTTGGGGTTAATGTTTGAAGTACACTAAAGAGACAATCTCTTCTCCAGACTTCTTATCATTTGGATTAAAAGCATATAGAGGGGGGTCCCAGTACCAGGCTGGGGACCAGCTGTGTGGGAATGGGGGACTGAGAGCAACCTACACCAGAAGGAAATGATTAAAGAAAGGATCTTGACCTGCACTGTACAAATTTATGCCAGTAAATCCCAGATGGCTAAGCTAATAAAATTGAGGTCTAATTAAACCACATCTCTCGCATCTTGTCTTTGCTTCCATATGAGCAGGACAGGAATACAATATTGAGACTACTCTTGGAGACTATCACATCAGCTGAACCCGTGGCTCACAAACTTTCCCTATTCCTATTCAGAACAAGAAAAATAAGCAAGTAAAAAACCATCACCACCATGTTTCCAGGATCACTTACCCTCTGTCTGGCAAAATAAACAAAAGATTTCCAGACTAATAGCTCTCAACCCCAAGTAAAGAATAAAATCAGGTACAGAAATGCTAATATAAGGTTTTCATCTTTTATACTAGATGTGGTGTATATATATACACATCATAGACATGATTTCACAAATTCATATACATGCTGTAGTCACTCAAAACCCTTTAGATTATGCATTGACACTAACATTTTAATCTGCATCTGCAATGCTACAACACAAATACAAAAGTCAGAAGTGTGTCAGATACGATACTCCTGTTCAAGAATTCATATATATAACAGGTCTAATTCCAAAGTTGCACTGCAGCAAAAAACGCCAAAGGAATTAAAAAATTAAAAGCTGATTGGCAAATAGGCTTTTCCATTAAAAAACCAACCAACCAAAACCCCCATAACACATGCAAAACTCAGATACTTGTTTCACAAATGTATTTTGAGGTGACTTTAAACACACTTTTGGAAAGTATAATGAGCAATTAAGTAATTTGAAGCTAGCTGCTTGCAAAATGTGATTGTTTGGACTTACTGTTTTAACTTTCACACTGTGTATCACAGACATCAAACCATGAGGTTATTATGGTTTTGGCCATTTTTAAATTAAAAACAGTCAAGTTAAATGCAGTTAAATTATGCAATTAAGAGAATGTGTTTAGTCTAAGAGCCCACAGGCCAAGTTTCCCCCTTAAGTTAATTTTAAGTCGGAATTGTATATTCCTGAAACAATCCCCAAACAATTTCTAATGAAAAATTGAAAAACCATTGATTGCACTCATGTTACAATAATCATGCTGAGGAGCACACTGCGTATGAACTCAGGTCCACTCTGCAGCTCTTGTGCTGCTATACAGAAACAGCAGAGAAGCTGCAAAGGCAGTTTTAAAATATAACTGGATATCTTGTGGGCTTAGGACTCAGGTTAACTAGAATCTCCCTCCCTTACCAGTGATGGATCAATAATTAGCAATTGTGGCTGCTTCACTACTTGGAAACTACAGTTATTTCAATCACAAGAATGTCTTAATCAGGTAGCAGAATAAAGAATGTTTTCCTAAAGGTTGAAAGTAATCTAATTTTTTTAACACTAAGCTGAGATGAAGTGGTACCACAACATGAACATGGATGGAAGCACATTTATTATGTCCTTTCGGCACCCTACAGTTCCTAAATAACTTCAACAGATTTACCGTCTTTAGGTAGTAACAGAACTACACAACAGCCAAGTGTATTCTTTACAAAACATAATAAAAAGCGGCCAAGTGTACCAAAACTTGAAAGACGTAAGCTACAAAGATGAGATAAGACGACCTATCAGTCACCCAGAATTCACAGATTGTAACTTAGGTCAATTATGACAGATTCTATACAACTACTTTGATAAATACAAATAAATAAAGGATTTGCACTACTTTTTATAGCCTGATTTTATTAAGGACTTTTAGCTGAACTTGAAGTGTATCTCTGCTTTGAAACTCCTTAAAATTTCACAGAAACGTGATAACTGACAGCAAATTGAAAAGTTATGTTCAGTTTCTGACTGTTGTACTCAAAGAATAGTGTTTATCAATAAAAAAAAAAAAGCACAAAAGTTCTTTGAGATTTGAATCAAATTATTTTCAAAGAATGAAAAAAATATTTTAAATATTTTCTGAATTCACTGTAGGGAGAGACATAGAAATTATTTATTAGAACAACTTCTTTAACCTATTTAAACTATATAAAGGAAATTCTGAATAGGAGAGACTTATGACTTTGTGAATAATTTAATAGCAAACATTATGATGTATTATTTATGTAGCACCACTGATGCACAAAAGGGGTGACTCTCTTGAAAGGCAGTTAAAGAACTGACCACGTATTTCTCATTCGAGTAGAACTTTCATTGAAATCAACTGAGTAAGGAATGCAGGATCATACTGTAACAGATCCTTAATAAAATTAAAAGTAACATGCTGAAAGTGAAACAGTCAATGGAGGGAAAATATATACAAAGTCACAAAATTTTTCATATATTTTTGCAAAAGTGAAAGAAGGGGGAGAAAAAAAAAGAGATTAAATTAACAGAGGCTTCACTATGAAACCATTCCACAAGCATGTTTGTCTGTTTCATTACACAGATACACCATCAAAAATTTGCTAATCTACTCCTACATGTCCATTATCTTTCTGCTATTTGTAGACTCCAAATTATCAATGAGTACTAATGAACATTAAATTATCTACTATTGACCTATATCTAACATTTTCCAAGAATTATATTAAAAAAATAATAGACAAAATTTAATGAGTTGAACTTCAATTGAATCTGAATCAGCTGGAAATGAATTTTCAAAAATATTATTTATGAATCTCTTTCTTTATTTGTGAAAATAACGTAATAACCTATTATCATAACAATCTCCTTGGTTATGACTTGGTTCAACCAAAGGGAAAAAAAGGAATAAAACAAATATTTCTTACCAGAACAAATAATTTTCATAGCTGTATCTAAACATTATGACACACCTCTTCTAATGCTTCCACCATGGAGATTTCTATTTTTCACAATACCTTTGGCTTGCTGTTCCTTGCTCTTTCAGCCGTAGAGCAGATTCTTCAATTTCCTTTCCTTTCCTTCTCAGCTGATTCGCGAGCCTCTCTTTGGAATGTTCTAGCTCCTCAATGCGCCCCCTTTGGGACTCAATCACAGTCTCCCTGCAAGTATGAGCATCTTAGTTTACAAAACCAGGTAAGGATTTAATAAACGAAAGAAGTTACATGAATACTCAAGAAAGCAAAAAATTTTAAAACTGTTCAGCAAAATTTGTGCTTCTTAATGACGTTTATCACAACAGAGGTTTAAGATTTCAATTTACTGTGACAATAATTAAAGGTCACCATGTGAAAAGATGCGAGTAGTACAATAGATGCATAATTCACACACATTCTCAAACACAACACAAAGAACATAACACTCTTAAAATAAATGTTTATGTGGAGTGAATAATATTTAGCAGAACCTAGGCTGAAAGCATGGCTTATGGTTTCTTACACTCTATATTAAATGTACCCTCATCCCAACCCATTAGTATAAAGTATTTTCTGAAAAGGAAGCAACCATTACTAACTATCAAAAGAACGTGAAATTTTCAATGGATGGAGCAGTAAGAGCTATTTTTAAGCTTTCATTCTGAGTTAGATCACTTCATGTAAAAAAAAACCCAGATATGGAATTTATCTAGTAAAAGGAATTAAAAAAAGAAAGGTAGAATACACTACAGATCAGAGTCTGGATATTTTTTAGTGGCCAAAACTTTGCAATTTTTATTTTCTTCACAAGTTAATCTCAGATACCTTTTGCAATAACATTTTTTCTAATAAGAACAAGCAACACTTCACCTACAATTTTTCCCACTCTAAGTGTTTTGATGCATAAACTACAGTTCTTCATTACTTCATACACCTACCACAGACTTAAAAATACCCTGAGTTTTTTGGCTACCTGTTTGCTTTTGTGCACCACTCTGAGCAGCTGTGTTTGTTTTTTCCACGTCTGCGAGACCTGAAATCTCTGGAAAAAATGCTATTCGAATGTTTTCTGGATCTCAACACAATGCTTTTGACCAGTCTTAGGAGAAATGCTACTGAGAACACCGACATTCCTGACAGTCTTAATAGTTAGCTCTTATCTTCCCAGTCTTCAAAAGTTACAGTTATAGGAGAAACAGCCCTTTCTAGGCCAATCACTATAAAAGGACTAAGGGCTTTTTTCTTCAGTAGCAATATCCTATTATGATATAAATTAATATTATTATTTTGTGTTTGTAACTGTTCAGCCAGGGTTAAATTCAGACAGGATGCTAGCAAGAGTGCAATTCAAACATTGTTAAATAATCTAAATTTCTTTTTAAAAATAATTTATAAGAATATTTCCCACTAAATATTTAAGTTTGCAAAACTTCAAGCACAAAATATATAATTGTCCATTAATTCACGTATTTGTATACTTAGCTTGCCCATTTATTGAAAATTTAGCATTTATGGCTATTGTAGGAAATCTAATGTAGGTAAATCCTTATGGAAAGAAACACACGTACCAAAAGCAGCTTTTAGAAAACCAGCTTTCTAAAAAGCATAATAGGTTCCCATATACTTTGGAGAAGAAAAATGTTCTAATCAAATCTCAGTATTACATTTAGATTAGTATTAGATTTAGATTAGTATTAGATCAGTATTAAATTAGATGTTAACTACCTTTCTCCACCCTATGTAACACCTCTCTGTTCTCATGCAGTCTCATTAAGGATGCTATTAAGAGCTTCCTGAGCTTCAATTTCAGTTAAAATGTGCAACTGGATTACAACCAAATTCCAAGTTATGAATCAAAAGAATTTTGCATTACTATCCTATACTGCACTTTCTGTAACTTGCCTGTAAGATCTGACCACCTTTAGAAAGGAAGCTTAGATGCATCAGTGTAACACATTCAATACAGCCACCGCTTGGAGGGGTTCTCCTACACATTTCAAGAGTTCTGGTGGTAATAATTTTGCAGCTAAGATTCTTTCTGCTTTTATTGGTTTTGTCCAGCAGTAAGCTGGGCAGCATCGCATCCTAGCAAAAAGAAAGTCTCACCATTGAAGATTTTAACTTCCAGCTAAATTCTTATGTACCTACATTTGCATTCTTAATTCCTGATCCTATGTATTCCTCATCATAAAACACTTCCCATGTTGTCAGCAGTGTTAACAGTTGCCAGATCCAGCAACATCACTTACTTTTCTGAAGTAAAAATTTCAGAAAAATGTATTTTTTCCCCTCTAACAAAAACCTCAAGTTGTAACAATTATAATGACAAAAATTAAGAAATATTAAAATCATACAATTCTTTTATTTCAGCTTTTAGATCCTCGAGCAGATCCTGTTCATCACTGGGGAGCACAAGATTAGGTGATTTGACTTCTAAATCTTGAAATTTTCTTCCTGAAAACAAAGACAAGATAAATTTTTGTCTTACTGAATGAAAAAGCATTTCACAACACAATAATCTCTATACAGTACAAACACTTACAACTCTTATATCGATGCCATAGAAAGTATTTTTACATCAAATTCACACAGAAAGAGATAATGGAAGTTTCTACAACATATCTGCTGTAAAATTTGAACTACGGGCAATACAGCACACGCTGTTAACAAGAACTGCTAAAAACATGTCTTGAAATGTTTTCCTTAGAGTATTTTACTTTTAAAGACAGAAAACAGAGATGGTGTCTTCAAAGAACAATATCGATATTATTAAACAGGAATGTGGACTTGTAGTCACTTTTTCTCTGATAGCAGTTGCTTTCTTGAGTATCATTTACCTAGACAAGCAACTACAGGACCTTTTTTAACATCAGTGCAAATAATTTCCTTATGTTCTCTAGAAGCACACTAGGTCGCTGGCGATGAAGAAAACCGAGAAGCCACTTAAGTAAGAATTGTTAGTTCAAAAATAAAAGTAAGGGTTTCTCCAAATCTTTCTCCTTTTTCTCTTTCTTCAGCAAGAAGAAATTAATGAATTTCTGAGGTGGGACCAAACTATGCATTAAATTTCAAATACAACATTATGCCATCTCTCACTCCCCTCAGTAACGTAATTTAGGTTCAAGGTGCAATTATACCAGCAGGTTCACAAAATGACTGAAAAAAATTTTACCTACTTTGCATTTGTGCTGACTTAACTTTATTTATTTATATGGTCTGAATTTTAATCTTTAAGTGTTCTTTTAAGGTATTGGTAATTGTGCTATAAAAATATATACTCTAGGCATATGTATAAACATATGTATATTTATTTTTGTTCAAATCATTACATATCTTTGATGGTTTTACTCCACATAGAAAGTAAGAAGAGAAACCAGTGAGTCTTTAGTGAAAATTCACACCTGACCACATCTTTTGGATGAACTTGCTATAGTATTTGTAAACCAGCAAACACAAAGCAGATACAATAAGGTGTATTTATTATTTGTGGATTCTTCTTGCTTCATGCTGCCCTGAAGACAGCTAAGCTCTCCTGAATTTTTCCAGGCACTCATTTTATTTTTGGAGAATTGCTCTGAACATTTTTTGATCCGCACTAAAAATGTTCTGAGAATCAGCCTCATAGTTCTACAGCAGTTTTTAAAGATAGCAGGCACATATCCCACACTAGACTGCTGGGTTTATCTTCATTAATCAAAAGGGCAGGATGAGGAAACACGGAAGAGAAAAACATGGAACATTCTACACTAGTGAATAGTACAGGAAAATACTCTCTGACCTTCTGAGAGACAACACTACTGTGTCTGAGTTCTGAGTATTGCTTACTAGATTCTTAACAATAGTCTTCATTTTAGAAAATTTGTGTTCAAGAAACTGCATATTCATAGCACTCCAACTATCAGAACACTTTTAGTTTGGACAAGGTCTTAGAACTGAGATAGACACACTAGAATGTCTGTGAAATTTCTGAACGTTGTTATCTGATCCGCATGTTCTGTGAACAACTTGTCCTTGTTTTTTTTTCTTCCTCACGTTCTCTTCAGTTTAAAAAACCACTGCCTCAATCAACACAACCTCAATCCTAGTTCTGCACAGAACACCTTTGATCTGGATCTGCTCTTATGTCAACTCAAGTCCTTGCAGTGTGCCACAATCAACATTTGCTCTTTAATGCTTAAGCCAAGATGCCCTTTCCTCTGAATAAATTTATTATATTTGTACCCCGTTTTTTGCATTTTTAAAACAAACAAAAACTGATCTGAGGAATAAAATTGACTAATTCATGACATAATGTGTGAAAATGTAGATGTGTTTAAGATGTTAAAACTTGTACTATATTCAAATTAAAGCAGCAGAGTGGTAGAGCTTGTTGCTTTTTGTCTGCCTGAAAACACGAGAATTATTTCTGTTTTCATATACCTGAATAATCAACATAAAAGAAAAAAAATATCCTGGTGAGAGGGTGAGATGGAGGAAAAACCACTGTAAAACTGGCCATTAGCCTGATCCATAGCTTGAAGAATTTAAGGAGAAAGTTCTGCTACCTCAGTTTTCCACCAGGGTCAATGTAGCTGCACTTTTTTTAAAAAACACATTATCAGTACTGCGTATGTTAGCAGTGCACAACTACTTCTACAAATGTTGATATGAAAATAGAAAGGTTTTAGAGTGTAATTTCCAAATGTAGCTACCATAAATAAAGGACTGAGAGTAAGACTGCCTTAAGCAGTAAGTCTTGACAGTAAAAAGCATCATTAAAGATGGCTGCATTGTGGTATTTGCTTTCGAAAGTCCACACATGTAACAGATTTTTCAATTCTGCAGCGTTGTGCACACATGTATCAAGAGACTAGAACAAACCTTGAAATTAAAAAAGGAAAAACATGTGCAAACAAACTACAGATGTAAAATTTTATTATAACATGACAACACTATATTTTTTCATACACTTCTTTTATAAGCCTTGAACATGTAGAGAAGTTATACTAGGAAAGTCCCATGATTTTAACTATTAGAAAACTTGCTTGATAACTACTTTATTTTCAAATTTGTACCTTTGTTTAACCCCTGCCACTGTGGATTCTCAAAATAAGCTCTCCAAAAGCAAACAAATTATCATGACTGCTATAAATAATGAAAGGAAAAAAAAAAAGGAGGGGAGAACAATCTTTCTGCCTACAGGTTCTGTTGATGAACAGAAGAGTATGTACTTACTACAGGGAAGCAATAATTACTGGTATCTGTATAAACGACTGTTTTTAATGAAGGTGAATTATACCTTTCTTCGCGTGCTCCAGCATGCCAGCAGCCTCACTCACTTTTTTGAGACCAGTATTAATACGAGACTGAACATAGCTGTAGGGACAAGACCAACGGCCTTGAATCTGGAGCTGCTGCTTAGATGAAACGAGTCTGCTGCGGAGGCTCTCGTTTTGCTTCTCAAGCTCACAAACTCTCTCTTGCAAATGCTCAACCATTTCTTCTAGCTCCACAGCCTGACCCAGCCGCTTGGGGCCGCCACCAACCTGTTCAGACCTTTTTTTATCATTAACAAGCCGTATTAACTTGGTGGCCATTCTGGGGAAAATAATAAAAAAAGATGAAAAAGAATGTGAAAAGTCAGCATAAAAAGCATTCTGTTGAAAGGAACATAATCACTGTGAAGACTTCGGCGTAGAACCTGAATAATAAATTTCAGGTTTTGATATAACTATTACTGCCTGTGAAGAACTCTTTGAAGATAATTGAAACCACTGTGCAGCAATCTGCTTTATAGCACTGACAAATAACAGTTTCCTAAGGCTTATCATTTAAGGTTAGTAAAGGGAGGACACATATTTACTCCATATGCTGCTTAAATGTAATTTTTAACGCATGACCTTATATAGGAACCTCTGTATGCTGTTAAGTAAAGTTACAGATTTGGGATGTGGTGGGGCAAACTATAAAAGCTACAGTTCCACAAAACATTCAACTATGGAAAGAATGCTAATAATATGCAACATTCCAATGATACATAATTTCCAGTATTTTAGGATTTAAATATATATTTCAGTTCCAAAGAGGCTAAAATACATAGGTGGAGATATTTAAGAAGGTACTCAAAAAAGAAAGAAAAAAAAAAAAGACTTAATAGTTCTCATTACCATACTCAATTTTTATACTTGCTAAATATTACCAGTGTGCTTTGGAGAAGGAACAGTTAGCTGAAGAATATAATTAGATACAGAGGGTATGGTTTTCATCTATCTTTAAAAGGATACAAATTTTGCTTTTGGCATCTCAAGAGTTGTACCTTTGATTTCCTTTAGTTTTGATAAACATTGGTAGGCTAGAACAAAAGGCAGAGTGGGCACAAGGAGGTGATGTAATATACAAGAACAGAAAACATACCCAGCAGTGAACGGAAAAAACTTGGCATACAAAGAAAGAAAAGGTGGCTTTGATGAGAGAGACAAGTTCAAGACTTTACAAAATTAGTCGCACATCTTCAAGACCTGTATCTAGTTTACAGGAGATCTATTTTTGCAGGCCCAGAAAGAAAACTGAAAATAAGGACACACTTCATTTGTTTAAAGGGGCTTCTTTTATTTTTGTATACTTGCGGACAGAAGCTTCTACTTAAAAGAACAAAAGTGAAACAAAAAAAATCCATAATAACTTTAGGATGTCACAGAATGTTACTTGCCTGTAAGCAGGTTTTTTGTTTATTTGGGTTTTTTTGCAACGTACTTCTACTGCAAATTCATTCCAAGCTTTTAGTCACAAGGGTTTTGGCATGAGGGATGCTGGGAAAGAAATTTACCTTGGGGAGTTGAGATGTCTCTTTGGCAATCCAGACAAACGCTCTATTTTGTTTTTAAAATATTAATTCAGGTATTTCAATTTGGACATTCTGTGTAATTTTACCTAAGTGGATGATGAGTGCATTTGATAAGTCATCTAACAGAAACACAGGAAACGTCATTTTAAACAAGCAAGCAATTCATTCGTTCCAACATCTTGTATTTAACAGTAGCCTGACAGAAAATACAGAAGTTCTATCAATTGGATGTTACGCTGGTCAATTTGATCCCGACTCACTGAATATTGAGTCAGAAGGAAAGATACCTTTCATACCTTTAGAAAAGTATGAAATAGTCCCATCTATGGAGGCAGTATCTTGAGAGGCCCTTTCATGAATCAGCCTCTGACCAGAAGCTAGCTTAGATAAAACAAGATTTTATTAGATTAAGTACAACACAATGGGAACACAGAGTCACAGTGCTTTTGGATTAATTAACCCTCCTGGAACACAGTAATACCATGAACAGTTCTGCTGAGTCCAGACTGGCTTGCCAGCACAGCACCAAGTCTAATAATAAGACTACAGTTGCTTGCAGAAGTTTGTGTATAATGGGAACTGTGCTCCCCGTGCTACTTGGGACTTCTTCAATGAACCTGAATAATATTACCCTGAATAAAAGAGAGCTGACCATAATTATGAATATATTTCAGGGTTAACTAGATGGTAATCAACTTCTTGGAGGATGGAGAAGGACAAAAAAACAGGCAGGATCTCTCTGCACAGGCTATTGTGACTCTATGATGAAATTCCTGGTGAATAATTAGGCTTCTATAACCTCTTCTTCAATTCCCAAAACTGACTATATATATTTGTGTTATATATGTGCTACATTTCTACACAGACAGCATATCTACGAACTGAAGGTACCAACTCTGAAATGGTGGATGGTGGTGTACCCAGAGATCTAATACTGCCCACTGCAAAAAATATCCCACATCCAGACGCAACCCAGAAATCAATAAAAAAAAATGAATTCTAATGAGGGATTTTTGCCACCGCTTTAAAAAGCGCTCTGAGAAAAATCAGTAGAATTTGTTGATAATGCTTTAAAGGGCAAAAATGTGAGCTAAAATAAAAACACAGAATTCCATACCTTTTAATTTTCTCCTCTTGTTTATTTGCATGCTGTTTGAGGGAGATGTTCTCATCACGTAAACGAAGAAATCTGTCTTCTAGTTCCTCTCGACTGATTCGTGATACATACTGTCGAGCTCTAGCATTCTGTGGAGCTGAGGACCCTACCCAAAGCAAGACAACTTTAAATTACCTTCAATACATGCAACAACATGTAATGCAAAGTCTAAGTGATTTTGAAATACCAGAAAAATTATGAAAGTTTTCAAGGAATTTGATATTTTACACTTGTATGAATCTGTTGATTTCATTTTTTTCAGATTCAGAAGCTTATTCTATGCTTTTTCTCTCCCTCTTATGGATAAAAACATAATCCAAATGATACAGCAAACTGGCTATCCAATAGACAACACAAAGGAAACAGTTTAGCAAGTAACAAGGTACTGCCAAACTACTTAAAAAATTAAGATGATCATTACTAGAGCCATGCCTTCTAATCTGCTTCAAAGTTAACACACTCACTGCATTTCACAGTACTTTTGATTCCCATTTTATTAAATGGGTTTGGCCTTGCCTTCAATTCAGGAAAGAGGCCTTTTTTCTTCTGGAAGGATGGACGTTACAGCTCAATGAGATTTCCAGTTTTTAGCATCTCACATCAGCTCCCCTCTTAAAACAAGCACACAGAATGGGTCACAGTACCTTTCAGAATTTAACCCAGATTTGGAATGGTATTTGAACTTAATTTTGTGAGTGGGAATGTCAGAAACATTTTTACAAAGAAACTAAGGAAGCCACTGATCAAAGTCTGTTACCGTAATAAATAGCAGCTGGTACCAACCTTGCAATCCTTCAATTCCAGCTAGAATTAGACCTACATCTCTCACAGGAAGGTCCCCCACAGTTTCATCAACCAGGACAGACATGGCTTATCTATGGATAACAAAATTCAAATGAAATCCTACTCCATTTGTATCTTAAACTGAGAAAGATAAAATGAACTACAATACATCAAATAAAATGAAAGAAAAAGTAAGATTCACTGAAATGACAGACTTGTACATTACTGTAAATGCTCCTATCCCAAATACATTGCTCAGAGGACAACATGACCTGACAAGTTTAACATTATGCCAGTTTTAATCTGCACACAAAATATGGCTTCTTTGCTACACAATAGCTGCAATGTTATTGAATATATTCAGAATTAGCTTTTTAAAGTTCTAGTTCTGTTGCCTTCAGCAATCTTTAGGCTAAGGCCATATTTCTAAGTGCACGTGGGAAGGGGACCTATGGGTTTTTTGTTGTTGTTGTTGGTTTTTTTTGTTTTGTTTTTAATTGATTGATTGTTCATTTTAAGACATGTCAAAGCTTAAGGCCTCAACTGGTAGGTAACTAAATGCCATCTTCTACATTTTGAATGGACCTCCCTGAAACAGAGGTGCTGGGGGTTATGAAGTCATTTCAGCGTTGCCTTCCATTCTCTTACTCTTCTTTCAATCACCGTCATAAGAGAAATGACTTTCTAAGGTAGAGACTCCCCTATGAATGATTCTCATAAATCCGAAGACATTTCTTTCTCGAGGCAACAGAAAGCTCAGCGACTTGACAAAGTGAGATTCGGAAAGTATTAATGTGAGAAAGTGTTTCAATGTAATATATGAAGATACTTGCTAACAACTACTGTTTCTTTCTTCTCTTCCAGTGCAGAAAATTAGACTTTGGCCATAGAGTCAAGACAGGCTGAAATAGCATTAAGAAAGACATTAAGTCTTTCCGACAATCTTTTTTCACTTGTATTGTTATACTCTTCAGGTGATATAAATCCTTAGTGAATCCAAAAACATCTAGCAAAGCATTGGGAAATTACCAATGATGTTACTGGAGACTTGTATCCAAGGACAAAAGTGACAGTATAGTTCACAGACATTCCATGAAGTATCTGTTAATTCTATCATAACTAAAACTATTGCTAAAGATACACCTTGCTCCTACCAATAAAGTCTTCTTTCATAAATAAATCTCCTAGTGGCTTTGTCCAAAAGGAATTAAAAGGATTAATGGAAGTTTGATTTCCAACAAGTCCATCCTACTTTGAATCTTTCGGGGTTTTTTCATCACTGAGTTTTAGGATAAAGTATTATTTCCAGCTTTCACTGTTTATAACAACCTGAACACATTTTTGTGTGGAACAAATGTTCCCTTGTCACTTCACTCTGGTCTAGGTTCACTATTGCAGTCATTATTATATGTCACTGTATCAATATCACTACAACAACTGAACATAAAGTGAAACAAAAACCTAGATGATCAATCCAAATTTGGTGCATGATGGTAGCACGAAGAAGATACTACCATCATATGTCTTTCTAGAATGTGGTTGTTTTAGTCTTCACAAATCAAAAATGACAGATTCTTTTTTTTTTTTTTTTGCAAATCTCAGAGAGGTCAAGAGCTAAACAAATATCTTATCACCACGACTCCACCATGTGTGTCATCTAGCAAAATCAAGCTTCAAAAATTCTAGCACAATAACAGGCACAGGCAAATGTTACCATTTTTCACTATTTGCTACTCGTTAAAGAAACTTTGCTGTATTATTTCAACGTGAAAGAAATCTATTCATTTAAAAACCAAAGACAAAACAACACATGTTTTTCCCTCAAATAAACAAAATCCCCCTTATCAGTAGTAATCCATTACTGGCTGTAGCAAAACCGGAAATATTTAAGTTGTAAGCAAACAAATGTAGCAGGGCTTTACATGAAAACCAGCTTTAACTGGCCAGCTGATGTGACTTGAAGACAAGTGACAAAATAAAGCTGGTACTTGGAAAGGTGCAATTTTCAAAAGTAAAAGGAAGAACTGGTTGTTTCATTTTCATTATGAAGCCATGGAAATTAAGTGTTCAGCCTCCTTTTCTGTCCTGGGCCACAGAAAAAGAAAAAAAATTAATTTACTGTTTTTATGAAAAGCAGTGTTTTAAATAGAAACTGTACAAACCTGCCTCCTGGTTTTAGGGAGGCAAAAATACAGTTTTAGAATTACAGTTTTAGAATTTGGCCTGGCAACTTATTTGCCTCATTAATAACATAAGATCCACCTATGTCTTTAATAAGCACTAACAATCATCATTCATGCTTCTTTTCCAAGAGAGAATACTTCAAACAGCAAATCATGTGCTACAGTTACTTTTTGAATACTACCTGAATGTCAATCACAGACACTCAAACAACATTACTTTCCTTGCAGCCAACATTTCCAGCATTATTTCTATAATCATATGAGATTTCTCCACAGAGTTCCCTATTACTTCTTTGGAAAGCATTTCCAAAGTGATTAAATCTGACAAAATTGTACAGCAACACCGCTACCAAAGTGATTGTACTTAAGAGTCCAGTATTTCCAATAATAAAGCAAAAACACATAGAAATTTGTATTTATATCTGGACATATCCATATACTGTGCCGAAACTTGACAACTTAAAACCAGATTTTATTCCCAAGGAAGGTTACGTTACAGTCACTTCAGCAGTACTTGTTCCTTAGAACAAGAAAAGAAAAAAAACCCCTTCACTTAGAAAGAGAGGAAAAATTTCCTTAACTCTGGGACTAATCTAAAAGAATTTCAACTTTTGCAATAAGCAAGAATTTTATGTATAGTTACTGAAGTTACTCTAACTTCCTTATACACTGCACTGCTTACAAAATTGGTGCTATCGCCACTTGTATCTGACACATTACTACAAAAAATCCACATACAAGTTTGCAGTGTTACACAAGACCAGATTGTAATGAGCGTCAATATTTGAAGTACCAAGGCTCATGCTGTAGGTCCGAATTCTTATATAACTCACAGAAGGGTACTGTTATTCCAATATCACACAAATGTAGCATAACTGAGGGGGGAATATTTAAATTTCAAAAAAGTTCTCAGTCAGTGGGTCTAGAAGGGACAGTTTCTAGTGAAATCTTAAAAATTACAACCCTTATTTAATTCTTTCAACATGGATTTGGAATTTCATTGTCAAATTTCATTTGACAATGGTTTTCCTATAAAATCCTACCCCACTTATCTGGTAAAGGGAAGAAAAGGGGGGTGAAAAAGATTTAAAAAAAAAAAAAGGAAGAGAAAAGGAGGAGACAGACCACCCACCCATCTTAGCCTATCGCAAAGTATCTCCAGCCCACGCTCTTCCTCTATCGGTTCCTTAAAGATAAATGTTTGCACTCTTCTACACTTGTAATCTAAAATAATCTCATTCATTACTTGGTAGGAGTATACACACATACCATTTTCCCAACATTATCTGTTACAGTTTTATGAGTTTTCGGAGGCAGAAAGGAAAAAAATAAGAGAGAAGATACAGAACATATTAGGAAACGAGACCACCACATCCTGCTGCAGTCTGAGAGGAAAAAAAAATAAATCCCAGAGCTGTTAAGTCCTACTGTAACACAGAAAAAAACCCCACGTATCCAAACAACTGCGTTTTGCCTTCAACATATTTCAGAAGCACTTTCCGAATTTTTCTTTAGCCCCGTCAGTGCTGCCGAGGGGGGCCGGAGTGGCAAAGGCAGAGTTTGCCTCAGGAGGAACGGCCTACGCCCCCAGCACAGCAACGCCCGCCGGAGCCCAGCAGCCTTGTTAGGGACACAGCTCAGGAGGGCTGCTTTTAAAATGATCGGTGAAGACCCTGCCTGTTCCCAGAGACAGGGAGGGAGGGTGGAAGCCTCAAAGGTGTGACACAGCCGCTCCAGGAGCGCAGCCGCAGGCCAGGCCGCCCCCCTCAGCCTGGCAGAGCACCAACTCCCGCCAGCCCCCCTCCTCAGCGACACCCCCGCTGCGGGACCCGGCACCGCATCCCCCTCAAAGTCTCCGGGACGGCCATCCTCGCCCCGTGGTGCCCCCAGCCTCCCCCGTACTCACGGCGCCCCGCCGGCCCCGACTCCTCTCAGCGCCCGGCTAGCAACCGCCCCGTTGCTAACCAACTCCTTCCACTTCCGAGGCCGCCGCGCCCCGCTGCCTGCTGGGAGTTGTAGTTTGAGAGGGGCTGAGAAGGCAGCCTTTCTTTATTCCGGCGCCCGCGCCGCGGTACATACCGGGAGTTGTAGTCACCACCCGCGAGCGGAGCGGCGGGCCTGGAGCTGCGCGAGGAGGAGGGCGCCTGAGGCGGCGCCATGAAGAGGAGAGCGGGGCAGCGGGAGAAGGAATGGAAGGTACCTGCGCTTCGCTTCTCGACCCTGGCTGCCGTTCCCGGAGGGAACCAGCGAGTCCTTCCCGGGCTGCAACGGGACCCCGTGTGGCGAGGGTCTGCGAGGCCGCTATGGAGTTTATGGTGGGGGGGAGGCAGCCCCGGCGCTGAAGTACCTGCCGCCCCGGCGCTGAGGTACCTGCGGGTCGGAGAGGCCGGTGGCAGCGCCTCCCCGGGCCCTGCCCTCCCGGCTCTGGGGGGCTGAGGTGCAGCCTCAGCTGGCATCCCCGGGGGCGGGGGGGCTGTTGGGTGGGTGCCCGGCACAACCCCCTGCTTCACTTGGGAATCTTGAGGGTCCCCTCTGCCATTGAGCAGCTTTAGCTGTGAGTAATAATAAAGTTGTTTGGTTTTTTTTACTGTCTGGGCTTGGATATTTAAAAGAAAGTTCTACAGAGTTATATGAGAAAATTATGGGAGTATTAAATATCTTTGGTTCTGTCAGTGCGTTCTCAGTAAGGTGATGCGTAATGCACTTCTGTCTTTGAAATTAAAAGTGCTCTTGATCTACTCCAAGCCAAACCTATCTGAACACTTTTAATGATGGCTTTTCTTGATGATGTGTTTAGGTGCGATGCTGTTCTGTGCTTATATTGAAGATGTGACTGTACTGTTTGTACAAGCAGACAGCGCTGCTGAATGTTGTGCTGCTTCAGGTGCCTTTGAGGGGCTTGTTTCTACCATGTACAATACCTGGCTGCAGCTCTTGGTGGTAGCTGTACCTCTGCTGAGTTTGTTTACAAAACAGTGGTACAGAGAAGCAGTAAATTAATTGCTTGAAAGCATAATGCTGATTTTAGTGATCTTGATGAAAGGAAGGCTAATTCCATTGTAAGCTTGGTAAAAGCTTTCTCAGGTGGTAATCCGCTTCACTTGTCTCTGCATACAGTACATACTGGTTTGGTATTGCTATTATTTTACTATTTAACATTAAAAGTTATCTTACTACAGGTGCAGGGAAAAGGTCTGACCTAAGTTTGCAACTAAATATATTAATAGAAAAATAACTTTAAAGCTTGCTAAGACTCTTAACAACTCTTTAAGGCCCACCTGATCATTTTGTAGTTAGTGTTTCTGCTGTCCCTTGCTGCTGAAGGACAGTAACTTCAATGTTTCATTTCTATTCTGCTCTTTCTCTTCATATGAAGCCATCCCATCTAATCCAAGGTAATTGTGTTGCAGCAAAAAAGCAGCCCATACATTATTACTTTTTACACTATCCACACAAGGCTGGGTTAAGCTTTTGTCTTTGCAATGTGTCCCAAGCTTTGGGACACGTGTTTGGGAATCATTTGCACAAGGAGAATTGCCATTGGTAAGATCATTCAAGGATGCATGTGAGGGAATAAAAGGGTGGAACTGTGGACTACACCAGCAAAGGTTGTAGGAGGACAAGGCACTTATGAAGTGGTATCAGAAGAGCACCATGGAAGAAAAACTCAAGGAGCCTGGATTGAAAGAGTACTGCTTTAGACACACCTAGGTGTTGTAGGTGCACAGATGGAAAAGAATGAAAATTAAACAGAGTTCCATATTGAGAATTTAAAGGTGTGAATACTTAGGGCACCTGTTTTGCCTTGGGTCCTACTTGAGAGAAGCTTTGAGTGTTTGGAAAGTGAAACAAAAACAGCCTGTAGAAGGTTTTAGAATAAATAATACCGAAGGAGAAGGCAGCAATGGGAAGAGGAGGGGGCAGTTATACGAAAACAATTGTATGCTTTCTTCTCATGGGATCACCCTCATACTGGTATTATTTTATACAACTTAATGGCACTATGTCAGTTCACCCTGCAGTCCCTAAGTTTAAGCATTGTTTGCTTATGTTGCTCACATAAGAAATGCTGAAGGGAAAGGAAGCATGTATTTATTGTAGTATCTCTGCCAAGACTTCCATTTAGGTTCTGATCAAAATATTTCATAGCAAACCAAATATTAGTGAGGTTAACCCAACCTCTTCTGGAGAGTAAGATTTATGAGGCCTACTAATGAGGGGGAAGTGGTTGGATAAAGAAGCTGGTTTGGATTATGTATCTTCTGGCAAGGGCTCTGTTCTGGAGAATTAAATCCTGAATAAAAGTTTTTGTTTTGCTATAATTGTGCGCGGTTAAATGCTATCTATCAGAGGCCTGGTGATTGGCTTTTGCTTTGCAATTATGTAGTATGTTTCTTATATGTGATAAGCTCTCAAATTTTCATGTGTATAGCAAGTTTTGATTTATGCTGTTAAAGAAGAACATTTCTGTTCCAAGTACATGTGGTAGAAATTCTTCAGAGTGCACTCTGTGGATCACTCAATTGGATTGAGTGAGATTGAGTATGTGGCAGAAGTAAAATTGTTCATGCTAGTATTTGGTGTTCCAAGCCCAAGAGGAGGCGGACGCAAATTCAGTCTTGGGGAGAGGGTCTGAAAAATGTTGAGAAACAGTAGCCAGAAGTTAATTAGTCAGCTGTCTTAAACACCATGGTGGGGATGCTAGTGTCCTGTGGAATAATTCTTTGAATCTTAAGTGGACAGCAAAACATGATTGTTCTTAAGTTCTTAAAGACATCTTTAGAGATGTTACATGCTGTCAGGTTCTCTGGTCTTCCCTATAGTAAATATTAATTCTGTGTGTAAAACCAGAGCTGTTAGAATGGATGTTGCTCATTAGCTGGGAAGGCATTTCAATGAAATAGTCCATTGGGAGTGCAATTTGTTTGTTTGTGTGTGTTTGGTTTAACTTAGAATTTGGTTTGAACCAGTGTGGTTTCTGGTTTTTTGTTTGTTTTGTTTTGTTTTTTCCTTTGACCAAAAGTCTGACCAATAGTGTAGTTTGCAGTAAATTTTCTTTTGCTGGGTGAAGAAAATATACTACATAAAGTAAAACCAAACAGAAGCCTCTTATTTGGTACTCAAATTCTTTTCTCCTTTTAAATGGGAAAAAGCCGTTTTACCTTTATAATGTTTATTATCTTGATTAATATTCACAGGTTAGCTAAAAAGTTCGTCTTTAATGAAAGACTCTTCTCAAGGCTCATTTAGTCAAAGTTTGTTATAAATGAGTTTCAGTGTGGCAGATGCTGAGTCCTAGTAACTACCTTTCTATGCTTCCTCTTGCTGCTCTTTGCATATTAAGACCCTGTGTCATTACTGTGTGAAAGATAAGATGCTCAGCCAGACTGGAGTATTATTTTCTTTTACTTTAAAAGGATTACATTGATGGGTCTTTGGAATAGACTGCTAAGCCCAGTTCACAATTACTTTATGTAGCTGTTTATGCTAATTCACATTACGGTGAAACCAGAACTGACTACAGAGAATGTATTCTGCAGACATTACTGTTATGTTTGTACAGCTCCCAGCACAGCTGGGACCTCAATCCAATAAAGTTATTGCTATACAAATAATAAATGCATCAATATGCACATATCTGAATATTCACAAGGGCTTTTACAAAGATATTCATGTGCAATTTCACATTTGTGAGACGTGTTAGACAAAGTGGCAAGGAAATATAAAGCTTTAAATAACACAAAGCTTCGCATGTTTTTTATTTATAAGGAAGAAAAGGGAATAGGCAGTGTTTTGGCTGAGACTTCAATGAAAAGTCTTATTTCCTGCATCTTCCTCATTTTTTGCTGGCTGGAAAATAATATATATTTATGAGGTAAAATAGGTTACTTCAACGTACTAACACTCAGGGAAAGATAAGCAGGTATTCTCAGAGCACTGAAGAGCAGGGGGATGATTTGGGGATTAATGCTAAAAAATGTCACCCTTACAATGCAAAGTAGTATATTAACTATAGCATTGTTTTATCATAGTGTGTTCAAGTATAACTTCTTGTTACCTGTCATTGTTCTGCCTCTTAAGATATAAAACCGTAAAAAAGTCTAATTGACAGATTAAATAGATTCTTTTAGAAGTCGTATTTACAAAAATTAAAGTTACTGGAACAGTTTCAGCTTAGGTGCAGTTAAATAAGCTTCTTGTCACGTCATATTTCTGCTTAGGTAAATGGTGTGTAGGTTTTAGCAGAATCAGCAGCCAATATGCCAGTAGCAATTTTTGTGGTAATCACATTATTGGCCCTTCCCATTATTAATGAGACAATAATTAAGAAATAGTGTGGATAGTCACATAACACATGATTTGTATATTGGAAATGGTCAGGTAGAAGCCTTGCATATGCAGAATAAAATACAGGAAAGAATGAGTGGTGAATGTTCCTTGCTTTTAAATGTATCACATTCTTTCTGCTTAAATTGCCTCAGCTGCTAATGCTGGAACCATTACAGTAATGGACTCAGCAAATGAAGGAGAACCAAGACATACACACTTTATTACTGGAGGGGTAATTTTCTCTTCATCTGTAATAGCAGCAGTGCCTAGTATTGATCAGACCATCAAGATACTAATCCTCTGTAAAATTACTTGTTATAACTGAAAATGTGTTAATCCAAATCAGACTGTGTCTGTCCTGGCTTTCTACTTACCGTTGAATACAGACTATTAGATGGTTTATATTTGTGATTTAAAGCTTTTATATTGATAATAGTAGGAGCTTCCTTTGCAAGACTGCGTGCTTAATCTTAGCTATGGCCCTGGGTTGTCCTTTTGTTTTAACTAGAACATCACCCACTTAATTAAGAAGTGCGTGTCTATCTGGCTGCTCTGAATTATATTGGTACTTTAGGCTCTGCAGATTTATCAAACACGTTGTTTTACGTTCAGTCTCTTGTTTTTTGCTGTAAATAAGAACAGATCTATGCTTCACATATTAGAATATTTGAAGATGTTGGAGTGAAGGATGTGAGAAGCATGGATACTGAAAACAGTAATTCATGTTTTGTTGATTGTGGTCTGTAAGGCTATTGTGTGTGAGAGTAACGTAAGAGAAGTCAGATGCCAGGGGTCAGAAGTCTTCAGTTTTACTTACTTGGATCCTAGTCATCCACTACATGAGATAGTGGTATGGGAGCTATGCATATCCATATCCAAATACGCGTTCTTGGGAAGGCTTCTCCTTTTCTAATTTTCTTTTTTTTTCTTTTTTTTCCCCCTCTTCTTCACCTATTCTTTGTAGTCTTGTGTGTTAAGATTGTAAGCCCATGTGTGTTACTTGTATAGCCTCTAGCCAAGTGAAATTTTGGCTCAGTTGCATGCCACAAGTACAATAGCTGTTACAGGTACACATCACCTTGTAAAATGTGTCTGCATGAAACGGTTCAGTTAACCCTGACCTTTTATTAGACCTATTAATATGGGCTCCTACCACCTGGCAGCCATTGGGATCTTGCCAGCTTATGGGAGGCAAGAAGTGTCCTAGAAGGCAGGTCGAGATGCAGAACTGGTTGCTTATTTTAAAGAATCTGGTAGTTTCATGCATTTTAGGAAGTTGTTGCAGTGTCAATTAGATTTTTGTTCTGGCAAAATAAACAGCATGTTTATTTACCTAATTACTCCTCTGCTTTCTTTTCTGTTTTAATTTAACAGATTCAGTTTGTGTCATTTAGAGAGACTTGACATTTCCTATACCATATTGGAGTACCAATACCTTTGCAGGGATTTTGATTCCATGTCTGCCTCAGAACACTATTCTTTTTCCCCCTTGCTAATGAAGAAGAGCATGAACAGAGAATATGTTGCTTAATTCCAGTTTCCCTATTAAACAGCCTCTGTACTGTAATTTTCAAGACACTAATTTTCAAGCACACTAGAAATGCATACAGCAAAGCATCTGGTGTGATGATGATGTAATTTGAAGTTCACTTATTCTGTCAAATTTAAGATGAACTCAAAATTTTTGTTATTTCAGTAAAATTGCAGCTGATGATAATGAAACAAAAGTATGTTCTCAATCAGGAGCACTGAGACAGAGAAAATGATAATTGACAAATCCAGTGTTAGACCTACTGTGTCAAAAAGCATGATGATAGTTGTTTATAATATTTTTCAAATATTTCTATAAATTGTGGCATTCAGGAAAATTAAATTTACTCCCAAAACCAAAGGAATGTGGAAATTATTTCTATTTTCTATAGAAAATAAATCTTAATGTGGATTGAATTTTTGGTTTTGAATGTACATCTTTCTGAAGAAAAATTTTTTGGAAGTTGCTAACAAGTGATTCAACTTGAGAATGCTAGATGGTCAGAGATGTACGTCACCCATGCCCTTTTGCCTTCTGATTCTGAACTGAGCCTATAATCTTAGAAGTTTCAGATGGACATTGGCATTTTTGAATTGAAGCTATAGTGAAATGTCGCTGCTGGAGGTGCAGTAGTGGCCCCATTAGTGCTTTTATTTGTAGACTTGGAAAACATTTGGTGAATGATTATTATACTTCTCCCTTTTACAGCAGGTGGTATTCAGTTCTTTCTGACCTAGGTTTAGTGAGAGCTGGACAGCCAAATAGTGAATTCTTAAAGCTTGTTTCCGTTCCCAGTAAATCCCAGTTCCATTGGTGATGAAACTTGTGTATCCTTGAGCGGAAGCAGAATGGGGCTCTTGTACTTTCAGTAATTCATTGAATTTTTAAAAATTATTTGATTAACCTTTAACGAGCAAGAATGTCCAAAATATCAGATGATCCTCATCACTTCAGTTGAGACTAAAAATCACTAGTGTATTGCTGTGTTCGGTTAGGTTCACTAGTGAACTGCAAAACATGGTTATGAATATTTATTGGCATTTGAAGTATGGGACAAATTAAACATATCTTTGAAGGCTTCTGGATGGAAAATGATAGTGCTGAAATTTCAAAACACTTTTTTTTAGGTAATTGAGTCTTACTATATGAGAAAACTCTGCTCTACCATATTTAGCTTAATATTTTTTTGGCTTAATTTCCTGGAACTTGTTCAGTCTCTTTGTGCCATTTTATCTGCTGCTCATCTCACCGTTTTTATTTAAGACTTTAAAGTTACTTCAGTGTAACTGCTATTGTCACCTTTGCCCTCAGCTAATCAAATAGTTTACCTTGAGGGAAGCATTTGTCTCCCACTTTCATTATTATTATTTTCGTAGCTGTAAAGATAGATATTTTATGTCTCCAGAAGGCTGTAACAGTGAAACGAGGTATTGATCTGCTGTATTTGGCAATTTCTTTCCACCTTGCCATCGATATCATGTCAGCTTCTGTCTGTACTGTGGTTGACCTCACAAATAGCTCTTTATGTTCCCATTGGATTCAAATGATATACTATGCTCAAAACTAAATCAATGAATGATTATAAAGTTTTTAGTATTATTTCATAACCCCCAGGCAATTGGTACTTCATGCAGTGAATACTTGAAAAGGTGGCTGATTAAAATATGTTGTTGATTCTGTTCTAATGTTTAAAATTGCATTGAAATCAAACATACCAGAATATTAAAATCAGGGTCTGATTTGCATGTTTCTGTACAGATACTGCAATTACTGAAACTTCTGCCTGTAATTCACCAGAGAGACACCAGTTTATAATGGCAAAAGATTTTACTTAAAGCAAAACTCCCGCTTCTGATGGATGCTGTGTCCTCTGTTTTGAGTGCAAAAATTTCACACACTGGAGCTTGCAAGTGAAAGATCGTGAATATTACACTACACATGCTTTGAGGGGAAAAAATGGAGGTAAAGATCAGATAATGTTTTCATCTCCGGAAAGTGAACAGTAACTTTAAGCAAGCTTGGGATTAGAAAACATTGCCATTATTGCGCTGTAGAATTGTACCCCTTACATGTGTTTCTAACAGGTGATTTGGTAAAAGTCAGGTTTACATACACATTTAATAGATTTAATTTTTTAACTCTGAATGGGAGTAGGTAGGAGTTTCACAAGCATTTACAGGGCTTTAGAAGTCTGTTGATACTGACTTTGTGCTTGAGTTGGACAAGGAGCTTTTAAAAAGCTGACTGTTGTCTCAAAGAGGTAAGCCTCATAAATGTAGCATATATCTGTATTTGGAAATGACTGACTGGATGGGACACAAAAGGACAGATTTATGCAAATTAATTAACAGCTTCTAGATCTGGAAACAATTTGTGTTTGACTATATTGTCTTTTGATTTTCTTCTACATTTAATTCTAATGTAAAAGATGTCATTGCAGAAGGTAACAATGCTCTTGTGCTCAAAGGAAGTGCTTTGTTGTCTAGTGTATTAAATCCTATGATGGCAAACAACTGCAGATGGTGAAATATTGAATGATGTGCTGTGGTACATGTGTTTGTACCTAAGCATAGAACGGAAACAGAACAAATCATTTAATCCAGAGAAACTATGTAGGAGAAAGTTATGTGGGGCCTTCATCATAAACAGTGCATGTAATGTTTCATGACAGTGAAATGACCAACTTTCTGGGTTGAAAAGCTTATTAAGAGCCAGAGTATAGATAAAAAATCCTAATAAACTTCTAAAGAAAATGAGCTTTTGTAAAATGTAACATTTTTGCAAGATGTTTGGGCAGAAAAAATGTGTAAAGGAGTTTCAAAGAGAGAGATTTAGAGTAGGGAATTCAAGTTGTTTATTTTTAGACCACATGACTGGCATGTTTTAGTACGCAATGTAAAAACGGGAAATTATATTAGAGCTCTAATCAGATTGAAGCTGTTTTTGTAAGCGTGGAGTTCTGCTGAAATGTAGAATAGTTTTATTTTTTTTAATGTACTGCAGCTATTATGAAATCCAAATTTTGACTTTTGTCTTCTCACCAGGTAGGAGGTAGTTTTTACTGGATTTCTTATTTAGGATTTTATATTTGCTGAGTATGATGGAACTATAGGAGATAAGATCAAAAGGCAGTTCCATTCCCTATTTTCTAACCATTCCCTTGTTAGTCCTTTGGAATAAGATGAGTTGAATCAGTTGTGTGGCTCTTTGCACCTTTGGTAATAGGGGAGAGAAGCTGGTTTGTTTTGGGTTTTTTACTGTGAGAGTAGGTCAGTAGGCAGTTACCTTTTATGGGTGTTCAGTGCTCTGGTATTTGCCTCTGGCATGTGAAATGTAAAAAGTGTACCATATTGGTGGGTTTCTTTCTATTTGAGCTTCCTGATGGTGGTGATAATTGAGCTTTTTAGGAGGAAAAGTACCAGCACAAATACTGGTTTGCATAGGCTTCTCCTGTTTCTTGAAACAGAAACTATGAAGCTTCTGCATTGTCAGGCTTGGAAGCCTTCTGCTGTGTACTGTCTTTGTTTCTTGAACCTCTGTCACTGCTGTCTGAAAAATAGTTCTGTGTTATGGGCTATGGACAGTGTTCATATGGACACTATCAATCTTGGTTCAATTAAATGTGTTTATGGAAAGTGTTTGTACATAGACAAAAATGAGGTAAAAGCAGATCATACGTACTACCAATGTTTTGATTCCCTAGGTTTGTATTTCACTTTAAAAGACTTCAAAAGTCTTGTACTTGTATTAGTAAAAATGTGTATTCCTGAGTGCCTTCCTCTTTAACCAATTTTGTTTGAATGTATTATGAGGAACTTCTGTATATTTGGGTATAGAGCTTATATCTATCTATATGATATACTGTGCACTCATATAACAGTAACCAACAGGTAATGTAGCAGGAGATCTAAAACACAGTTTAGTGCAGTCTTCTTTTTATTTTGCCTTTCTTCTGGTGAGTATTGTGACCTCCCAATGTTAAAAAAAAAAAGTTAATATTTATTAGTATTTATAGTCTGGTGGTGGGTTTTTGTTTGTTTGTTTTTGTTGTTGTTTCCTTGCATTATTAGTACTTGTATTTTCAAGGTACGTTCCATCAGGTGTTCTCCAGTATTGTTGCACATAAGAGTTGAAACTCATGAAAATTTCCTGACTCTAGAAACTAATACTTTGTAAAACTTCTCATAATCGCTTGACCGTGTCAAGTTGTGGTACTTGATAACAGTATATAGCATTTTTACTGGTGTTCTAGCGTAAATTCTTTTAATAAACTGTAGGTATTGGTCAGCCTTCCGGGAACTGTTTTAAAAGTGTCTTATGTTACTGAAGTGTTTTTATTATACATTGTACTTGGGAGTATCTTTTCATCTCATGTTATTTCGTAAGTTTATCCTCATAAAATATCTCTGTAGTAGGGACTTATTTTTCCCTATTCGCAAATGGAAATCAAAATGCAGAGAAACTTCATTATCATAAGTAAATTGATAGTGTATGATAGGCATCAGATGCACTGCTTACGTTCTGTGTGACTGAATGGTGGTGGTGTGCAGCAAACCTGGTTCATTTGGACAGGGTTTGGCTACCTGAAAAAGCCAGTGACAGTGTGCGCACACTGTGCAGCTCGTTGTGAACGTGCGGAACGTGCGCGGTAGCATTGCACGCTTCAACGATGAGGAGTGGAGTCAGGACATCTAGAATTTAAGATTTGGAAATCTCAGACAACTACAGAAGTGCTTCTGAATTGATTTGAACTTCATTATAAGATGGTAACAGAAGCGTCAACTGGGGAAAATGGATGTGTAACCAAGCAAGTCCTCTACAATTCATGTATACTTTTTTTTTTTAATTCCTCCCACCCCCATAGAGTGTAAAAGACATTGACCTTTCACCAAATCTAAAATTTCTACTATAGATAGAGCATTCTTGCCTATGTAGAAAAACCTTGACGTTTGTCCTTCAATCCAAAATAAGCTGAATTTTGATTTTATGCTTCTGGCTTCCTGAAATTGATTTGTGCTGATCAAGACAGTAGGTTGGCAATTATCTTTGATTTTGGAAGTGTTGATATTATTTAACTTGTGCAATAGAATGTATGAATATAGTTCTTAGCTTACAGAGTTTGTGCTCTGTGTTGAGTCTCCGTGTATGTGACAGACAAGTGTTTTTATGCTTCATGGTTCTAACATATTCCTCATAACTAATGACAATTCATTTTCTTTTTAGTTTGCAAAGTGTGGTTTGTGAATAGGGTCTTTAATGTGTTGATATCATGGCAGAAATTGGTACAAAGCAGTAATGTCACGAGCGGGATGATACCAGTGACCCAGCAAAAAGAAACAAGCTCTTTGCGTGTTGATCTGTTTTGTTAGAGGGCAGTATTTGGCCCTGTAAGTGCAGGAGAGATGGACTGTTCATGAAAAGGGCATAAAGAGCTAACTCCTATGATCCTTTGTCAGCCTGATTAAATTTAGTGTCAGGCATTCGTTCCTGTGAAAGATGAGCGGCATCACTGTTTATCTAATAAAAAAAAGTATTTCTATTTTTCCTGAAGTCTTTTATATGTTAATAGAGGCAAACGTGAATATGATCACATAATTTAAATGTGTAAGTAAGAAATATACATCTTTACTGGCAATGGGTTAAAAGTAAGATGTATATGTTTTATGCAAAATAGTGCAATTTCCTTGTTAATCATGCTGTTCCAGCCATAACTCCACAAAAAACAATGCTTTTAAACAAATAGAAAATACTGTTATTGTACCATTTATAACAGAAAGGCTTAGGATATTTAGAGACTGATGCAAAGTATTCATTTGCATGCTTTAATGTATGCTCCTAGTGCAATATGACTACACAAACGCAGGATTGAAATTCCAGGTGTATAAGCCCTAATTATAAGGTGTTGGGCTTTACTTTGTAATACTGGAAGAAACCCCAGTATTTAGTAAAAGGGTTACAGCAGATGGAAATAGTTTTTTGGAAATAGAAGGGAAAAAAGTTTAGATGTCTTTCCCCTCACTCTTCCTACCCTGCCAAATACAGCTTGCTTAAAACAGCTGCTGGGAGTTCTGTTTAACGTTGTAGTTTGCATGCATTTGTGATTTGAAATAAAAAAAAAAAAAGTCAAATTTGAAAGAGACAGTTTGAATGGCATGCTGTCAGTTTGGCTCTTCATGAATTGGCAGTGGTCTCATTTAGGACCTTCAAATATATGTCTGCCTGGACAGAACGAGAACATTTTGCATGTTCTTCAGAAGACAACCACTCCTTGCTGCCTCACAGTACTCAGTGGTGCATGACAGTTGCCCTTCATTGCTGTCTTCTTCGAACTTAACCTTTGACCGTCCACTTAGTCGCTGTGCAACGGTTGGAGCAGGCCAAGATGTTCATGAATGACGGGCATCGGCCTGCAACGTGCTTGTCATTATTTGACTGTCAAAAGTAGCCTGCCATTGGGCTCCATCAAGGTTTGAAACCTATGTGCAGCAGTCCATATTACTTAACTTCCAAGACTGTCAACAGAACCATCAAACGTGCATAAAAAATGTGTGTTGAATACGTCTTTGATCATAATATAGGGAGATATTTTTTGTGTGTGCTAAATGTATTCATATGACTTTCACAGGGCCAAGAGGTTGAATCCGCTGCCATGGTAAAAAGTGAACTGTTGTCTCCTGTGGTCTAAGTTTCAAATAGCACAATTTAGATTTGAACAGCTCTGCCAGTTAAACTCTCAGCTTGTCTTGCGTATCCTATCAGCTTTTCAGCCAGCAGTATAAGCAGCGAGATACTAGACCAGTGGTGCCTGAGGTTAGCTGTCAAATTGGAATGTTATTTTGGATCTTGCTGTAATGTAATATTATAGAAGGAGGTCAGGCTGTGTGATTTGTAAAGCAGTTGTGTGAACTTAAAATGACTGAAATGTTGTTTGTTTCAGGTACTTTTTCTCCCCTCTTGAATGAGTTGAAGAGAAGATAGAATTTATCATAAAAAAGTAAGAAACCTAAGGCAATGTAAAATGGTCATTTTTCTGTCAGGTACAGAATACGATGCATAAAAGAGCATCAAAATTCAATATGAAAAGTCAGTAAGGCTTAAATTCACTAAGTAATAGATGCTTGACATTGAAAATACTAACAGGCAGACATGCTTATTTCTTTTGATAATGAATGCTGAAGACATTTGGGGCCAAACCTTATACTTAATTTAACGAATAGGAATTGTACCCCTGGGTTAATTAGGAACATAAGCTCTGTGTGTAGGTGAATCACTTATGCAAACTCATATGGTAACAAATACTTTGGATTGCTTTATGCTTGGAAGAGTCATATCCTGCTTTTAGAATATTCAGTATTCACTTGGGCAAAAGCCATCTGTAGCTGCAGTTTTTTTACTGAATTTCAAACGTGCCTGTTTTCTTCTCTCAAAATATCCCAGTTCCTTTGCATTTGAAATGCTATATCAAAATGACATCACAAAATATAAGTATGAGCTTGAAAATAGTGTGATTCACTAGAGCTTCTTCATAATCACTTCTACCCAAAGCATAAAACATAGCATTATCTTGCTAACTGGCTATAAAATTATTTTTTTTATTTGTATTTCAAAACACCTTCATGCTAATTTAGTAAAAACAGTAAAATCAGAGTGGTGGTAAAAACAATAAAATACAAAGTAGTTAGCAGTTAGATATCTTAGAAACAAAAATATTATTATTTTCATGATACTTTTGCCCTCTCTATTTTCTGAACCAGGTTTTATTTTTTTCTGCTCATAATGTCGTTTGCCAACAGACCTCAGTTCAGGTGCACTCATTTAGAGTGTTGCATGGATATTTTTTAGTGTTTGGTCTTCTTGCTCTTAATATTAAATACTGTTGCTGAAACAGAGTATAAGATACATGCATGCAGATGTGTGGTTACCTACGGATGTGTATATCTGCGTGCTTAAATGTGCAAAATTCTTTGACAAAGAGGTCTACTATTAGAGTTTTCTCTGATCATGAAGTTTCTGTTACTAATTTTCTGCTTGTTTTACTTTTCTTGAGTAAAATATGCCTATGCACTATATTTGGTGATGGAAGACAGTTTTGGAAATGTATATGTGCAAACATGCAATCATTACAGAGCATTTAGGTATACAAAGAGATAACGTGCACTTAAATAATGAGCCATTGTGTTGATACTGTCTGTGGACTCAGAACTACTTGCTCTCCACAACTTAAAAAAATGTTACCAAAATGAATAGAAAAATTCAACAGACAGTTTTCAAAATAGAGAAATGTTATTTTACATTTCACAAAGCAGTTGCTCTTTCTCTTACTGTACAAATGAAGGTTTAATTTCTAGTGGGAGTTAATAATGTTTGTAGGGTTTTTTTCCGGTGGGTGGGGGGGAGGAGAAGTTTGGAGTCTTCAAGCACAAATCTCATATTCTATTTAAAGGATAGAATTTCTGTTCTTCTAACCAGAAGCTGGTCTTTTCCCCATTGTGACATAATGTTTTACACTTATGTGCAGAAGAAACTGAGCGTCATTATGCAGTTTATTGCAAGTATGTTCAAATCTTTCTATTGTTCCGAGTAGAAAAAGCCCATTTGTGAATACTGTCCAGTCTGTGTAGTAACTAAGCAGTTTGTATTGATGTTCTTGCTCTTGCCCTACAGACCTTTTTAATTACTGCTATTTTAAGTGGTTGTGGAGAAATCAGTTTATTAACATAAAATGTAAAAAAAAAAAAAGTAGTTCTCATGTACAGATGGTTACATATTAACAATTAGGAGGAGGTGTGTTTTCCCATTGTCTTAGGATATAAAGAACCTTGCCATAAAAGTGTTTTCTATCTTTCCTTAGACGTTAGAATCGAATGTTTGAAAGTGGAAACACAGTGAATATAGACAACAGGACTTAAGTGTTGATATTTTGTTTCATATTCTGACTGAAAGAAATTATGCTAATCAAGGAAAAACTTCTGAAGTTGTTTTGAGGATGGCAGGTGTCTGTGTGCTTTTTTATTTTAACTTCAAAAAGTGTTAACTGCATGCATGTACTTGGAAGGTTAAACATCCATGATTCTCTGTGGTGTTAGAGAAGAAAAATAAATCCTATTACCCAAAATAAAAGAGAGGTAGATACTTTAAGGGAAGTGTTTTGTTGTCACCTATACTCTCTGCAGTACAAATATCAGCTTGTCACAAAGGTTGAGACCTTTGTAGTGCATTCTTTCAGGGTACAAATCTGTCTCTCTTCTGGCTGTAATGCAATAGCTGAGAAATATCTGTATTAGGTAAAACAGAGGATAAGGCACCTTAAGGGCACTGAATTCTTATCTCCTTTTACTAGCAGTGGTGTCAACATGTACTAAAATGTGATGACCTACTCTCCTCTTTGATAAAAAGGAAAATGACCTGTCTACTGTGGATGGCGATAGAGTTGCCTGGGGCAGATGATATTGTCACCTTCTGTAGTATTGGGGTGTAGAAGAATAAAAAAGGCCAGGATATTTCTGTTTACCATGGAAGTATTTGACATTTCTAGCTACTGATAAAATATACTCATGGGTAGAAAGAAGGAACTGGTTTACGCTGCTAAACATGGTTGTGAAGAAATGCAGAGATTCTTTGTGTGAGCCCTGGGTGTCACAGGACACATGATACGTATCAAGAGATTCCTTCTGACGATTTCAGACACTCAAGGTTCAAGTTCTGCATTTAACCCTGCTTTCTACTTGTCTGTGGCCTTTTGGTACACAAAAAGCTGACATCTCTCGAGTCATGTCGTGAAATTCTGGTGTACTGTGCAACTTGGATTTTAATCACAGACTTAGGTAATACAAGTAACAGTATTTCTTATATTATGAAAATAATTGGTATCCTATTCAAGGCTCTTCCAATGTGTTTATAGTTTTGTTACAATCAATTTAGTAGTCACTGTGTTAAGTTTACTATAACTGTGAGTGATAAAATATGTAAGTAACTTGGAGAGTCTGTTTAAACTGTAGAGCTGGAACATCTCAAACTGAAATGTACTTTAAGCTATTAGTAATATTTCTGTGGCATTCTGTAAATGAAATTAAGGTGTTATTCCTGCTAATCAGAAACTGGACTTAACTGAAATCCTTCCTTCATCCTTAGGTTCTTTATTAGTATTTAAGAATAGGGTGTTTTTCCACATTCATTCATGCTTTACAAGATGGTGATGAAATGCAGAAGGTGCTTCTTTTGTGAGTTCCTTGCATAACAATTTTGTCTGAAAGCTCAAAGATTTCTTACGAGTGTGTTTTATCATATCTCAGTAAGTTAGATTTATTTACAGCCTCCTCCCAGTAGATAAATGCAGTGCTTTACTGGGAGCTTTATGGACCTTGTGCCTGAATCAGTCACTTCTATAATTTATTCTGTATCAGTTTAAAAAGTGAGGATCAATCAGTAGTTTATTGACGTAATGAAGTGTGGTGAGCTGATGAATTAAATCAGCTTTATTTTAAACTAAATAAGTACAGTAACATTTGTGGAAATATCAGTTTAATCTTTATATCTTCTGGTATGGGTTTAACTGATACATGGATTGAAAAGTGAATGAACAGTTAAGTCCCAAGAATTTGGATTTACCAAGTGTTGTAGAATGTTTCTAATGATAGCCTAGGAAGGTGGTAGCTAGATATGGAGTAGAAGCTTGTTGCTTTACAGAACTTTCTCTTTTAGTGTATATAGAATTTGGTATTACATTGACTCATACTTGACTGGCCCTAATTTTACATAAGCTTACCATTTAATGAGTGTTTAGAAATTTCCGTTACCAAGCCCACTTATTTATCATCTTTTTTGTTTGTTTCATAATCTCTAGAGGTTTTATTTTTAATTCTGAATACTTCCCTTCCAAGGAATTTAAATCAAGAACTGGAGATAATCCATTTCTTAAGAAAAATAAATCAGAGAAGTCAGTAGTGGAGGCAGGCAATGAGCGATGAAGAAGCAAATTAAGAACTCAGCAAACAGGGACTTGCTGGAAGATGGTAAAATATTAAGGCAATGTGATATTTATTTTGGGGGTAATATTAAATAAGCCGAAAAGTGACACAAAATTGAGTGATGGAGAATCAATAAAATGTGAATTAAAAAGCCAGACACCTAGTGGATTCCAGTGTAATATCCTAGCATTTATTTGACTGGATTGTAATCAGTGACTGTTATGTAAACTATATATAAATGAATTTACATGTATGTGTTGCTGTTCAAAAGATTTACTGTCTTTTTCTGAAGAGGAGCTATTGCTGTAAGGACATGAGAAGGGCTGACACCATCCAGCCCTTAAACTTAAGTGGCTGAAAAGACTAGATTGTGACTGCTGTGCCAAACAAGGTGGGAGGAACAAATCTTTCGCAAACCAGCAGCCTGATTGCTTTTGTGTCTCTTCTCCTGATTTCCCTTGCCTTGACTGATAATGGAGTTGAATTTTAGAAAAAAAAAAAAAGTTGTGGTTATGCTTTTTTTTTTTTTTAATATTTGGATGAGTTCAGGTGAAGGTGTTTGTCAACTTAAGTGCTTCAGATTTTCTTAGAAGCAAGTAATTTTTTCACTTGGACATCTGTTAATTCTTGTTTTATGAAAGGTAGTGAGCAAGAGTAATTAGTTGACACTGGGGAAAAAAAAAAAAGGAAAGGGATTTTTTTAGCATGGAATGTTAACATAGCTACACAAATAGCTGGGGAGAACACACAGCCTGCTCACGCATAAGTACCTGCTGGGACTTGACCATTGAGTCCTTCAGAGAGGTACCTGGCTGAAAAAGTCTGAACTGTGTCAGAGGAGAGAATGTTTAGCCCCTCTTCACTTATTTTTAGAAAAATAAAAATTTTGCTTGTGGAATCATACCTATTCTTGTGATCCTGTGTCTAATCTTTCTCCTTTCTAATTTAGTTTTTAATTTCTTTGAGAATTCCAAATTTCATCTGTGTATGCAAAATGGCAGAACTTTGCATGCATAATAAAAGCCCAGTGACTTCTTGACAGTGCCAGTGGTATGATTAATTCCCATGCATAATATATTCAGTCATCCTGTGCATATGCAGTGACAATATAAGCAAAGGGGAATGAAGGATCCCCATGGATGATGTCTGGGAGAGAGCTCTTGTCTTGCTGTCAACTATGTTTGCCTCTTCCTAACTCCCTGTAGATCTCTTTCTCCTTGGGCTACATGCCAAATGCAGCATCTTCCCCATCTGGTCAGTATCACGAAGCTGGACCACACCTCAACCTCTTTCATCTCTAGCTGGCAAGTTTGTGACTCTTGGTAAAGAGACAGCAAATGCAAGATAGATGTCATTTTCTGAAGGAGCTTTTTATATAATAATCCCTGGCATTTGCCACACTGAGTCTTTTTCTGTTAATAAATTAGCATTGTTTACAGAAACATCATGCCTGCTGTTCTGACTGCAGGAATTTTGTATGGGATAACTCAGTACCTCATATCCCCAATATTAGGGTTTTCATTGTGATCATTCTTAGAAATGAGCCAGGTTTTTCTTGGCTAATCTTACAGCGTTACCCAGTTGTGTTTGTAGCATGCCATAGTGTTTTTTTTATGCTTCTACAGATAATTTCTAGGTGTTATTACATGTACAGTAGTAAAAATGTGAAGATATCAGAGGTAATTAAAAGATTTTTAACGAAGACCACCGAAGTTCTCAAACTAGAAAATTACCTCAATCACTTTTCTGATGTGAGCAGTTGCTCTTCCAGGCTCCAAACTGGGATCACGTGGTGCCTGTAAATGTTAAAAAGAAGCCTTAGAGAACTTCTACTGACAAGCCAGTGTAGCTTTATGACATTATGATGGCAAAACTGTGTATGTCGCATTTGTAGCTACGTACATGGAAAGGTATAGTACATTTTGCTAACTGTAGTTTTTAGGCAGGTATAGTGATTTGATGTCATGCTGCACATATTTCTGTATTGTAGTAAACAAAACATTTATTGTATCTATCTTGTTAAATTAAGAAATCAAGTCGCTTTTGCAGCAGTATTTTAGACAGTAACTGGATAAAGTATAATCTGAATTCTGGATGATTACCAGTTTTTATCAGTGATGAAAAATTGCAGATTAGTCTGTGTTTCTATAATCAGAACACATTTACAGAATGGATATATTGTTACAGTTGTCGTTTTAGTTCTGATTATTACTCAGTATGTCTATTCCAATTTTCTCATTTACAGCTGTTATTGAGCACCGCGTGTAATAGATGGAATTACTTTGTCCACCATTTATTTTTTGAATAGCCTACAGAAACATTAGTGTTAATAATATTATCCACTTAATGTACAGAACAGTTTATAATATGGATAGATGAATAATGTGTTGCACTATTTAAATTTTATTGGAATGAGATAAATAGGTCTAGTGCATTATTGTTGGTAAATGCAGTGTTAAAGTCATCTGGTGGATTTAAAAAAGTCAGTTCTAAGCAAAGTGATTGCAACTACTTTGTTGTCTGATATATCAATAAAATAATTTAGACTTAGAGCTGTTTTGGTTTTTGGGTTGTTATTGGGTTTTTTGAACTAAGAGGAAAATTTCCTTTTTAAAAGAAAGAAGTCAGAGTATCAGCTATTCGAGTTTTTATTTAAAGAGGCATATTCTGCTAATAAAGGGAATTATTTCCCACCTAGTGGGAAAACTTCAGCAGTTTGGTTTCTTTGCCCAGTAGTAAGAAAGTGTACATGGATGCATCTCTTGTATTAAACATAGCTAAACTGAATTTCCTGGTTTGGTAAATACAACATACAGCTCTTAAATGGGAAAAAATAGTAGCCGGTATAGGAAGCAAAATAAGGCCTTGTCCAATGTACTGTCCTTTCTCAGTTGAGGAATTTTGTCAGTTTCTTACTTTTGTCTCATTTCGTGCTTCATATGTATACAGATCTGAGGAGCTTGCACAGCAGTGCTGGTTCTTTTTTGGAGTTGATGTTGTTAACTTTAATTGTTCGCTTTTTTCACAATATTAGGATTGTGTACTTCAAGGTGGGAGACAGACCGGGCTTCCCCTCTAAAGCAGCAACTGAGGATTTCCATTTTGTAGTTTATGCTTGGATTGTCTAGTTGCTGTTATTACTAGAGGAAGGTGGTAAATAAGCAGCTTTGGGATTCCTCCTGTTCACATATAGGATTTCTCTGTTTGCCTCCGGCCTTTGATTCACCTTTTATTTTGTGTTCTAGAAGTAAAAAAAAACCTTGCGTTTTACTGACACACGAGTTACTTGAGCTTCTGATTAATCTCATACATCAGAAGGTGGTTATTAATCAAATTTTGGCTAAGTGGAAATGACTTTTAGGCAGTCAACTTCCTATCTGCTCTTGTTCTTTATCTGCTCTTTCAGCTTAGGTCAGAAAGGCTTGGAGGAAAGTTATCTTTTTCTTTTTTTCTTTTCTAGTTTTGGGTAATTCTGACAGTATGAAGGAGAAGGTCCTTGACCTGTTTTGTGTGATTAAGTAGGGCTTCTCTGAGTTGACTCTTTAAAATACTGTTTTTGAAAATTTTACTCTATTACAGGTACTAAGGATATGGTTTCATGAAAATGCATTAGAATATTATTTGAGTACATGAAGGAACCATGATAGCCACACATCAGGGTTCTTTTCACTTACTTTTTTCAGAGTAGATAGACCCTTAAACAGACAATCTTCAAGTAATGTTGTGTAGAAGTTACGCTGTTTGTGTCAGAGAAAATGAACTTCAAGTTTCTGACAGCAGTATTTAAGCATGTAATGTAAGAATAGCAGTTCTGATATTTTCCTTGCAGTGTTAAGACAAGTTTGATAGGCATGGTAATGTGTATTATTTAATTGTAAGGTTATAAAAGTTATGCAAGACTGAAGAAAGGCTTATGTGATCTAAAGCTAGTCTGACTTTGCCTAGTGGTTCTGGGTGATCTTATAAAAGACATACCTACAGCTATTGCCTTGCCTCCAACTATCATGGGTACCGTAGCACAATGTATTTTGGGTTAATACCACACATACCCCTCACCCCTGATCCCATCTGCTTTATAACAGAGAAGCTGTGCTATGCAGACCTCTTAGCCTTTGTTGCTGAAGTTGCACAATTCATCTATTTGTTTAACTCCACAGATCTCAAAAGTACCATGAAAGATGTTCAGCATATTCACTCTTAAATTTTTAATGTATTTTTAAACTGTGTTTTTAACTATGTGGTAGGTGGTTTAACTGAGTGTGTGCAGGAGCCTGCCTGCATGCTTAAGGGGTGTGTCTTTGTAGTTGTGTATTCACAAAATTCTTACCATTACTGATATTTTGTCATTTAAACTCTGTCCATTTTGAGCCACGTTGTAGTCCAGAGATTCGTATGAGCGATGATCTTGTAGAATTTTAGGACCACCTAAAGACTGCAGAAACTGACTGGTATTTTGACTCTAGTCCCAAAAAGTATCTGATAATTTACTAGTAGGTGAAATGTCTGCACCACATAAGCGTACTTTGCTCCCAGCCAGTTTTACAATATTGTAACTTTTTTTCTTAAGATAACATTTTACCTGTTATTTATTTGAGGCCATCCATAATTCTATTGCAAGGTAAAGTTAATTTACTTCTAGCTTTCATGTGATTGTTATCTCAAAAATGTAGAGCTTTTTAGAAGTTATGTAACATCACAAATGAAGAACAGCAGAAAACTGATATTTCAGCAGAATAATTTTGGTATCTTCAATGTTTTCTCTGGTTACTCTATCAGATAGTTCTTTTCATGGATTTTTTTTTTTTTTTTAATTTTTGTGTGTGCTTACTACAGAAAAAATTACATCAAATGCAAGATAACAGAACACTGTCAAACTAAGAAGGTTTTATATGGACAGCATTAGACAGGAGCAGAAAGATCCAGTGCACTAATAGGCACGCTCACATGAGCTACCTAGTCCATTGACAGTTCTTCCCTTTGTTCTCCCTCTCGACCCACTTTCTGCCAGTGATTTGTGACATATTTTGTAAGAGATCAAATAAGCCCTTGACACCTGATTGCAATGTAGTGCTTGTTTACAGTTGCATTTTTGAAGGACCTCTAGACAAGATGGAAGGTTTAACTTAGAGTAATTAAATTTGCATCTGCTCTGTGACAGGAATTTTCTTGTGTATGCGTCCTGTTGAGCAACTTTTACCGTAATTGGCCATGAAGTACCAAAAGAAAGATGCAGGTAGACAAAATCATTGTCGCCTACTACTAAAATCTGTCATTGTATTTCATAAGGACTGGATTGTACCTGGGTTTGTGCCTGGTTCCTTGAAATAAAGGAATGCCTACTTCTGGAAGGGGGAAGGGAGAGGTTTCCAAAGCATTGGACCTTTCTCTGAGTCCTTTCACACTGCCTGAGTCAGGCTAGACGTCTAAAATGTCTGTAGTTACATTAATCCCTTTCAGAATTACTTTTGTTTTCTAGAACCTTAGTTACTATTTGTTTTGCAGTTATCTTCGTTTGGGGGATTATTATTATTATTTTTTTTTTTTTGGCATGTCTACTTTTAGCCTTGGGCAGGTTTCTGAGCTGTTTGGTGGCTGTATTGGTTGGATTGGTGGGCACTGAATGTACTCCTTGTCATCAGCTTGATTTTCTTCATCATTAAAGGCAGATCTGATGTGGGCTGATATAGCTGTGCTGAGGTTGCTGGCATTGTACTTCCTTTGGTTGCGTCCACATCTAACCGGATGTTATCACTTCTACTTACATCTGCAGATGTCATGATTTTACAATGGACTTTTACTTTATATGCTAGGTTAGGGACAGAACGAACATTTGATTGAAATATGAGAGTTTCTTGATCCTTTTAACGTCTTGAAACAATCTAGGAGGAAGATAGAGGACTGCAGAAATAAGCCTTAGGAAAACAGATCGATTATATTCTAACAGCATATCCTACTGTTTAGCATTTGCTAATAATAGTAGCAATGACACCTCACACACACACACACACACACGCACGCACGCTTTAGGAAGTCTAGGCTATCGATACGAAAATACAATGGAAAGTGGTGTTAGTTTTGGTTTGGTTTGGTTTTTCCCCACCCTGTCTCCAGCCATCTGTTGCCAGTGCGTTGAATGTTTGGTTGTCTTTTCAGAGATTGTCAGTGGAAGATTTGTAATGGGCTTTGATGATAATTAACTATTACTTTTAAGTGTGTAATTGTCTTGCTACTTGAGCAGTAGCTTTAAAAAAATAAAGAAGCACTGAAGTTTCAGTTAGTGTCCCACAATATTCATCATCTTACAGCAGCTCCTAGAGGCACTGAGATATGAATCATCTGTTGTTCTACATACTGTGCATGTTATCTCTCCCAGTTACATGTAAAATGCTGATGTGGTTAAATGTGGCATAGACTTTTTGTTCATGTTACACAACCCAAAATTTCTGTGGATTTTTTTTTCAGCTCCTTGTTATCACTTGGCTATTTAGTTCAGATGAATGAACACTAGGTTGCCCTTAGTTGGCAGAACTTGCAGGCAGTATTTAAACTCACTTTATTCTACAGCTATCTGCACATGACGTATGCTCAGTAGAAAATTTCTTTTTAAGTAAACATTTTATTTGGGGAAATACTACTCTTTGTGTATCCAGTTCATCACAAATTTTTTAGTAGCCTGGTCATTGTCAGCAACCTTTTTTTAACATGTAATTTTGAAGTAACTATTTTTCAGACAGTGCTTTCAACTATCATTGGGTTATCATGTTTAATTTTTTTACTGAGCTGCTGTCTAGTAATGTGTGATTCCCAGGATTCTCATGTTCCCTACCAACATGAGAATCTTTTTTTTCTTTTAATGAGGTAAACATCAGTGTTAATTCTTCTACATCAGAAGGCAACCAAGTCACACTGAACAGACTGAAGATAAGTAAGGTTTTTTCCTCCTTATGCTGTTTTAGATGTGGACCCTGATTTGAAAGATAAATTAAGTTGAACTTGACAAACAGCATTTTCTATTCACATTTTAAAAGCTAAAAAACTATTTTACAGTTGCTTTGAATTTGCCATGATTAATTCTTACCCATTCTTTATGGTATATTATAGCCAAATGTATCTGGTATGACGTAGCATAATGTATAATTGATATTGCTGAGATTCCTCCTGTCAGTGAGATTTGAAGTAACATGCCATGACGTTCACCTAATACTATTTGGAGTGGTTTTATGAGGACCAAGAATTATTTGCGTCTTGCATGACCTGTCCTTATTGCTACTTTTGAGTACTACATAGGCTAGAAGAAGTAATTATTTTCAGGCTACTGACTACAAGCATGATTAGTAACTTTCAAAATTGGCTGTAATGAAAGGCTGACCCAACTGGCTTTTGTATTATACCTTGTTTATCCTACTCTCATCTCTATCACCTCTGGGCTACAACAATGTAATTTATGTTAGCAATGCTTCATAAAAGGTGAAAGATCATATTTTTTTAGTGAGGGTAGTCCTAATTGGGATTTAGGTTTTAAAATGTTGTTTGGTAGAATACGGTCAAAAAAGTCCATGTAAACAAAGTGATTGCAGAAAGGGGCAGGAAAACCTATTATTTCACAGGAAATAAGACTGCTTACTTTTATTAGGCTAGAAGTTTGATTAGCAGAAGTTAAGTAACTATAAAAAGACATTTAACAAAAACCTCTATAGTTTCAGTGGAGCGTTCGAGTCTTTGTACCAAAACCAGTACTTTGCAGATAATCAGTTTCCTCTCTCTTATTTTGATGTCATTAGCTAAAAAAGCCCTCTGGCTATTTATTCTTCCTAACTTAACTTTGACTTGAGCAGGGCAGCAATGAAACAGCCACCTGTGCTTGTTCCGGGGAGAAATAGGTTGTACAGTGCAGCTGAGCTTGTCTTCGTTTGGAAAGGTTAACCATAATGTTCATCTGGTCTTCAGTTCTCCCTTTGGAAGGAAGAGTAGCCTTATGTTCAAGTACAGTTTGTGGGACTGAGCAATGGTGTCTATTAGTGGTGTGTTCACTTGAGTAAAACCAGAGTCTTGGCAATGATAGACTTCAGTGCCAGATAATGCTGCTGGCTTGATTTGTTGCATGGTGTTAATATTTGAGTTCACTACATTTTGTGTAATGAATTAGAATTCACTACATAGCCATTTTTCACAGAGTATGCCACCGCCTCATGGAAGCCAGAATTTTTTGGAAGTAGGTTATAACTTCAGGAGAATTCTAGTCAAAAGAAGTTTAGCAGGTGCAGGGGTAAGTTTTAGGGTTTAAAGGAGGAAGGTAAAGATTTCAACTTGGAGCAGTCAAAAGCTTATTTGAGAGAAGATGTTGGATTTGGGGTTTCAACATTCAGTGCATACCCTGTGTGACTGCTGCTTCCCTTGAAAGCTCACTCTTGTCTTTCATTTGTGTATGTCTTTCTGCAAGTGACAAACTGCCTCACTTACATGCGGAAAGGGATGGGAAACACTTCAGATATATTGAATTTAATTACTCTTGGTGGAAACAACTTCTAGCAAAGTTTCCTTAAAAGAAGACTTGTGGAATGAGCCCCTTCAGTTTTTTACAGCCAAATTGCTGTATGCAGATACAAACTATCAAAATCTTAGCTTTTAAATTTTGGGGTTTTACCATGTAAAAAGTTCTGTGTTGTTTCATTTGTATTGTTTTTTTTTTTTTTTTTGTTTTTTTTTGTTTTTTTGTTAACTATGTAAAAATAATAGAGGATAATTGTTAGCTTTCCTGTTATGACAGCAGGGTAAATGTAGGATGCCCTGACAGTAGCCACTCTGTGCCAAACCATAAGGCACTATGGAATTCACTTGATGTGGGGTTTCGTAATGCAAGTTGGAGAGGACATCAGTTTAGATTCCATAGGAACCACCACAAGACTTTAGAGAGGTATTGTGCTGATGTCCTGATGTCAGATGTTTGTTTTTTTTCTCCTTAGCTGATTTTGCACTATTTTCTGTGTATTGTGCTGCGTCACGATCAGATTGTGGATCGCACCTGTGTGACCCAAACTATTTATTTTGTGGTGATATGTGAAGTGATGCAGGGACCCTGTTCTAGCAGTTTGAACACTGGATTCCTTCTCCCCAGCACTCCTGCCACCCTGCAGTTGTACTTGGCTGCCTTTTTACCCCAGGTCAGCCTTGCAGCTCTCTCCTCCTGCGATGCCATTCCATCTTGCGCTCTCCCTTTTTCCCTACCGCAGCACTCCCCCATGTCTTTGGGCTCCTGCTGTCTGTTGGCAAGGAATAGAATCACACGTTACTTTAAAGCAACATAATGTTGGGATTCCCCTTCTTTTCTTCAGTGTCAATAGGTCTTGAACTATTAATGCAAATCTTCAAAATGATTCTTTTAAATTTACACTTGTTTTACATTATTTTATAATTAAGTTTTAGTGTTTAAAGAGAAGAAAGGAATGGAAGTTTTTCAAGTGATTAAATATTAATTTTATTCACATTTAACCCTAATTTACATTAAGGATGTTAACTGAACGGCAGATCTTTTGAATTCAACGTTTTCATTTCTTTCTAGCCTCATTGATGAATAGCTGGATCTTGTCATATGTTCATAAAGGGCGATGGTCCACTGGGATAGAAGGAATAATTTTGCTGTCTTACACTTTCTGGGATGGTCCGTTTGTGATGCTTCCTGTTTCCAAAAAATAAATAATTCTCTTTTGTCTAAACTAAAACTGAGATTTGAAATAAAAACTTGTTTCAGACCGTTAGAGAGACCGTCGTGCTTCTTTTAGAGCTAATTATATTTATTTTAGCAACATCTTCCTTAAAAAATCATGACAGTATTGTATTTCAAATATCTTCATGTTAAAGGCTGTTATTTTGTTCTTTTGAATAAGACTTTTATAAGCTCTACCTGCTTTGGTCCTTCTGCATAAGTCTTAAAAGATCTAACAGATAGATAGGCCTTAAGCACCCTGAAACCCCAATCACTCCTGAATTGTCCTCATTTGACATCTTGTGTGCCGGTGAAATTTAGGCTATGGGTCATACTTAATTTTATATATTTCATCTCCAGATTTCTCTGTTACATACAGACTGAGAGACTGATTTGAAGAGACTTTTTTAATCCTAGACAAGCCTTTTGAGGATTCTGGCAGTTTGTCTTGTCTGCTTTAATAGGACTTCAGCATTTTGGAAATCTGATTTCTAAGGTGTTTTATTGGAAGGTGCATCAAGTGCACACACATGATATATCTGTTCTATCTACAACTACGAATTTAGGTAAATACAAATACGTTGTGATGCATGCAGCTACGACCAGGGATAAAACTACCACTGCTGTTTATTTGGATTTGTTTTCACGGAATTATGTTAACTAAAATGCATACAGTATACTCCTGTTAAAATACTTATTTCTTACCTGGGAGTTCTGGTAACCTGAAACTTAATTCTCTAGTTTAAATGGCTTACAAAGCCCTGAGTAAAAGTACAGTCTTGCTGTTGTATAAACTGTTACAGTCTGTTCCATTCGTTCGGTGCATACGCTGGTACAAGTAAAATCCTAGTTTTGCATAGGCGGTTTTGCAAATGATACAGACCTTTGTGCACAGTGTTTAATAAATTATTGAACTTTGAAGAATCTTTGAGAAGTAAGGCCTGCATGTGACTGAGCAGTAGACATGAATAAATGTTATCCTCAAGTGTATCTAGCAGACAGTAATAGATGCTTGAACAGACAATATGAGCACTGAGTGAATGATGGTAATAACATTAAATATTTACATATAGCAAAAGCATCTTGACAGCAGAGAAGAAACTGGCTCTGCAGTGAGGTGGATAAAACCCAGTGTAATGTAGTATACCTTTCTATAGGACAACTTGCTGTTAATAACTAGCAGCATTTCTCTGTAAGATGCATGTTATAAAAGTAGTTGGGACTCACAGCTACTGTATTTGTCTACCTGTTTATGTGACATTATAAAATCTGTGAGTCTTTACTGTTGTACATGACAATTTTCTAGACTTTGTCAGTATAATTTCCTGGTGTTGATATCATTCCATACTTCCTATAATATAAGAAAGATTACTGAATTCAGGAATAAGAATTGGATAATAATAAATGTTTAATATTAATCAAAAATACATTTTGACCTGTATGTTACTAGAAACTCAGAATCGCTCTGCTTTGCTTTGCCTCAGCAAAGGTAAGGTACATTGGATTTTCTAATATAGTTGTTGTCTCAAGAATTCTGTTGAAGAGAAAGTTGCACCGTGGCTTTACTCCACAGAATTCATGAAAGCAAGAAGCAATATTCTTCTCCCTCCTGCCCTCTCCACTGCTGAACAGTTTCATAGGAGTAAATCTATTTTATTGGTGTTCAGAGTCCTTGAAGTGCATAAGACGTGTTTGTGTGGTTCGGTTTTTTGGGGGAACCTGCTAATAATGGTTGTAAAGACCTGATGTTGCTTGCACTGCACTTCTTAAAATAGGTCACGCTTGACTTTCCAGATAATCTTAGAAGGAAACTACTGTATCAGAAGCATAAGATAACAACTTAATTTTTACACTGAATAGTAGATGAATTTTGTTAGAGGTTCTTATCCTTTTTAATGCCTACCAGTTAGCTTTCAGTTATAGGAAAGAAATGAAACAAAGATGATAGTAAATTGGATTTTATTTTTTTTAAATACTTCATGAAGCTTGTATTGCTATGATGAACCTGTTTGCATTTAATGATCTGTCATGTCGTGTAATTAAAACAAATTAATATTGAAAATGAAATAAAATGGAGATCTATCAAGCCAATTTTTTCATACATTCATTTCCTTGTAACAGCAAAAAAAGAACATATACTGCAATTTCAGATTTTGTTGCTTTAAATTATTACTGAGGTTGGTTTTTGTTTTGATTTAATATTTTGTGGCAAAGATAATGCCTTGGAAGTTGATCTACATGCATTTCTTGAGTTAACTAGTAGTTTGAGATCTTTTTTGGGTGAAAACTTCTAACATGTTCAACATGAGTTACTCTAGTTTAAATCCTCTTTCTAACACAGCTGATGGTAGATAAAATGAAGTATTCTTGTAAAAGCAGTAAAATACGGCAGATCCTTGAAAGCTTGGACAATAATAATATAATTCAGTGATTATCAAACTTTGGACTTTTTTTTTATCGCTATATTAATCGAGGAGTTGCAGTTGGTTTTTGCTGTTAGTACGGCCTTCTTTCTCTTGTGGACTCTACAGCTCTCTGTTACACTGTTGATCACTGCTTTGTATCAGCACATCTTTCCTCCAGTCTCCTCATTGAAGCTTTCCAATGTGTGACAGCAGTGAAAGCACTCCAGGAAGTACAAATAATTTCTTTGAAGCTGGAAGTGGAATCTCATGAATAGAATTCTGTATGACATAAGGAACAAGATTATCTTCCTTTTTTAACATTTTCTATATAGTCTGGAAAGTTATGTTCTGTTAATGAAAGTGAGAGTTTTAACTTGAGGATCTTCTTTTGTTGCATGTGATTTCAGTGTTGGTTTTTGGTTTTTTTTTGATGCAGATGCACAAATGAAGAAGACTCTTTGTTCATCATATAATCCTCAAGGTCCAGACCCTCTAATAGTCAGGATATGAGCACATATAAGACCTTGCACAAATCTTATGTTTTGATTTCACTGAGTTTGGGGTAGGGAGATTAGTTTAGACAACTCTTTCTGCAAGTGTGGTTCGGTTGCAGCCTGTGTAAGGTTTTCATGAGCAAAGTCTTAAAAGCTGTTAAACATTCCTCTTCATTCTTCCCTTCACGCTTCTCTTTGCTGCTTCAGAATTTGGAGAGTTTATTTATAAAGCAATCTTTCTTTAACATTTGTGATAGAGGTTTTATTTCAATAAAATTGGTGTCCAATACCCACGTTAATTTATATACAGCATAAAATATATTTCAGCCTCTTCACAGCTTTTCTTGGTAGCTCAAGAAAAGAAATGTTTAATAACTTTGCATCAACCTAAAAATTCAGCTGCAGTGTTAATGAGCAGAAGCACCACAGGATAACAGAGACGTGAAATGGCTGTAATCTCCATTAGAGTGATAATAAATATGGTGACAGAAGTAAACGAAGTGTGAAAATGCAAACAAGGAATGAATGAGCAAAGTTTACAGTCTCTAAAACAGTGTCTTGAGCTGTGAAAGTACTCCAGATAAAAATAATAATAATGATAAATGAAGTTCATTCAAGCAGGGGGAGAAAAAAAAAATATGAAAATGCTGAAGTTGATGGAATATTTTCCTAAAATCAATTTCATAAAATATCCAAGATATCTAAACCTTCTTGTGCATAAAATACACTGAGTTTTGTCCTTTCGTGCAAGGCTTTTCTCTTTTCTTTTTTCCCTGTGATAGCAGGCTGTAATAAAAATATATGTAATGCTTTATCAGCTATTTAAGGAACTGGATGTTTCAGTTACAAAGGAAGGGGAGGGGTGCGTCTCATCGTGCCCTCTCTTTGTCTGTCTTTTCTTGGCAGAGAGTGAGGCTTCTCTTCCGTACTGTGCGGACTCCGCACTTGAGCTGAATTAGCTTTTGAACTTTCCATGTACTATAAATCTTAAGAGACAATAAAGTTAAAGTGCACGTCACTAGGTGGCACTGAAACATCGTTGTATGCCAAGTACAGTCTTGAGCTCTTCATCTGCGCTACTGGAGCTGCCTGGTTTTGTAAGTGTCAGGGAAATTGTTTTATTGTTAAAGGGCATAGTGTAATATATTCATCTCCATCCAAGGCAGCCATTTAATGCCCTGAAACATGCCCTCTCACAGCTCTGGCCTGTTGACTATGCTTATTTGGTGTAATAATTAGCAGAATTTTTCACTAACAGCAGTACTTACTAACACCTCACATTTTCCTCTGTTTTTGTACGTGATGGATTGTGCATTCTATGAATAAAGTTAAGCGGGTCACAGACTTAAGCCCTGTACAACACAGCTATTTTCTGCACAATAGTTTTGAATAGATATATATTAACTCCTTTTTAATCCCTGTGGTTTGTAATGGGAACAAATTTGAGCCTTTTTGTAGTCGGCTATTGAAAACTTGTAAGCACAGAACAGCGAACTTGTCAACTTAAAGAGCAAAAGAAATTGAAGGAGGAGCTCTAGCAATTAGAGTACACTGTCTTTAAACACCGCATGCTTTAGAAGCCTCTTGTAATGCTTGATGAAGATGGGTAGAGATCGCTGTACTTTGTTGTAGAGGAACAGTTCTCATCTTAAAGGTGATCTTTCTGCTGTCATGGTGTTCAAGCAGTTACTCTGCTCAGTATGGAAGCAGAGGTGGGAAGGCTGAGTTAGACATCTCTTGCTTTTTTTGCACTTTGGTAGCTGGAAATGACTCGTGTGTTGAAAATTGTTCTGATGGAAATAGAAAGAGAAGGTTATTGAATAAATGTTGCGGTAGGGTTCCTTGTCGTGTTTCTTCCCTTATGCAATGGCAAGTAGAGATAGAGTTAAGGGTTCCCAAAATTATTACGTAATGGTAGGTTGGTTTGTTTTCTTTTTTTCTTTTTTCTTTTTTTTTTTTTTTTTTTTTTAATTTAAACTCCTAAGGAAAAAATCTAATGAATCCAATGACAATGATTTGAAGCATTTATCATATGGAAGCTCAGCTCCACATGAAGACCATCAAACCTTTAAACTTCTAGTTTAGATGGGAATTGCAGTATGTGTGGAGTTACATGCTGGACATAAGCTCTTGCAGCTGTCTGATATTATTTAATTTTAAAATCTTCCCTTCCGGTAATTTTTTTTTATCCTACATGGTTCATTCTTTTGTCACCCAGCCCTTCGTGAATTCTAGTTACTGCTGAAGCAATTCCATTGTAGAAGGGGAAGTAATACAGCATGTTAAGCCAGCAAATAAGAACAAAGGTGGCTCTGGCAGCTTTCTCTTAATGTCAGTTCCTTGCCCTCAGCCTCCCTTATTAATGCTTCTGAGCTGCTGTCACTCAGATGGTTTTAACACAAACGTGCAGACTGTGTGTCAAAAGGGTGGCCTAGATTTTTGAATTTCAGGTTGGGAGTACCCTGACATATAAGACCACTGTGTCACATTATAAAATGGTTGACTCAAGTCCTTGTAGACATTCTGAAGGAAATTAAATTTATTTATTCTTGGCTTTGACATATAGTCTAAGCAAGCAGCAGAGCTTAGAATTTTAAGGTGTCTACAATATTTTCATTTGGAGTGGGACTTGCCTACACACCTTTAATTTTATGGTACTTCAGAACAGTCCATCTCTGTCGAGTTGTACTTCCCTGTCAGGATTATTTTGTGCATGGATCTATCTTTTTATAAAGGATTTTTACATCTCCTCACCATCCCTCTTCCTTCCTTTGTACTAACCTACCTGTGGGCTTTTTGATGATGTTCTTATTGATCATATACAAGTATTTGCTTTAAAACACAGACAGATACTATTTGGTGCCACTTCTTTCTCAGGTCATTTCATGGATTCAATCTTGAACATTATCACCCAGTTGATTAAATATGTCTGTATTTTCCTATCAGCCCGGTACAGCTTTGGGATCAGTTATGGACCAGTATGGCTGCGTCTCTTCTTTTGTTTAGACAACAAATCTAAAACATTCTAGAATGAGTTAGTATGCTTTTTAGGAATTATTTGTCTATTAAATTCGGCAGTAGGAATATGCAATAGTGTAAGTCTAGGATTTTATATTTTTTGCAGAGGGGAGCAAATAAGGGAGTTGGGTTGAAATTTAGACTGGTCCTCTCTTTGTTGGCGTCTTTTTATTTTTAATTTTCAGAAATCCAGCCTGAGAATAGCATGGAGAAGGGAAGAGATGATTTTTAAATAGGCTTCTCACTACTGTACTACTTCACATTCACAAAGTGCAGAGAGCAATATCAACATGACAGTCTAGGCTCTTGGACCAGTTAGGAATATGGGCAGAAAGGACAGACAAAAACTTGCCCTGAACAAATGTACACAGAAGACTTCAGAAATAATTTTTGCACATTTCTGTTTTAGTTGAGTAGTGCTGCTGTGGAACATTACGCCTGATCATTGCAAGTGAGGGGAAAAAGTTGACAAGAAATAAGGTCTGTATATGCAAGTAATAAAAATGAAAACTGGAAAATAAGTATTAGCCTTTGCAAGTGTTAGGATTGCTTTATTAAAACAGCATTATTTGAAGAAGTAATAGTTCTTAAGTTTGCTCAACAAATATATTCTTAAGCAAGATGATGATTTGCATTTTGAAATTTGCCTTGGTTTGGCACAAAGGAAATGGCTTAAGAGATCTATTTCTTTCTTAGCAGATCAGTGCTCTTTGTATTTTACCTCTTAGTATACCCTAAGCTCATTCTTTAAATTATGCAAAGTCAATTTAAGAATAAAATGTGGGTTAAAGAAAATTGAGTGGTCCTTCCTTTAGGTGTGGTTCTTTAACTGTGTGATAGTACTGTAAATGTTCCAAGTGCTGTGAAATACAGATCCTGACAAACTCGTGTCTTAAGTTTGTGTGAGTTGTGAGGCTGAAGAGAATTTCCAGCTTTAGGAGATCACTTGAAATACAGTCTTACAGAAATAGACCAGGCTCTCCTGACCACTGGTGACTGGCAAAATGATGAATCAAAACCAAACTGAGGAATAAGATGCATCAGACTTTCGATCAGTGTGGCTCTACTGCCCCCGGTTTATTTGGTTAGGCTCTGTGTGCAGAACTTCTTAAGAAAATGTGGATGATTCATTGTAGTCTGCTGGTCTAAACAGTTTGGGAACCACTGAACTAAAATGTATCATTTAGAAAAACATCCAAACTCAATGTAAAAAAGAATTCCCGTGATGGAGAATTCATCTGACAGAGTGGTAATCTGCTCCAATGGTTTATTATCCGTTCTTCTAAATTGCGCTCCCTGTTCCTGGTCTGAACTTGCCTAACCTTCTTGCAGACCCTGAATTTTGCTAATTCTTGTTTGCCAACTTAAATGTTGGCTTTCTGTTCTCCGTGTGGCTTATTCTAGAGGCTGTGAACAAAATCAAGCCTTCAAACCAAACAAAATTAGCCAAGTTTGAATTGTTGGCTTTGTCTGCATTGTTCACTATGAACTTTTTTCTTTAAATAGTTTTTGTTACCAAAAATCCCCCTCTACTTTCAGCAAACCCCATATAGCAATATCCTTCTTGAATTTATATGCCAAAATTCAACAGTCTTTCATTAATAGTTTTTTTTACTATAAAGTCGAGGCAAAAACTGCAGTTACAGATTTTCAAAGTGAGTGTTATTGTCATCTGACCAATGGTATAGTTGATGCAAAATTAGGAAATTGTTACAAATGCAACAAATGTCTGGGCGTTTATTACATACGTTAATCTTATAACTACATAAAATGCTACAGCTGGCACTTGTTGTGGCTGAATAGCCTTGTACAAATAGTGATGCATATGTTAAATTTATGTACATAATGCAATCTGTAATTTTTATGGCCTTGAAAATAATTTGTAAAAAGTGATGCAGCTGCACTAACATCGTGCTCCTGTGTAGCTTCAAAAATACCATCTCAGCGTTTGTGCTGGTTCGGAAATACGTTGACAATTTCTGTGACAGCAAATTTGTAACCACGATAACGAATCAGTGACAGTTGCCTTTAAATTGTTTTGGGGAGCGGAGAGGGAATTGCACAAGGCTTCTACTCAAAGGCTTCTCTAGTGTGAGAAATGTTTGGAGGAGAATCTGTGTTTATCATGCCCTTGAAAAGGACAAATGGCAAAGATTGAAGAGCAGAGGCAAGGAAGGAGGGTGCTGCATTTGCAGCTGAACTTCAGGGGACCTGGGCTACCCCTTCCTTCTGTGCATTCTCTCCGCAGTGCTGTTGTTAATTGTGCCATACACTCTCAAGAATTATCTTGTAAATACGTCCTTTAAAATACAAGGGCTCTGTAGCTGGTGAAATGTGATGTAACACAAAAGAAAAGTGTTTGTGGAATGAGTTTCCTTTTATCTGTAAGGCTTTCGACATCTCACTGTCTTTTTGTTCCCCAGTGAAGAATACAGTTAAATAATCAAATATGATGTCTTGGAAGGCTGTAAAGGTCTTCAGATTTCACCAAGTTTGGAAGTGTTTTTGTACTTTCACAGTCCTTATTGTGCTAATAAAATATCTGAAAAATAACTAAATTATGTAAAAAAAAAAATAAAATATCAAGAGTCAATGATTTTGTAATGGCATAGGAAGATGTTCAAATACTGTGTAATGGGCTTGACAGTTACAGTGTGTGAAATTTAATGCTCTAGCTCCGTATTGATCTTCCTTGTAGCCGGTTGCATGGCACAAGCATTTTCACTTAGCACCTGTTCTTTCTACATTAGCACTATCTTCAGCAGTGTCATCAAGGGGACTTTGGAAACCACACTTGATGCTAAACTCAAGTATTTTAGGAAGTATCTCTATTTTTTTTTTGAGTATCCATTTTATTTTCACTTTACTTCTGACTGTTGTTTCTTCTGGGTGGTGTTTTAACACTTAAAATCCCCTACTTCCCCCTCCTTTTTATTTTCTTTTTTCTTNTTTTTTTTTTTTTTTTTTTTTTTTTTTTTTTTTTTTTTTTTTTTTTTTTTTGAATGTCCTTATTACACATTGGATACTTCTACCGTTACCCATCACAATAGATACACACCAGAAATCCTGCTCAGTATTTTCTGGAAATGATTAAAAGCTGCAAGAAAACCAACTGCATCTTTTCTCTTGTATGTGTTTGGAAACTCCTTGTCTACATCTACAGAAGTTATAAGGCTGTCGCAAAGGTTCTGAAAGTGCATCTCAAGCTGTGTCAGCCCTTGGTTCCCATTCTGGAGGTGCTAGATTCAGTGTGTGGTTGTGGGTCAGCATGTTTACTCTTAATTTGTTACCCTGATTAGACATTACACCCCAGTGAAGGTTGTACAAATCCATGTTGTAGATGCTTCCCAAAATGTTGTGGTGGCTTTTAATGGTTCCTTCAGTTTCCTTGGTACATTCAAGGGCAAGCAGCACCATGTCAGTGTATTTCCCATTCCCAAGTGTCACACACAGCTCCTCAGGATGTCCAGCTGTAGTGTAATAGACTTCAGGAGAAGTTAGGCACCATCGTTAGTGTCATTAGAACATGAGAGATGTACAGACAGCAATGCCAAAGGTATCCTTGTTTCAGCATTAACCCTTATAATCTGTTGTTTTATTTTGCTTTTTTTAATCTTTATTGAATCTTTTATTTGTTGAAGGATTGGTTCTTAGTATTTCATAACTGGTCAAACCTACTTTTCTCTTGTGACTGAGCGAATGGATGTATTCCTGCTACTTCATGCAGAATCAATTATTGATGATGGTCACTAAGGTTTCTGTCTGATGGTTCTTTGGAGATGACCTGGTTAAGAACTACTAGATTAAGAAATCTGGTTTCTCAGCAACTGTTGTTTTTTTTCTCAGTGAAACTTGTGCAGTGTGTGACATGCAAAAGCACCCCAGTGTCCTTATCTGTGCCTTGTGATTCCCAAACATGTTGATCTGAAAGTGTCCACTGTTTTAAACATTTTCTTAGCTGCATGCATGCTTGTGTCTGTATGTATAAGAAGGAAACTAGAGAACTGGAGATCTGACTGAAACTCAATCATCATTTTCAAGCAAAGTTTGAATGTACTTCTCACCTAACACAGCTGATCCGTTTACCAACTGGTACCTGCTGGAGGAGGGTGCACAAGTGATAAGGGAGAACAAGAAAAGGATGATGGTGTCAAGGTGCTTGCAGCGATGGTAGAAGTTTATTGGCAGGTATGCTGAGGAGGCTAAGGGGCATTTTGTCAGGAAAACGTGACTCTGTGTGAACAATTTATCACTTCAGATTTTTATTTTGATTACTTGAAGTGCTAATCCATGTGTGACAAATCTGCACTCAGCTGAGTGAGAAAATTACTAGTTCTGTTCCATTAACAGCCACTGGCCAAAAGACCAGTGTTCCTGTAGGTTAAAACAACAATTAAGGGGGCCTTAACATGTCAAGGTGGGGAGAGAGGGGGATGCTGGTAGCAAAGAGATTTTTCACACATTGCTAAGCTGCTTGGATGCATAAATTAACTCTTAGTTCAGTTACATCAGTCAAGTGTGTTGTGCATATGCATAACTACCTGCCTGACTGTGTGAACCACAGCCTGGGCCTGCTGATTTATGAGAGGGTAAGAGAGGTTGAAATTAGTAAACAAAGCTAAACAGTACCTTTGCAGGAGTCACAAACAGCTTTTTAGAGAGCTGCTCAGTTACAAATGCAGTTGTTAGACCTGAGGTCTTTGGATTGTAGATTGTAGATTGTTTGTTATGTCGTGTTTTTTCACAACCAGATCACTTGAACTGCATCCTCCTACTTCTGGAACTGCACTGATTTGTTCAGTGGAGAGCAAGGTGCACCATGCTTACAGTAAATAACCAGCCTGTTTTATTGAGGTATTGTTGGGAAATTGATTTATCAGCTATTAAATATTGTTAGTGAGTCATAGATAATTTTATTATGATTTTATATATTACAATAATGATAATGCAAGATAATTTTTTCTGTAATGGGAAAAGATTTTTGGCATATAGTATTGCAGGGGTAGGGAGGAAGCTGTAGTACGCAGAGTATGGTACAATATGATCATATGTCAGTCAGTATTTTTGACATGCTGGATTATAGAAGGAATGTAGCACAGGTGAGGCTTTTGGTAAGACTTGAATGTAATGAAGGGTGACCTGGAAATAAACCATTTTCATGTGAGTAAATGGTGCTGTAAAATTGGTCAGTCCCTTAAGATCTTTTCCTGAGTGGAGTTTACAGAAATAACTTGAAGAAAAAATTTTCTGAAATCTAATATATGTGATAATGGAGAAATAAAAGCTGTAATAGTGCATTTAGAATGTATTTTTTATTACTCTAGGTTCACTTCTGACATAACTGGTTTTAGTGAGCCACTTGAATGATCTTGCTTACTATGAAGTTTTAATAGCTAACGCTTGGAAAGCCTTGTAGTTTAAACAAATGTCAGCTTCAAAATCCTATTCCTGCCCTAAGAAACAATCACAAATTTCATGTGCTTTTTTTTCTTTTTCTTTTTTTTTTATTTTTTTCCCCTTTTAATTTTTATTTAAAAACTTGTGAAAGAATGTTAGGAGGCAAGGTTATGGAAGTTCCTGTAAAGTGGTGGCTTTCTTCTAGATGGGGTCTTAGTGTTGTGTCACAAAAGTTTTACTATATAAAGTATTTAATCTACCTCCTTTATAAAGCCACTTCAGAGCACTAACCCTCTTCATGCATCACTTGAAAGAAATCCACTTTTTATTATAGTTGATTGAAAAAAAAAGAAAAAAAAAAAAAAAAAAAAAAAAAAAAAAGAAAAAAAGAAAGACGAAAGAGAAACACAGGCCCTAGTATGCATTCTTATGTGGGGAAAAAGCTAATATAGGAAAGGGTTTTGGAAAACCAAAGGTTTGCATCTGAATTTGTGGTTCAGGTCTTTCTGTCATAACAGTATGCATTCTGAGAGTGCTTTGCAAAGCCTGACAACCTTTTGGGAAACAAAAGACTATTGGAAAAACAGTATTGGAGATGGAAATGATACTTATGCTTTGAATCAAGGCCCTTTTTTAGGGAGTTGCCCCAGAAATTTCTGCAGCACACTGAAAAGAAAATCTTGAGCCTGTGTCTTATTGATTCTGGCCCTGAGTTAGTATTCTCAAAAGTGTAAAAACTGCTGCAAGGAGTTAGCAAAACTTTTTAGGACCGAAAAATGGCCAGTCTTTTAAGAACTTGTAATGAGAGGAGTTAAGGCAGAAGGGCTTTTATATGTTGTGAATGGAGATGCTTCCTTTTGCACTTTTACCTGCAGCACTGTCTTCTTCCCTCTTTTAGCCCCAGTAAGATTATTTAGCAGATTTAAACATGAGATAATTAAGATTCAGCCTAGGTAAAACGATCGGCTTTCTTTTACCTCTCTTTGCTGTAAGGTTGCTGGGGGCGGAGGGGAGTAAAAATGAATGTTTTCTGTCTTTATGTTACTAAAAAAGATAAATTATTTGTTGACCCGACGAAATTAAGGCAACATTTGGTGGGACTTAAGTCACTGTAACCTCCTAAGTCAGGTAGTGAATCAGAAAATTCAATTATTTTGCAGGGAAGAGCATTTGTGAGTACATGGAATTGTTTTACTGGTTGTGTTGTTTTCTCTGCATCAGGCAAGCAACAGCTTGCCCAAAAGGTGTGTTGGAGAGTCCAACCAGTTCTCAGCCACCTGCAGAGTATTGAAAGTGGCTGTCCCTTAGGGTGGTGTGTGTATGAAGTATTTGTAAATATCTAAAAATTGTTAAAATAGGAAGTTAATGTGATTTTATTTGGACTGTCATCCTCTATGTATCTTTTCCATTGAATGATACATCTTTTACTTCATTCTGCATAGTGCTGGTTGTAGGTGCAAGCAGGTAGTCAGTGCCTGAAAAAGGGGTTGCCTGCATCCCCTCAGGAGTTAGGAACATGCATGTTAGGTGTTTCAAAGTACCCCCTTTTCTGAGAAAAAAAAAAAAACACCTTTTTTCGGGAATAATGAGATGGGCTTTTCTGGAATAGTGAGTAACGGTTGTGGGTTTTGGCAGTCTACTAGCTTGAATAAATATAATAATATATTAAATATGTATTTTAACTGCTGTCAGAGTGAGTTCTTGTTTAACTGAAAACTAACATCCTTAAATGTTTCATAGGCACTGTTTGTATCTATCCACGTCTTGGACATTTGTGACTGACTTTTTACACCTGTATGGGATGCTCTTCCAAGCCCAGAGAGATTACTTAGTGTAGTGAAGGTGATGTTTGCCACAAATTCAGGAGAAACGCATGGCAGCAAACAGGGTTGTCTTTTTAGAGGTGGCTGGCGCTTGCATTGACTTATCTCTGTGTTTGAACAAATGCAATTTCTTCAACGAATTCTTCAGTGTGTTTTTTTTGATAAGTACCAGGGAAAACCCCCAAACTTTTGCTTGTCAGTGTTTTTGTGTGTTAGAAATTGGTATGACGTTGCAGCCTTAAATTTGTTGTCAGAGCTCATTTCGAGAAGATTTCAATATGATTTCAATGAAATTAGTTTTTGCAACTCATTCTTTCAGCTGAGACCATGATCTGAAAACTGGAAAATGACTACTATCTTCTGACTTGTTTGATGGTGGAACTAAGTGGGAGTTCTAGGTTTGAAATACTGAGGCCTTCAGAAGCTGTTATAGCCTTGATCGTGAACTTCTGTCTTGCAATTAAGAGAGAAATGAAGCCTTTTGAGAGTGGTATTGGCAGCTGGCAGTGAAATATGTCAGCTGCAAAAATTTTTTACACTGTCATGCTCCTTGGCCCAAAAATGTCCTTAAGTCCTATTTTTCCCTTATACCTCTTAATTTGAAAATAACAAACCATGTATGTGAAACATAGCTGCATTTTAGCCTGAGACTTTGATGTGCACGAGCTCAGCTTCTATTGCTTCTCCTGTGCAGGAACATACAACGTGTTACTTCTATTGCCATGAAGAAACTTAGAAAGAACAAAAATTGTATGTATAGTGATTGGGAGATTACAATTATGACTGTTACACTTGCTGAATTTTACAGCCAACCATCTCATTAATAAACCTGTTCATTACTAATAAATGAGCAGAGATTTTTAAAGTCTGCAAGAAGTTCATTGGGGACTCTAAAATTGGGCATTAATGCTTCTGGTAGTCATTCCAGTTATCAGCATTAGCTACAACAGATCCATTAACACTCACAGCAGCCTACAAAATAAGATATTTTCAGATATTTTCCTCCTTTACGAAGACCCAAATACAACTCTTAACAAGATTTCTTGAGCAGTGCACAGTGCATGATGGCATTATAGAGATGGTGCACATAGGATTGTTTTTCACATCTTGGCACTGCTAATGTATATATAAAAGTCACGTTGGTTTTTAAAGTGCAAGAAACATTATTAGTACCTGAATTAACTGTTACCCTCTTAATAATTTTTAAAATTAAAAAACAGATTTAAAAAATTCTGTTTAAGACGCTAGATACTGTCCCATGAAGGAAATTTTTTTTTTTAAATTATTTTTATTTTGGGGCTTACCTGTTGGAAGAGCCTTTAGGCAGGGCTTAGACTAGCCCACTTGCCAGGTGGTAGAGCCACATTTTCAGTTTTTCTATCTCTTTTTTTTTTTCTTTTTTTTTTAAACTTTTTGGAGGTATTTGTGAGTAGCTTGATGTTTTTGACATCTGTGTGACAGCTTCTTGCATAAGAGATGAGCAGCCTGTTTTACCACCCAGCTGTGTGTATTAGTCTGTAGATCAAGCTGAAGAGCGGCACTTAGCCGGATCTGACAATCCAACGTGAGCTAGGACTGCCTATACACAAGCCTGCACTTTAATGTTTTGTGCTTTTTGCCAAGAGGCTGGTACTTGACAAAGAAATTGTCAGAATCTTCTTCCCACCTCTTTTTTACTTCCCACAGATGTATGTCCTTATTGAAATAGGGGATTTCTTTTTTCTCTGCAGTTTAATATGATTTCTTGTACAGATAACAAAGCCAATCTAATGTTTTCAGTGATTTAATGTAATAAAATTGTAGCAAGCTTTTTATCATAGAGAAGTGTTACTCTTCTGGAATATGCAGCAAATTAGCATGTCATTTTTTGGGAACTTAATCTGGAGTTACATTATGCTCCATTTCACCAATGACTTCATGTCAACACACCAACTATCTGTCCCCAGAGAAATCTGGAGTCCTAAAGAATTTACATTGCTAGCTCATAAATTTCAGTGCTGCGCTTCTCAATCTAGTTAAGAGTCAGAGATCAGCGGAGTGTGAGTGTGGAGATGAGTAAGTGGGAGCTGCCTGCTCTTACTACAGCTCGACTGATCAGTTAGCTGTAAACCTTAAAATCCTCTGCACTTCCTCATGATTTTAAGCCTCTGTCATCTATGATGCTTAAAATCAAGTAAATGAAAGTCACCGTCACAGAATAAAATACACAGTAACACTCTTCATTGTTCAGCTTTCCCTGTTTGTGTGTTTGCTATAAGCCAGGAGGTAGTTACTATACATACTCTTTCTTTCTTCACTTTTTGGATAGGATTGCCAGAATAGGGATTATCTGTTTTGACCTGTATACGCAACCCCAAAAGATTATGGAAAGAGGAATTTACAAGAAAAGAAGAGGTTATTTTAACAATGAATTCTCTTGTGGAATAATCAATTTGCAGTGACATCTCTGTGATGAAATACGTAGTTGTTCCCATATAACTTGATTTTATGAAAGTGTTAGTGATACCCTTTTATTTTAACTTATTCTGTGTTTTCCTTTGTAGAATGTCCTTATCATTCTTGTAAAAACTGTATTCTGGTCTTGCTCTTACATCTGGTCTTGTTTTTACAACATTAAAGTTTTGAGTGAGCTGCAACTGCAGTTATTTCTTGTGATAGTGTTTATGTAGTTAAAAATATGGCAATAAAAATGAGAATTTGAATCCTGTTATCTGAAATATTCAAGCATTATGGCAGACATTGTTTTATGATCTTTGAGTTGCATTTTTATTAAAAAATATTTATTAATGATCAAAGTTTATAAAGAAACCATCGTTGCAAGCTAAAAGAAGGAATAAGCAAAGGAAGCAGTGTAATAATTTTCTAGGCCAATACTTCCACCGTATCAATCTCTACGCTGTTGTTAATCTGCACTTATGTTGAGTTAGTGTTGAATAAGACTGTGGGTAGATGAACACGAATGTGCCTTTCACAGATTGGGATTGTTTGATTCCAAAATCCTGATGGCATGTTTCAAGCTTCTCTTGAACTTTAGCTGAACAACTAATTGTGTAATGCATAATTCTGATTTAATTTTACCTTGAAAATACAATTTGGGGAAAATCAGACTTTTGATCTTAGCAATTTCTTGCTGCTCGTGTTGGCTGAGCATTGATGGAGATCCTCTCAGGCTTAAACAGAAGTAAAGAGGGAGTTGAGAGGACAAGAAGGACAGAGAAAATCTTCTTCAGTCAACTGGTTCTTAGCGCACTCCCGTCATGGAACCGAATTTGTGGCTGTCTTCTGGAATGACAGGACTGGAGTATGGCATTTAAAATATTGTCAGGTTGTAGGGGCTTTGGTGTGCAGTAGATAATGTTTTATTTTTCAGTCATACACGCATTGCAAGAACCACTTTAGAGTATGCCCAACACTAAGGCTCATTATTTCAGTTGCTCCATAGTATAGTTTACTAAATGGAGTGAGAGCTTTGTGCCCATTTGATCCACAAATTGAAGTAGAACGTAAAAAAACTCCAAGAAATTAGTATCAAGATACAAAGTAGTCATAGTTCTGAAGAACAGTAGGCTAAGATGAATTTTCACCAACATGATATGCACTGATTACCTAAAATAGAATTTAGAAAGAAAAATATTGGTGTTCTGAAACAACTTTACCTGAATTACTGCTTTGCAAGTGGAAAAGCTCCACTGATTTTTTTGCATCCATTTTTCCTTATTTAATTTTCCAGAATTGAGAGGGAAATAATTGTTTGTGTTTTTACTACAACTAGTTTTGCCTGTTTTTATCTTGGTTTTTAGTCTAATTTACTGTTTTTTTCTTATCCCTCCAAAACAGAGAAAAAAGCTTCTTGAAGAACTTGGAGAGAATAAACTTCCATATAAGACACCAGCCGATGCTCATTTCCATGAATTGGTAATGTACTTTTTTTAAAACTGTACTTAATTTAAACTAAAATGACTGTTTGCACTGAGCAACAAATAAATCTTTCTTCAAAGAGACACTGGGAAATCTCATCTCAAGAAGGGATCCTGATAGCTGATGATGTGCTTTCAGGTGGCGCTAAATAGGACCTCTAGAATTCAGATAGTCAAAAATGAAAACTCTGTGAACTTCCTTTATTTGTAGAATTTTGCCCTAATATCAGTACCTGGGTACCAGGTAACACATGTAGCAATCAGATGGAATTTCTTATACTTTGGTAAAATAAAATACATGTCACCATTCTTTTAAGTTTTTTTTTTGTTTGTTTTTGCTTTTTCTCCCCCCTCAACTTGTGATGAGAACTATTCTTTATAGCTCAGGTTTGGCAAAATAGGGAAAACATTACCATTGAAATTTGAAATTTTTTGATTAATTTCTACTTTCAAGCAGTAAGTAACCCACAAAACAAACTGTGGAAACTGGAATGCCTCAAATGAGACCAAATCAAAGTAAAACCAGGCCCAGTAGCCACCTGAGTAGTAATAAACCAAATGGAAGAGTATCATGAAATTAGTAGGATATTCTGCATCTATCTTTGAACTTTCTAGGTCAACTACAAAGCATATGGCAAGAATTGTAGGTTCAATCAGATCAAATCGGAACACGGTAAGATGAAAAGCATAAGAAAGAATCTCATAGTTTGAACAGCTCTAGCAAGCATGCTTACATTACAAGCGTGTCACCTTTCTTGTAGACATATGGCTCAAAGATGTATATGGTAGCACAAAACCGGGTCTGACTTTCTCCTTGCAAGGAGCAATTTCTCTGTTGCAGGATTCCAAGGCCAGGAAAAGTTTAGCAGAATGATTTTTATTGTTTTTCTTTACAAAAAAACCCAACACCAAATGCATTCTTCTCAGTCTTAAACTAATGTTGAAGAAGCTGCTCTTTCCCCCTCTTGAGACTCTGGCACCTTACTGTTTTCTTATGTATTTCCATCCCCTTCTGTTTCATAGAATCACGGAATCATAGAATGGTTAGAGTTGGAAGGGACCTTACAGATCATCAAGTTCCAACCCCCCTGCCATGGGCAGGGACACCTCTCCCTAGAGCAGGTTGCTCAAAGCCCCATCCAACCTGACCTTAAACACTTCCAGGGATGGGGCATCAACAACTTCCCTGTTTGTTCTTTCCTATTTGATATTTTGCTGCCCAGAGCTGCTATGCCCAGCACCTCTTCTGTTTTTCCAGCTTTGTACATGAACAGTCTTATAGAGGAGACTTACTCTGTCACTTGAGTCATCCTGTAGGGCGATTCTCTGTGAGTACCACCATTAGAAAGAAAACCATGCGTATATTTAAAATCATGTGCGTAATAGTCACATGAGAAATTGAGCATCAAATGTGCTTTTTTTTTTTCCCCTCTTGTGGTTGCCAGTAATGTACCTGCTTCTTTCAGAGTGAGCAGTGAATTGACCTTTAAATACTTGCTGTCAGAGTTACAACAGAGTACATGATTACTCCCCTTCTCCATCCCCCCGAAACAACAAGGTGTCCAGTGTGAACAGCGTTCGCCCTGCCTTCTGGTGCCTTAATGCTTTCCGCATGTGGGTCATAGCACAAGGACTGGTGGGAGATTTAAAGAAGACCAAAGTGTTTTCATGTGATGTGTCGGAAATGTGTTTCTACTTCCTGATTTCTTTTAAGATATCAGTGTGGGTTTTTTTTTTTGTTTGTTTTGTTTTTTTTGAGGTAAAATCCTAAGTATATTCTGTAAAACGTAATGATAAAAGAGTTCTTAAGCATGTAATCTTAAAGTACAGCCCAAAGGTAATGTGCCTTTGACTTGGCTGGCAATAAAATGTGGAAGACATTACCTCTGCGGTTAAGGAGGGGAATGCAGTGTTGTTACCTTTGTAAAATCTGTGTGCTTCCTTTCTAGTGCATGTTTTCAGGCATTTAGTTGCTTTACATCATATAGTTATTTCCTTCCTTCTGTTTGTAGTAATTGTTTGGAATTTCGTGTGTGCGATTCATGTCAGATATTGAATATGCCAAATGGTTTAAAATGTGTGGCAATAATGCCCTTTGTAAATATGCTGTAACGGAATATATAATGTGGTAGTTGGTTGTCAGGTCCTGGTCCAGGAGGGGCTCTTGATGATTCTGAGTGTGCAGTTAAGACATAGATGAGGTCAGATTCTGTTCTCTGTCAGTTTTCACATCCGGTTTCTCACATTGGTTATTGTGACCTGAGTGTGTCCGATACGGAGAATTATTTGAGAAATAATGGAATACTCCTCTAGAACTGTTCAATGCTTGTCCTTTTATACATATCATTTGCATGATGAAGCATATCATACCGTAATGATCTTTATATATTCTGTCATGATTAAGTACGTTTGTGTAAGAATAATTCTGATTCCTATCAACCTATACCCACACACCTGACCATAGCTGTAAATCCGTAAAATTTACAGTTACAGATTTCACTAGTTTTTCTTTATAAGGATTTTTTCACTGCACTGTTCAAAGGCTACAAGTAGACAGCGCTGATTGAAAGAAAAGGGACCGTTCAGGGCCCTGTAGAGGGAGTTGTTTCAGGGTTTTGGCAAGCTCAGGGAAATTGAGTTTATAAAGCTAATATTAGTTTCTTTTAATGAAAGCTGGGATCCAGGTGTGTGGGTTTTTTTTTGCTGGGGATTGTAGGGCAACCTTCAAATAGGTACCTGGGACTATCTTCTAGCTTTAGTATTTAAAGGTAAGCATGTAACTACTGTTGTCAGAAATTACTGTTATCAGTAGATACCTTTATGGCATTTTTTCTGCTCTCTAGGAAGCTAGTTTTTTGAAACCAAAAGGAAGTGTGAAGAAAGGGACTTCACTGTAAAAATTCACTAGAAATGGTGGCAAGGTCTATACATAAACTAAGATTTATTAGGTGTAATCATTGTTTTTAAAATAGACTTCCTTTTATATTCCCCCTTTTAGTAGAAACAAATGATCCTATAAAGCCACCTTTTCAGTGTTGTAAGATAACAACTTGTTACGATGCGAAAGTCTTAACTGTTTTCATGCAGCAGAAAATGTGCGTGCTGCTTGGTTTGTATTTTTTTCAAAGGCACCTCTTCTGGATTTTAAAATTAATTTCCTGGAAAGCAGGTTCAAATTTGACTTGGAAGTAGCAAGTACTAGTAAAGTGGTTTTGAGTTCTACCAGAAGGAGCCCACAGATGGTTCGTAGGTCAGCGTGCTGCTTTTGTGCTGGTGGCTTTTACTTGTTTCTTAAAAGCACTTTGAGCATAAACTATTACGTTAGTAAAAGTTTTGATAGATCACTTTTGTGAATCCATGTGCTCTTGTCCCATTGCCCAGTGCCTTCTGATTTCAGTTTACCTTAATTTTTTTTTTCCCCACACCACCATCGGTATTCACCTTTTCCTCAGGTTAGTGACTAACTTCTGGACAAAAGGAAGTAGGTGTTGTGAGTTGTTTTGAGCTTCACACGTGCTAATTGACACCTGATAAGTTCACATTACAGCCTTTTGTTTACTAAGGGTGCTAGTTTACATCTGTTTCTTTTATTTATTTATTTCTTAATTTTAATGAAATACATAAGAACTTGGTCTATTTAAGAACTTGTTCTCTCCTCTTTGTCCAGTGTGCCAGTCTCACCAGTAGTTAAAGCAGATTTACAGGCAGCCAATAAAAGGTGTGATTATATATGATGCTCACTTCCTTAAGAAAACCAGATTAACAAAATAAAGTTATCCAAGCCTTTCTGGGGTGGGAAGGAGTATTTTGGACACAAAGCAAGATGCTGCTGATTAGCGACATCGTACCTTCCTGGAAGTTGTTACCTCTGCAAACTCCTGGACTCTCAGCTCCAGCTGATACCAGAGCTGGTGTGGTCAGAAGAGGATATAAGGAAAAAGTGTAAGAGGGTATTACAGGGTGGGGATTGGGGGGAGATAGGTTTGGATTCAGTTTATTTTTTTTTATCTAAAAGAGGAGCTTTAAAATAGGAGAGCTAACTGGCATGCATTGAGGAATATGAAAATGGTAAGAACTGTTATGTCAAGGACTATTTTTAAAATAGGGGTACAGTGCAGCAGAATGTTGGCCTTTTTTAAAAATTTACATTTTCATTTTGTTATTCTTACCCTAAAAATTGTTATATTAAACTATTTCTGTTTATCATGTAGCCCTCTAGAATTCTGTACATCAGAATGAGAATGGTCTTTGCAACCATTGCAAGAGGAGTCACTGTTTCTGCTTGATATTCCAGTGTTTGTATACTTAAAGGTAGCATTATCTACGGATTTATCAGGGGAGCTTATATGTTCTGTTGATTTCTGCCATAATTCTCAGATTTTTTTATTTAGAGATTTGACTTGGAGATAATCTCTGGTCACAGGCCACTGGTACATATCCACAGTTTGTGCAATATTTTGAAATATGAAAATAAAGTAACCAATATTGGCATTTATTTCTTTACCATATTCTAGACTCATGCTTGATATTTTATCTACTTTGCCTTGTCTGCTCTTGAGTATATTAAATACTTTGATTCATGTAAAAAGAATAATTCTAATGTTGTTTTTGCCTTTTTTTTTCTTTTTTTTTTTTTCCCCTTTAGTGGAAGACCAAATATTCCAAGCTGATTCTTGGAACCTCTGATATGGTACCTGAAGAACTCCACCGAATGGTTCAAGAAGGCTTTCTGACCTTGCGAAAACATGATTGTTTCTTTCAAGATCTTGTAAGGATCAAAGGAAGAGATTTTTTGACCCCCGTGTCTCGTATATTAATTGGAAACCCAGGATGCACTTACAAGTACTTGAACACAAGATTATTTACAGTTCCTTGGCCTACTGAAGGTTATGATGTAAATTATTGCAGTCCTGAAATACGTGATGCTTGTAAAGCATTAATCAGACTTAATGACTACTTGCATATCAAAGCAGTCAAGGCATTGCAAGGACAAAATCTGCTTGAGACCAAAGAAATTAAAGATACTGCTGTAATAGACAGTGAGCACAATTCTGCTACTTCTCTTACGGAGAAAGAGTCTGTTTCAAAAGATCAAAGTTGTTGTGTACCAGAGGATGACTACGTAAGTCTAAAGAACAGAACGTCTTATAACTTGACTTTATTAAATTATATGGATCCAATGCAAATGCTGTACTTGAAACAAGAACCTTATTTTGGAATGGGGAACATGGCAGTGAGCTGGCACCATGATGAGAATCTGGTTGAAAGGTCAACGGTTGCCGTGTACAGTTACAGCTGTGAAGGTGAGTGATAAGAGGTAGGAGTTGACTAGTGATATAAAGATCTTAAATCCCCGAAGCTCTGTTATCTTTCCTTGTGGTACATACAAAAGCACGCCTCCATGCTAGGCTGGAGTTGTCATGTGCTTCTGAAGACACTGTGGTACTTGTTATATTTAAGCCCTATCTTCATTTTTATTAAAACCTGTAGAAAACATACCTGTGTTTACTGCAGCTGGCTTATCAGGCATTCTTTAAGTAGTTTTAAAAATTGTAGCGATTAACTTCCTGACGAAGAGCCAGGAAATGAAAATCTGTCAAATACCTATTTTAAGTTAACGCTTGTGCATATTTTCTATCCTGTGAAATGTTTCACTCTAGTCGAGATGACAGTCTTCATTGTGTGATTTACCAACTTGCTTCTGCTTTATGCTGAGTTTACTACTCTCCTTTCTTCGAGAAGATCATTTTAGATTGGTTTTGTATAAAAGTATATACTGTATTTCCTTGGAAGTGTAGCTGTTTTGTCGAGGCATACTGTAGTGGTAATGCATGTTTTGCAGAGGGCTTGCCAACATTTCTATAGTTGGAAAGGGTGGAAGTTTTTCATTAAAAGACTTGTTGCCTGACAGGCTTTGCAGACTCTTAGTTATTTAGTGCAGTATTAGGGGGGAAAATGTGTCCTTGAATTAAATAATTTCATTTTTAGTTTAAAGTATCTTTCCCATCTTAATCTTTATTTAAAAAAAGACATGAAGACTTTTGTTTATTTTTTCTTAACAATTTTTGAACAAAGCCTTGGCTTTTTTTTTTTTTAATGGCTTCCAGTTTTGTAAGCATAAGATTAGAATTTAGACACTTGATTTGAATTTGCAAATGCTCCCTTATGTTTTGTAATTCAGAACTGATTTTTTGGTCCTTCCAAAAATCCTTTGATGTTTGCTTCAAAACATGGGAAGAGTTCACGTTGACTTCGGTAGGTTTTGGCTAAAGATCACAGTGTGAAAAAAATAGTTTATACTTTGATGGGCATTCTTTTCTTAGTTTTGAAACTGTGGGACACTGTTATTTGATGTTCAGTGGAAATCATTGTATTTACATGTTTCTAGACCTAAAGCATCAGCTGGCTTAGCAAACTGAATAGAAGAGATTCCCTGACGGGCAGAAACATCATTTTGCCCGTAAACTTTTTTCTGTCTTAATTACCAGGGATGTTATTTTATGTCCAGTAAACATTTTTGTGGTTTTTTTCAGTAGCACTGTAGATAACTTAAAATCTTACTGAGAAGATATTTAAAGAAACATAAGCATGAACTTGCAGAAATAATAGCGTGTGTGGGGATTTATTGTAATATCCTTAAAAACTTTTTACTTCATCATAAAACTTGCTTGTGGAGGGGAAAAAAATGAGTCCCTTTAAGTTCAGAGAGCTATAAATTAACAAAAAAGAAATCTGCTATGTTTTTTTATAACTCGTCACTTGATTTTCTTTCTTCAGGTTCAGCAAGTTAGGGAAAATTATGCTGTTTTAAAACCACTGCAGATTCTGTGCAAGGTTTGATTGATGAGGATAGAAAAATATATAAAATATTTCTAGACCAGAAGTTGTTTTGATATCTATATATAATTAATGTTTTTGTCACATAGAAAGTTTTTTCATAAATGCACTTATATTTAGGAGTTGGGTGGAGGTTTTTTTTTGAAGGATTTAAAAATAGACATGAAAACTTAAAAAGCCTAGGAGATTTCCAGTGAATAAATTGATCATTCTGTCACTTGCATTTACAAAAAATTAAAAAAACTACTTCAAATTTGTCTATATTTGCAATGATTCCAAAAGTTTTTGATCAGATTGAAGTTTGGTTGTATATTGGGGGAGAACAAAAAAAATCTCTTGGCAGGAGATGGTGATATTAAAACCTCAGTGTATCTGGTGTAAGAGCCGCTTTTTGTAAGTAATTTTTCTAAGTATTTTTTTGCAAGTAATTTTTGAAGTCACTTCCTAACTTGGACAAGGTGGAATTTCCCTCAGTTGCACTTGAGCATAGCTCAAGCTAGTTTAAAACTTCAGAGAGGGCTGAAGGTGCGTAGTGTGGCTCCTGAGCATCCCGAGGAAGTGTCCTGTAGTACACACCTTCATGTTAAAACAGTGCACGTATCTGTCTGTGTTTGGGTTGTGGTTGTCATTGTATAACCCTGAAGTGAAGCTGTATTTTTAGTTGACCTGATTACTCATAAATTGAAGGAAATGGAACGTGTTCATAGTTTCATGAATATGGCATTGTAATTGAATACTGGTATGTGGTCAAGTCGTCTACCCAGCGCATCCGAGAGGAGTAATCAGACTACTTGATTTTAGGGAAATAAATAGTCTTTTTTGCTCTTCTAATTTCTTGTTTATAGCTTTTAAATGCTGGTGGTTATGTACTTATCAGTGCCTATAATAATATTCTTTCTGGTTCCATATCACTTGAGTGTGTTGGTGGTTTCTGCAGTTCACAAAGACTGTTGATATTTACTCTTACTCTCAATATTTACTCTTGCCACACTCTCCATAACAGTGAGGCATGAAGAAGCTCCACAGCTTTTTGAAGACTGTTGTTAAATCTTCGTAGAATTGTATCCTGACTTCTCTTCCCCTTGTCCATAAATATATTTGCTTTTTATGCCAGTATCCTCGATTATTCTTTTATTGTGAAATCTTTTTTATTATCATTTATCCTACTCCATTAATTAATTTACTATTGAGTTAGCATCTTGAACATTTCTTTGCCAGCTCTTTCTTCCTCAAATTCTCAGTGGTCTCTCTAGGACTCTGAACGTGGTGGATCTGTGGCAGCCCCTTAGCACGGAGAAGCACTGGCTTCCAGAGTTTCATGGCCAGTACCAATCTATCCTCCCACAAATGCAGAATCCCGAAGTTTTCAGACTTGGAACAGCAGGAGCCCTAGGAGTCAAGCAATCTTAACTCTGTTACGGCAGCTGTTTGTCAGACTGTTTAGAGATGCACAACTCAGGTTACATGGTTTTCTTTTAACTTTAATTTGCATTTTTATATCATTATTTGTTTGGTACCTACGCATGTGATTAAATAGTATTAACACAGGTACAACTGTAATTGAAACAACTTTATTTTCTTGTTCACTTGTTCAGTCTTTGATGCCGTAATGAAAACTTAATGTTTGAAACTTTGATCAGTATTAATTGGAGTAGAAGCAGCATTTAGTATGCCAGAAAAGAAATTTCAGAGCCACATAAAGGTATTGGAACAAGCTGATATTCTAATTAGTATCGCTGTTTTCTTGTTTCCAGTGTCAAACTGTTTCAAAGCAACTTCAAACAAGGTACATTTCTAACAACAAAGTAAGATAGATGTTTTGCTTAATGCTCATCTGAATAGTATTTGTTTTCATTTACGTTACATGAGTTAAAAGTAGTTATCAAGCGATAAGAATTGGCCCTCAAAAATTTGGGAAATTTCTTTTTAATGTGAATACTGCATGAAAGTGCATGAATGGATGTGATGGTGCCTGTGCTGAACTGAATACGTTACAGAACGTGTGTTCAATTATACCTTTGTGAACACTATTCAGAATTTATTTACTTTTTCAGAATTTACCATGAAATAGGAATTAAAAATTGTGAACAATTTAGGATTTTTAATAACACATTAGCTTACAAATATCCTATCACATGAGAGCGTTATGGTAAAAACTTGTTCAGGATTTTACTATAGTAAGCTAATAACCCATTTTTATTTCCTACTGTATTTATAAAAGTGAATTGCAGTCCAAATACTGGTGGAATAAGGACATTTTCAAAAATTGAATTTTATCTATAAAGATTTTCGAAGGAACAGTTTTCCCTCAGGTCTTTCTAAGTTTTGTAGGAAGTTTTATTGCTTAGCAGAGCACTAGTGGTTCTGAAGATGTCTTTGAAGTAGAAACTTGTTTCAATTACCAGCTTAAAGGAGGTGGAAGATAATCTAGTCACTGGAAGTGTTCATCTTTGTCTTACCTGGATTTCCCACAGACTGTGTTTGGGGTTAGATAAGCATTTTTTTTCTAGATTATTTCCAGTATTTTGGTTGTCATCTTGCCGTTAGGCTTACTTGCTACATCAACCTCTTGAAGTACTTGAAGAGCTGGCTGTGGTTGCTGACAAGGTAGTGTCGAAAGGTTTAATGAACTTACAGTTAAGTTGCAATAATGACTAGTCTTGAAAGAGCTTTTATGCTTGTTTCTTTTGTGAAATGCTGTTTGTGGGTTTTTTCCCAGTGCGATGTTAGAAGTGATGTCCTAGCACTAAACCTTGTGATTGCTATTTCATTTCTACAGTAGTTGAGAGTAAAAATAATTGAGATTCACCAGAGATGTGTGTTTCCTCACTAGGTTAAAAAAAAAAAATAATCCTGAAACTACAAAAATTGATCAGAGTCAAAGTCAATCTAAATTTATAGTTGACCAATAATCCTCTTTACTTAATGGATAAAAGTCATGGAGTTGATATTTGCACAGGAGGAGTTTAATTATATTAACTGGTTTGTAATATCAGTAATGTAGTAGAAATATTGCTTGCTGAAAGAATAGAGAGGTTATGGGGAGAAATATATGACTACTTAAGAACTGAATATGTGAGTGAAATGGTCATATCTGCAACTTGTAGGTTCTGCCCAGTTGGAATTATTTTCTGAGATAATAGCGAATTTTTAATGATTCCATTACTCTTAATAGATCAGAATCCCTGTTTTCTAAAAAGAAGTAAGAATTTCAATTAAAACTTTTATGATGTTTGGTTTGGGTTTTCTTAAGTGTTTTTTTTAGCCATGACTTGACTCTCACTGACTTGATAAGAGAGTCTCCCCTTCAAGAATGAACGGATGGCAGAATTTTCTTTGTTCTTATTTGGGTGCTCTTGTTCTTCATATATTTGGACACAGTATTCCAAATGTGAATTGATAAGAACAACATTGGCAAATCTTCCAGTTATTGGTTTTGTGAATGCCAGTTGCAAGCAACAGTTAAAATGTCAGTGCAGTTTAATTAACCTCTTATGCCATGGCTTTTCAGTAATAAAGCAGAAGAAATATCTCTGGGTTCATACTCATTCTTTCCCAGTAGATGATGAAAAGCAAAGCATGCCCTGCTTTTTTCACTTTTTGCGTAGAACATAAAAATTGCTATGGAAGACAGGGATAATGTATATATTTATATATACATTTGCATGTGTATATATATATGCTGAACATGCACTCAAATTCTTTTAAATTCTTGAAAAATGAATCAGACTGGAAAAAAAATCCAAACCCCAACACTCTTTTTTCTATATCTGTGTAACAGTAATCAGTTGCATTTAGTGCCAAAGTAGATGTTTACCGTCCTGCTTGTTTTTAGCAGCATGTTGGCAGTGATTCTGTTGTCTAAGAAATCAATTTGATTTAAGAATAGTACATTTAGGATATAGCCTAGCATTACAATTTGACTCAAATAGTGAACATTTAGGGTTTCAGAAGGCCAAAAAACCTCTCAAACTCTTGAAAATCTTGGTGCGAAATAGCAAAGAAACCTTTCAAGGCTACTTTTACTTTCTGTGCTGTGGAACAGGAACCAAACTAGATCCAGGAAGACAAGTTTCATGTTGTTCTGAACCAAACCTGATAAGATCGGGTCTTAGAGCTGGAACATCTCTGAAATTTGAGCTGTCTGGTTGGAAGCATGATGTTACAGCCAATTTTCTGCAGCTGCCTGCTCTCTTTCATGGTTCTACCTTAATTACAGGTTTGGTGAGGTATTGTTGTTATGTTGTGGAAAGCTTGTTATCTGGTTGCACCATTTCATTTGGGATACAAGTGTAGAGCGTTCTTGTGGGCCAAATTCTATAAATCTTTAAAGAAGAGATTTCATGTTTGCAGATAGTTGTAGAATATTTAATGGAAATGTAATGAACTTGACCATTTCTGTATGATCTACTCAAAGTAAATACATGTCCTGGAGATGTGGTGTAAGTCCATGATCCACATGAATTACTCTCAAATACCTATGGTTTAGATGCATCTGAATGTTTTCACTTAAATGGGAACTGTAATTAAATCAATGAATATTCAGCGTATAGTCATGCTTCAGGTGTGACATACAGAATTTAATAACATCTTTTTACATAAAAGTTTGCCAGTGCTACTTAGAGAGATACCCCAAATGTTAAGGTGTCTGGTTTAGGTTTTTTTCTTTCCCTCACTTTCAGAGTAGCTTGCATTTAAAAGCTAGTAGCAGCTTGCTTCCATTTGTTACCAAAATAACATGGTAGGAGCAATCAGTTTCAATTGCTGCTGATAATTATAAGGTGCAATAATTGAGAATATAGAGAAAAGGAAACTGTGAGCTACATTTGAACTCTGTACTTAAGCAATAAAAAATTTATCAAACTGCAAAAAATAAGTCATTTTAACGAGCACATTCCAAAGGTGCTGGATTTATGAGGAGACCCCAGGAAACTTTGATTGAAATTGCTGTCTCTGATTGTAGTTCTATATTTTATTGGTGCCATATTGTGAACAGTGCTGCTGCCAAAGTGAATGGGAAAGCAGCATAACAGAGAGAGTTAACCCAGAAAGGTTACCTCTTTTTATAATATCCATGATGTATTGCATTAAAAATGCCTTGAAAGCCATCCTATTTGCAGTTTTCAGAAAGCATTTTTCTTAAATTAAGTTACGATTTATCTGAACCGGGCAGAAAATATGAAAGCCCCTTGAAGACTTTAGTATTGATTTTTCTGAGTATTTGCTAGCCCTTGTTTTCTCATTTGTGTGCTCCTTGATAGAAAGGCCTAGAGCTGCCCCTGAGCCAAAGCTTCTGCTGGGCGAGAGCTGCCACAGTGGAGGCAGGGAAGATGGGGACTGAATTTACAGTAGAAGTTTTAATGAAGAACTTTATATTGGCTTTTGGAAAGATTTTGGCCCTCTGCTTCCTGAATTTAGACAGTATTTAACTGATATACAAGATAAAGGCAATTTATTAATTATTTAAGGCTGCTCCCAACTAAACTGACATTGCAGTAACCGTGTGAGTTGAATGACTTGAGTATTTTGAAAATGTGAGTTCAAGGTCACTCTTTAACCTGTGCATATTGCAACTAGAGTTAGAAATCTTTATTTTAGCGTTTTTATTCTGGAATTAAATGACTACAAAAGTTTTAAATGTTACGACATGAAAGCACATTTGAAATGGACAGTTGAGATGGACACACACAGTTACTGATGTCTAAGCAATAATGATGCATGCTATGGAGCTGATGATTTCTAACTGTTCGCTGCTGTTCTGTGCCAGCTGCTTATTAAAACTTCATCCTCCCTCTGTCAAAGTACTCTGTTACTTTAGCTGTAAAGCTGTTACACCATGGCTCCAAATACCTTGTTATAAATGCTGACAGTATCTTTCAATTTATACTGAAGTGAAGTAAGCTTGTGAAAATAGTTCTGAGGGATTAAGCTCTAAATACTATTTCTATGCAGTGGATTATTTCTTCCCCAAGCTCAACGCATTCATGTTGCTTAATGATAAGAAAAAATGCTGTGACAAATGTGTTGAAGCTTCGTTGGCTCTTGTGCACGTTATCTAGCATGTTCGACTAATAATTTTGAGAAATTAATAACAGCTATGATTCCAAGATTCACTCAACTTTGTCTAGATTGTGTTTTGTGGCCATTATTTCACTTTGCTTTGCCTCAGTTTATGATTTGGTGAAATTGCAAGTAGGTAAACAAGTGAAATTGTTTATAAAATGCTCTGGCAGTTTATGACTTGAAATTCTTTCAGAAGTTATCTGTTTTTGTATCTGTGCTGTTACAGTTTTTTTGGTTTTGTCTTCTATGCTTATAGTTTTAGTAATGTAAAAAAAATATTTGAAGAGTGAAGATTAACTAAAACTCCCATATATTTGCTTGAGAACTTAAGAAAAACTTGAGTCTGTTGCATACTTTGCCTTGATTTGCCTTTACTTTGTGGTTAACGTGAAGTTTTCATCCTGGTAAAGTTGGTTTCAAAAAATTCTTGGTCTCATTTTGCTTTTTTTTTTTTTTAACCTATTATGTACTTTTGAATTTGGAGATGGTAATTGTACCAAATGGAGATTATAGAAGGCTTAAGCCTATTAAGATTGTACCAATGTAGAATATCATTGAGTCTGCATTGTTGGACAAGATTTTGTATTTTATGGTTCTCACCTTGTCTGTCATCTTAGTGGTGTGTTTCCCTCTCTCTCTTTAAAGGTTCAGCTGTGGAAGAAAGTAATGAACAAAAACCAAAGGGACGAGACCCAGCTGTTTGGCACGTAGGCTTGAAGGTAGCATGGGACATAGAGACACCTGGATTAGCAATACCGCTTCACCAAGGAGACTTCTACTTGATGCTTGGTAATTTTCAAGGGCTGAGAAGGTGAACTTTATACTGAAAAGAGAGAAAATGAGTCGTCTTAATATAAATATACCTTCCTTTCATTTAGGACTTCACTTATTTAGAAAGTCTGGAGATCTGGCTAGAGTGTATAACAAATTCCTCTTACCCTGCCCACTTTCAGTGTATTTTAGGTAACTTCTTTTCCTAATCCTTCTCTCATTTCATAGCTAAAAGGTGAAAATATTCTTTTTGAGCCTTTTCTGTCTATTGTGTAGTCAGAATTCCTAGTCCAAGTCAAGCTTCAGGCCATAAGCAGAATTTCCTCACATCTCATGAGAAGTTGAGCAGCATCTGTCCCATCCTTGTATTTGCAGCTGCTCATTCCTTTTTCTATTCTTAGCACTGTTTTACTGAGTAACTGTGAGCACTGGTGTCTGTTATGTTCAACAACAACAACAAAATCCTGTTCTTGGGTTTGACTTGTAGACTGGTTACGTATTATGTAAGCTGTGACTGTAGTAGTCTGCAGGTTTTTTGGTAGGGTAGTTCTTAAAGTGTCGACCATTGTGCCAATCTGTGGATTTGTTTTGTTTGTGACCAGTTTTAGACATGGCATCTCTCTGCTATGCTTTTCCAGCTGTGTATTCCAACATGCTGTTTTCTAGTAGTGGGATTATACTAAGATCATAATGAACAAAGCCGTCATACTCCAAGAGTGAGTCTCAGTGTCTCAAGTGTAGAGGATTAAAGAAAAAAAATTAAATTGAGTTCATTTACTTGAGCAGCTGAGCTCACACAGTAGAGTTTTCCATTGAAAGAAATGAGCAAGAACTGTAACTAAGGTTTGTTGGTACAAAATTTATTGCTTTCTCTTTTGGCTTGTGGTTCTCTTCGTTATCACTTCTGCTTAAACAAATATAGTTATAAATCACACAACTTAAAACACAAAGAATGCTTCTGGCATCACTGCGTTCAGTGACTTGGCTTGACAGACATTGTCTTTGAAGAGTGAGAGTGCTTGCAGTGTTCCCTTTTTCTGTGTTTGTGACTCGGAAGGTAGACACCGTGGAATTTCCCTAGAATGACCTGTCACACTGCCAACATGTTGGACTGAACAGTCTTTCTTTCACCTTTCACTTTTATCTTCCAACAAATATCAAAACAGTTTGCTTACTGCAAGCAATTTGTGGGCAATCTTAAAACGCATGTACTGCTCCTTGGTGTTAGTTATCTCATGGAATCCTGTGCACCATCATCAGTGAGGTATCTCATGTAGAAGAACTGAACTGTCCTCTTAAGCATGTTCAGGTGTGAACGGATCAAGTGGTAACATGTGAGATCCTTTGGCACAGTGGTGTGGATGCGTTTCTCTTTTTTGTGTTTGTGAAGATAGAGAGTAGCAGCCTGGAGAGAAACTGAGACGTTTCTTACAGGAAAGGGAATTTTAAGTGGCAGCTAAACATTCCTAGAAATGGAATTACTAATCCATTTTTCTGCAATAGCAGTTTGGGTACGAAGTAAACTTCTTATCTAATCCTTTCTGACTTGCGAGTCTCTGCATACACAGCTTTGCTGGGTAACAGATTCGGGAGAAAAGTAATAAAAGAAGGGGTCTAACTACAGTATTTTTATTGCAAAATACTGTAGATTGTAGTTGACTGAGTTACCAGGCCGTAAGGACAATTTTTATTTCCCAATGGAATTTATAAACAGTAACTAAAGTATTATCAGGGAGGCTATATGAAGGACGGGTCAGAAAGTTTATTTAACACATAACTTCATGGTTGTGTTTAGATGGAAACAAAGGATATATTAAACATTCTTTTGAAGATGATGTGTAAATCACTTTCTTATTAATACTCTGTGAAGAGCAACAGATTTGAGCTCTGTAGGCCAGGTGTTTGATAATCTTTTCTGCATTTTCATAGCCTTTGTATTTTTTTCCAATTACTTTTAAAAACACATTATTATTTTATACAGTATGAGAGAGTTTTCTCAAACCGACTCTTTTATTGGGTTTCTATGTACAGCCTCTATAATTTTCGCTTGAACTTAAAGACAATATAAGTGGATGTGTGCAGTTTTCCTGTATTTTTTACGGTTTGGATTTTTTTAAACATGAATTTTAAGAGGAGGCATCTTTAGGATGCCACCTAGAAGATAAAACACAAAAACTTTGTATAAAAATTACCAGCCCGTGGCAGGGAGATTGGATCTTTGAAGGTCCCTTCCAACTCTAACCATTCTATGGTAATAAAGAGGCCAATTTTATGTTCGTTTATCCTTATGCCTTTATACGCCGTACGTTCCAGAACCTCATTTCAGTGAGCAGGGTCCTTTTGCTGGCATCATTTTAAAAGCAGTGGCAGCAGTATGCAAGGCATCTAGAAAGTGTGACGTTAAGAGTACTGTTGGTTAGGAGTAGCTGTTGGTGTACAGAGGCTGGTTGGTAGGACTCTCTCCTCTCTCCAGCTTCCATTGACTCATCCAACTCTAGCAAAAACCACTGAGCAACTCTGTAGGTCTGTTCTTCCAGTTGTTGAAATGGTGTAGTGCTCGCTGCTTTCTGTGAGTGTTGGGAAATACTGAAATGTCAAATTGTGTGTTGCTTATAATTAAAAAAAGGCAGGTCCTATCAATTCCTGTACCTGTAACACTCCAGCTATTTCCTACTATTACACACACAAATCGTAGGTAAGAAAATGTGATCATTTAATATTTCTGATAGTAACGTGCATTCACAGTAACTTGGAAATCCTGATCAATGGGTATATCAGAGTAACAAAAAGGTTGGGGTTGTTTTTTAGCATTTGTAGTAGACATTTAATAATGTTTATGTTTCTCTCTTCGTTGGTTCTATAAAATGACTTTGTTATTCCAGTATAATTTTAGCAATATGCAGTCTTAAAATATAAATTTACTCTTGCATTCTCAGCAGTCCTCTTCAGATGAAATCGTAAACCATAATTTAAATGTATGTTAGTACTAAACAGAAGGTGATCAAATCCATCCTTCAAGTAAGCTATTACAATAGTATAAATGTATTTTGGTTAAAGGAAACTCAACAGAATCCAAAATTACTTTCAGTAAGACAGATTTTTATTTTATTTCTTAGGGCTTACTTTTCCTGATATGAAGAAGAAAAGATCTGATGAATGACTGCAAATCTGCTGCCTAAAAACTCAAATCTGAACTTTATATCACTCATGAAACGGAAACACTTTAGCTCAATTTAGAATAATATATTGGTCTGCAGAGGGAAGTGCATGCTGAACCCTGCTGTCTCCAGTACACAGTCAAGGGGTGTCTAATATGAAACGTGTTGGGTGCATGCAATAAATCCAAAACACGTGGAGGTGAGCAGAGGGCCCCATCTGCTCTGTCCTAGAGCATGCTTAACTAGGGTTGTCATGGTCTTGCTATTAAATTGGAATCTTTCCCCTAATCTTGGAGTTAGACACGACCAGATTTGCAAGCAGATTTACAATTTTCACTAATTTTCCTAGCATGACTTCAAAACAGACTTAACAAAAATACATTCTGGACTTTTTCAAAGGGAGATTTACTTTTCTGCAGCTGTTTCCCATAGATCAAGCTCTTGCTTGAAGGTTAGGGTTTTAAAACAGCATGAAGATGAACTTGGAATCTTATACCCCTCCTCACCCCCAGCAAATTATAGTTCAAGAAGCATCAAAAAATGATTTTCCTAACCAACCAGAAGTAGGGCGCACACATTGCAGAGATTGGCTTGTGGTTAAAGATAAGTATTTAATGGAAACACTTCCACATGTATATAGTGGCTCATTAAACTGTTTCAAGATATTTAATCTGCTTCTATTTCCACAAACTAACTTGAACCCTCTTTGCTCTCTAGCATCTTGAATGTGTTGGAGTTTTCTAAACCTTTTTTTTTTTTCTCTTGCATCCACATTTAATCCAAATGCTATATTCCTTGATTATTAAGACTTCGAACCCCAGAAATGTATTTGTTGTTAAAAAACTTTGATCATTAAGTTTGGCAAATCCCAGACTTTGTTGTTTTTTTTTTTTAGTTCAGCTTTTTAATTTGTTCTGTGCTTTGTTTGTGCACCCTTGTTTAAAAACTAAAAATATTTCTTAACTGGGGACAGATCATCCCTATAGCTTTTTGGCGTGAAAGTAGTGTTCAGCTGACCCATAATTTCTTGGGGAAGGAGACTTGTCTTCCTGGTGCTTTTTGTTAATCCTACCTACAGCAAAATTAGTTTGATTTGGTTTTCTCTTTTCAGCATTGTGTGCAGTTGGATACGAGTCAAACTGGAAATTCTGCTTTTGAAAATTGCACTGTAATATGGTAGTTAAGAAAACTGATGGCACAAGTCTATTTCACTTGTGTTTGTTTAGAATGTCAAAGCTTTTGCCAGTGCTTTAAACCCCACTCTAATCTGCTTCATGAAATAGATGACAAAAAGATGACTGTCTAAAAAGTTCAGGAAGTACGCTTGAAAGAGGATAGAAATGGCAATACAAATCCCTGAGAGCGTTTTCCATTGTGGTTTTGTGTTTTCCTGGGAAGTACTTTACCTAGAAGTAGCAAGTTTTGGGCCTTTAGTCCCTGCTCTTTTCAGTAAGGACTGGCTAAGAATTGATTTCCTTCCTTTCTACCTTGTATTTGATATGTCTTAATAATCTGCAGGGGTATACAGTTGTTGTTTCTCTCTGATAGCCTCTGCTTTCTCACCTCTCTAGTTAAGCAGTAGAATTAGTTAATGTATATGTATACACATATCTGTTAATTCCTTCTTTTGACAAAGGCTCTACAAGGACAGGGCTTTCATTTTTGCTGCTGATGGTGCCCAGGTAATTCAGCTGGCTTCAAGAAAGCGTTGGGGAGAGAGCAGGGATGGGGATGGGAACTGAGAAGAACTGACAGTAGTTTCGAGCAGTGGAGAGGACTGTGCTGAGATTCTGTGCTGGGAGGGATATATTTGAGAAAAGCAGAGAGTGACATAAGTCTTGCACAGGGAAGGGACAGAAAGATCTCGTATGTGAACTCACTTTCACAATTTTAATAGAACATGCAGCATCCAAATTCTAAAATGCATCTGCTGTCTGTAAATAGCAGAAATATCATGGAGAAGCTTGTCTGATAAGGGGATCCACATGGAGAGTAATAGTTTGTGTCTGACAGTGGAAGGGTGGTCAGGTGTTAAAACGTAAGCATTAGTTTTAGGAGCTGTAAGCCTGCTTCTCTCGCAGAATTTGCATGCATACTTTGGCAAATCTCTTCACCTCTCCTTGCCCTTAGGTTTTTCAGTGTCAGTTAGCAGCTTTACAGAGGCCTTGCATGGGTAAATGTATTAAAGCACCAGGTATCTTAGACTGTTTACTGTTGTTTGCATTGTCTTTTTTTTTTTTTCTTGTTTTCTTTTTCCTGCAGGTGAGAGCAATAGGGATCTGTATTAAATAAAAACTCCATTTTTTTAACTGTTTTACACCAGGTTTGTCATCTGAATGTTTTGTAGCTGGAGATTGTGTGTTAAATTATTGTATGCATTTGCAACTAATCAGATCGTCTGCTAAACATCCTTATAACTTCTTAGTACTTCATCTGTGAAGTCAAAATCTGACCTCTGAATTATTCAGAGACTTCAGGTTGATAACTTTGTTTTCTAAGGTAGCTTTGGACACCTGTACACAATCATACACGTGATTAATTTCTTTTAATAAATCTTGCCTCAGCTATTGTAATCCTGTAATGGGACCTGGCTGAAAGGTGGCAGATGATTCATTGAGATGTGGCAGGCAGAAAGTAAAAGAAATAAAAGAACAGAACAATCCATTTAAAAGAAATACAGATTTTGCTATGTATGTGTATGTAGGCGGTAGTCCCATGGTTTCTTAGGTGCTCCACCTCAAACAGAAAAATGAAGTTATTTTTTCTGACATTCAAACACCAAGTGTGTGTTACCAACCAAGTTGTGTTCCTTTGGATGCCAACAAGCCCTTTACAATATTGTCATCAGTTTGGGGGAACTGATTTAGGGCCGAAGTGCAGATATATTCCACATTTGCACAGTGACTGGTGGCAAATTTGGTATCCTGTTAACACAGGTGAATCTGAGTAGCTTTAACGTGTGTGATTAGGCTTTTACTGAGATGATGCTCTTTGGTCAGGACAACCCTCTCACGTGTATTCTACTCAATGTTTTTTCTTGTTTGCTTTCTAGAATTACTATTTTAAATTTGGGGTATTTATAGTGCTATCAAATGTATAGACAGGCAAAATGCCCAACCAGATGTCAGAAAAAGCCTGTGCAAGTGACAACGTTTTTCATCGATGTGGGAAAGCTTTGGGAGAAGAGCAGTCATGCAAGCAGAAAATTCTCAAAGCTTTTTTCATGCCTAGCAGTTATTTAATTGAAATATGTTTCTTCTAAGCATCTATATGGAAGGCAGGACTGCTTAAAGGAGAAGGAATTGTGTGAAAGTTCTTGAAACTGCACTAAATACATGGCTAAGTTGGTGTTGATGGTGATTTAAAATAAAAAGTCACTTCTTATGTGCATTATAGAGTTCACATCAGTTCTGTGGGGTTTTGGTTCTGTAACAGATAGCTAAATGAGATGTCCCTACCATAGCTGTCCTGATTTTGTGGCAAGGTAAGGCCCAGCTGTTTCATGGAAGAAAGGATGCTGTGTTGGCTCTTACTTCACGTCAGCTTCAGAACTGTCTGGCAAATAATTTGCCTTCATGCAGTTTTCCAGAGCAGCACTGATAAGTGTCTTCGTACTTTTATACTGCTGTGATTCAATCCCAGCTGGCAGCTGGCACCACGCAGCCCTTCTCTTGCTCCCTCTCTCAATCCCAGCTGAAACCACAGCCCTGTCTGGAGCACTGCATCCAGTTCTGGGCTCCCCAGTTCAAGAAGGAGAGGGACCTGCTGGAGAGGGTACAGCAGAGGGCTATAAAGGTCATGAGGGGCCTGGAGCATCTCTCTTATGGGGAAGGGCTGAGGGACTTGGGTCTTTTCAGTCTGGAGAAGAGAAGGCTGAGGGGGGATCTGATCAACACATAAATACTTCAAGGGTGGTTGTCAGGAGGATGGGGCCAGGCTATTTTCAGTGGTGCCCAGTGACAGGACAAGAGGAAACGGGCACACACCTGAACATAAGAAGTTCCATCTAAACATGAGGAGGAGCTTCTTCACTTTGAGGGTGGCAGAGCCCTGGCAGAGGCTGCCCAGAGAGGTGGTGAAGTCTCTATCTCTGGAGACAAGCCTGCCTGGGCATGTTCCTATGGGACCTGCTCTGGGTGGACCTGCCTTGGCCGGGATTTGGACTAGCTGATCTCCAGAGGTCCCTTCCAACCCCACATCATTCTCTGACTCTGTGATTTTATGTGATGGATAATACTGGAGAAGGCTGTGTTTTGATTTTTCCAAGCCTCACTGATCAGTGTTGCATCATATAAAACTGATGTCAGCTCCCCAGGTATTGTATTTTACCTAAAACCACCAGAGTGCCATGGGAGTTTTGACACGGATGTCCAAGGATGGTAACAGTTTTGGTTTTGCTCTAAAACCACCATAGTAATCTGGATGGAGTGTTCTGTATCTGAATAAAAGCTTTTGCTGCCAAATGGACAACGGCCAATTTAACAAAGAGTGCTTTTTCTTTTCAATTAATATATTTTTAGAAGAAAAAGAAAAGCAGATCTTTACCGTAATCTTTTAAGACCTAGAATGTATTTTTTAAATATCCTTTGAGACATGCAATCCATGAAGCTTCAACTATTTTTGTACAATTACAGTTTTAGATGAATTATAAACTCTTAAATTAAAATTACAGGCTTCTTTCTAAGAGTCATAAAGGATTAGAGACACTTGGAAGCAATTTCAAGGGGGAGCTCTGCAATGAAAGATCTGCCAAGGGTTTGAATAAAGGTGTGAATCAAAATGTAATACTTCCAATGCTACGTTTGCTACGTAAAACCACACCACGGTGAATGGGCACTGAATGGGGTGGTGGAAGTGTTTAGGTTTGTTTTCTGTCACAATTCTTGGAAGGGATTGTGATATTTATAGGTTACAGTGTCCAGGGGCAATACTGTTCTGTGGCCCTCGCAAGGCTTGACTCTGCGCAAGGTACAACAGAAACAAATTTTCTTTCAGTAATTTTACTTTTCAGAGAGGTAGAGGAGACCGAACTGAAAAGGGGAATTACTGAAGGGAAATTTGTTTCTGTTTTACCTCAAACCAGGACATTAACCCTCATACGTTAATGTAGAAAGTTGCTTTTTCCTATGTTTTTTGTTTATTTTCGAGCTTTTTTCCAAGCTTTTCAACTTCACCCATCTGCAAACTTCACGCAAATAGGAAATAAGACTCCCTTCTAAACGTTCCATGAGGGAATCCAATCTTGTTTTGTAACTTGTCTGACTATTCCTTACATAAATTGGGGGATTTAATTTTATTTTTTCAAATTTGGATATGATGTTTGCTAATACTTGCATATAGAAGTCATAAAAAGAAGAAACTGTACTTACAACCAGAATAAATTCAGGCATTTTTTCTGAATTCCTATTCATGAGACTTTTCTCAGTTTTAAAGTTTCAGACCTTTTCCAAGGCAAAGTAAAAGTTTTAGAGTAAATCTTTTTTCAATAGTAAAGAGAATACCAGCAAACCTCACACACTGTTCTTTCCGCCTGATATTCTGTCATTATGAGAGCGTTTTCAAAAATTAGTAGGAATTTGGGGTGTCAGGTTTCAGGTGTGCAAATATTAATCTCTTAGAGAAGTTATATTTATGTGATGGAAGCATGAAGCTTGAGAATTTGGCATCATACTGTATGGAGATGATGGGAGCTAAATTTCCTGAAAGAATATTTATTGCTGAAAATACAGGCTTTGAGTTAATTGGCATCTTACAGATCTCTATTCCTGTTCTCTTCTGATTTTGTCCATGACAGGTTTTCAGTTGGTGACACTGTAGGTCACTTAGTTTCTGTATGGTTTTCTAACCTCTTTCTGCTGACTTACAAAACTATTACCCAGGAGTGATTTTACCGAATTTCTTTATACATGTTCCTGGGTGTTCTCAACCTGAATGAAGGTTGAGAGGGCAGCAGACTTTTAACACCAAAACTGTTTGAATTGAAAGCATTTCATGAGTGATTTTCAATGTAGCAGTGAATGTTGTTACTAGATTTAGTCAGAACTTTTCCAGAAGAATATATTTCCTCTAAAAAGTGCTAACTTGCTAAAATTCAGGTGTTCTTCAATGACGATAATTTTGACAAAACTGTGATGGCAACCAAGTGTACTACATCTCCAAAGGTTTGTGAGGTTGGTTGGTTGGCGGTTTGTGAACTGAAGTCTGTGTCAGTCTGTGGCTGGCTGCGAGAAAATCATCAATGAAATGCTTTGGAGACCAGTCTTTGAGCAGATTGTGCTTTCTGGGTTCCCACTTCCTTGACTCCCAGCTGAAGGGAGAACAGATAAAAAGATGTAATAGTATGCTTTTGACTTTTTTCTCTCTCTTTGTTTGTTTCTTTTTTGGCAATATCTTCTAGTAATTTTTGAGAAAAGAGATTGTAGTTACTGTGTAGTTTGTTGTTTCAGTGATTATCAAATTAGAAAGGATTAATTTGTTTGCTTGGTGTTTTTTTCCCCGTAAGGGATGGGAAAATGCCCCCTAAACTTCACAAACCAGCAGAAAATTAGGATGAATAGAGATCTTAAACACGAGGGCAGTGTACAGTTATCATGTTCTGCTAAGCATTAGAGCACTATGAAGATAACACTATCTTGACGGAATTAACTGTGGGGTTTTTTTTCTTTGAACATTTAATGTATTGTCTTTAATTCATATTTGACCAGAATAAGTTTTGTTAAGTATAATTTTTCCCCGTGCTTAAGGTTTTCTAATCTGTCCCTAGATGATCTCAATATGACCCATCAGCACTGTGTTCTGGCTGGTTTTTCTCCTCGATTCAGCTCAACTCACAGAGTGGCAGATGTAAGTCTCAAAAATGGTTTGCTGTTTGATCATTCATAAAAGTAATACTCTAGTACCTTATGTGTAGGATCGTGTTGTCTTATCCAGATCTGTGCTTCGCAGTTATCCGTATGGCTTGGGCTGTTTTCTTGAACAACTGCTGTTTGTTTATTTTTGCATTGAGGCATGCTTGTTTCTTTACTGGTAGCTATGAAAGAAGAGTGTTCTGCACACACGTGGATTACTGATGAAATGTAGAAACAACTGTATTTTTCCTTGAATCGTTTCAAAACTTTTTTTGCTGTGTTCATATCCTGGTCCTAGTTGGAAGGCAGTATTTGTGATGAGATAGGAAAAACTCCAAAGGTGTGTGTCAGCAGTGTCCACTGGCAAAAATGGCCTTTAGGAGGTCAGGACAGTCAAAAGCAGCCATGAGTATGCTTTAAATTAGATCCTTCTGTGCATCTGAGGATTGAAGCAGCAGAAAAGTGATACAGAGTTCCCCTTGTCTGAGAGTAATTCTGAGATAACAAGCCTGATATTCTCAAGTGCTAAAACACCTTTTTTAATTTTATTGTTTAACTAGACTTTTGCTTTTGCTATTGCTTTCCATGCTGTTATCACTGGTTTTGTTTATGATTATTCTAATGGGAAAGCATACAGAAAAATACAAGTAGTTTGTATTGTATAAAATTATTTTTTAAAAACTGCAATTACCACTTTCTTTTTTTCAGCAAGGCAAAATATACTACTGTTGAAGCAAGATACATGTATCTATACTCTTTTGCTCCGTTATCATTCCTAATTTGTGCAGGAATGGAAATGAAGCAATAGCACCAAAGATGGACATATAGATATGTGACAACCTGACAGAAAACCAATTGTAATATTAAATAAATGCTTTTATTTCCCAAACAAATATACACTCTGCTTGCTTGACCTGGGATTTGACATAAATGTCCATTGTACATTTAAAAACACATAATTCTTTATTATTTGTCTCTCATTTTAAGAGTCCTCTGACCTACTGCTTTTGTCTCTGTGTTACTTTTGCAGGAAAAAGCACACATTTTGACAGTATGAAAAGCTTCCTTATTAAGTGATTATACTCTGTTTTTGTAAACTGTTGAGACTTCAGGTTGTATAGTATGGAAATATTTTTTACAAAGAATATGAGACCAAGGGGTCCTTATTCAAGATTATTTCTGGAAATTTAACCAAAGGTACAGATATTTAATTGAAAATAATTAAAAGATGTAGATATTGTAGATGTACTCTCTATACCTTGGAAGCCAACAGCTCACTCAGACTGGATATGAAACTCCAGTTTAGTGTTACTGGGAGCCCTTACAACTGTGCAAATAAAACTGATTCTGAAATACTGTCAAAAACTGGCCAGGAAGCAATGGAAAGCATTCATGTGTTTTTATATGTATGTGTTTTTATATTTTTTTAAAAGGAATTATTTTCTTTCTCCTTTCAGTCTATGCTGTACTGGTTGACTAGACTTTTGCGTAATTTATATGAATAACTGTATAGACAATCCAGGAGACATTATGCTTTTCTTTAAAAAACCCCCATGAAAGTTACAGAAATACATCCCTTCTCCTTCACTCTGAAATAGTCAATTTCAGAAGCAAATAGTTACGCATATTTGAGCAATGCATATGTTCTGAAGTGGCTATATATAATTTTTTTACTGTATTTTTATAGTGTTCAAGAGGAACGTTGGAATACATATTTGGGCGCTGTGAACTGGCACTCCAGAATCTACAGACTGATTCTGATTCAAAGGCTTTATCTTTGAAATCACTGGAAACTGCAGTTGTGAAGCAAGTAGAAGAAATACATAATGAGGTGAGATGATCTACACTGAAAATAACCTCAGCCCAATTCTGAGAGGTGCAGTCTGTTCATGGAGTTCATGGTAATTAAGAGTGTTTGGCTGCTCACAAGGCATTGTTCTGTATAAGTCTGAAATGTGTGTTTTATGACTTTTTTTTCACTTGGGTGCAATGACTGGGGTTAGTTTGGATTGATCCTTTCATTCCAAGGAAGTTTTCATTTTAACTTCTCAAGTCCCTCTGCCTGTAAAGTAAAAACGTAGTTTCCACAAGATAATGCCAAATGTGATGGTGTGATGGGCAAACCAGATGATAGTGCTACTTTAACAAAAAGAGGGGAGAAAAATAGGGAAAAAGCAGGTTAAAAGTTTTCAGTTGTCTCCTAGGTGTTGAACCAGACTTTGACAGAATGCCAGGTGTGACACAGTTGTGAGCATGTGCTTTAAAGTATATTCTGAAGAAAATGCACTGGGAATAGTTGTGAGGAGCATCTTTAAATAGGCCATATGCAAGTGTACCAGTGCACTTTCACAGGATTCCACTGAATCTGGCAGTGCTTGCTTGTTTGAAGTGCAGATCTGGAGTCTTAACAAACACATTGGTTTGAAAAATGAATTCAAAATATCAGACAGTATTTTGAGAAACCGCAGAAACAGGTAATTTTTCCTGTGGTAGAAAAAGCAGGTACTATCACAAAAAATGTAATTTGGCTTATTCTCTGTTGGTGGGTAGAGTCAGGAATGTGACACGACAGACATGAGTCTTCTTACAAGGGTATTGTTTCTGAAGGTGGTAAATTTAAGTCTTCTCTTTTTTTCAAGTTACAGAAGATGTAGTCTAAGCTATGTATCGGGAGCTTAAAATGCCAGGTTGTTTAGCTGCTCTGGGAAAGCTGTCCTTTTGCCTGAAACAAGGCTTTTGCTGTTCCTGACTATAAAGCAATGAGTTCTCTTTAAAAGAGCATCTCTCTTTTAAAAACGGCTGTAGCAACAAGTTAATACAAACTTCTGAACCACTTTTTGCTTAAATGTCAGTGGTTCTTTACAGTACTCCCTATATTCAGACATTTTGAAGGAGCTGCTCTGCGTTTCTACTAAGGTAAGCACGATCGCTATTAAGAGCCATGTATTACCATAGGTAACTTTCACTCCAATTAGAGTTTGTGTGAAGTGTTTAAATTGCCAACTGCTGAGGAGTATAATATTGTGTATTGTTACTAAAACTTGGTAGAACCCATTTTTGTCTGTACTATGTGTACAGCTGTTAAAATGTAATATAGCGATGGCAAAAGATTTGCACTCTCGACTTTTAGCAAAACGGCTCCTAGAGCGATTTCAAGAAGTCTGATGCATGCAGGGTTTTACAAAACATTAATCAGGCTCAGTCCATAAAACTATACGCATATGTGGTTTGCACAGCCAGGGCCACAGGCACAGCTGGTGTGAATTTGCACGGGTCCTTTCACATCAAAGACCGTGTGCCGGTTACATCAGGTGAGAGACTAGCCCCCGGTGTTTGCAGTCACCTGAATAATTTTGCTCTGTGACACACAGGGATGTTTCCTGTTACGCATATGGGATATGCTGTAACAGAAATCAGTGTTTAACTTGTACATATTGCTCACTTAGACTGGGTAGACACACTGGATCTATATTTCATTTGAAAAGAGAATGCCTGCTCACCTTTTTTTTTTTTCTTTTAATTCTTTTTCTCAAGGTCAGCACTTCACTTGAAGGATAAATTCAGTATGTTAATGTGCTATTTAAATTTCATTTATTTGCTGCACAAGTAGACAATATTACTAGTGGCTTATCACTGTGGTAAATGCAGGTTTCTTTGAACATCACTGAAGTGAAACATACGCATCTGAGAGGCTAATGCAACTTTTTTGCATGTAAAAGCTTCCCACCTTCTTTTAAACACTGCATGATAATTTTTATATTTTCAGGCACTAATACAAATTTTAGGTTCAAATTTTCTCAGGCAGGTGAAGAACAAGAATGTGTTTGGGTTTTTTAAAGATTCAGATTGTTTACTGATGAAAATGAATCGTCCATCTGCTTGGTGTACTCAGGATTTGGTCACTGACTTGTTTTTGTTGTCAGTTTTTTAGTTTTGGTTTGTGTTTTCTTGTTTGTTTGTTTGTTTTCAAGAGACAAAATTACACAGAAACCCAATCACAGAATCAATGAAGAACTGCCGAACAATTGTGCCTGTGGGTTTCTGCTCTGATACACTGCTTTCTGTGTTGATTCTAAACCTCTTTGTGATTTTTTTTTTTCTTTTTTCTTTTTTTTTGAACCATAGATCATGAGTTTGAAATTAGGTAGTATGCCCATCTGGAGAGGAGGTGGTATGGTTGTGTTTTACTTTCAAATATTGCCATAACTGAAGTTCTTCACAGGGTTTAACTCAGGTAATTAGATGCAACCATTGTTCTAGGTTCTTTATCTTCCTGAAATGCTATGGGTTTGGGTTTTTTACCCCTCTTGTGGACACCTCTGAAGTCATCATCAGGTCATTACATGGAACAGAACCATCACAGTACCATCAGGTTGTGTGTGGCTAAGCCCAAATACAGTAGGTCAGCACAGATTTGCATTCTGTGCTGGAATTAGCTGCACTGCCAAATGAATGATCTGTGTCTGCTAGAGGGAAAAAGCCTAAGAGCAAGTCTGAAGGAACGAGGTATGATTCTGTGCCTTCGCTTCTGTATTCCTGGGCAGGAAAATTGACTTTCTGTGCTGATAAAGTGGGTTTGAACCAAAGATCTGAAGCATAGGTGGAGACTTAGTTTTTTCTATTTTTGTGGTGGGCAGAGAAACCTCTAAAAGAGGTATGGGTGAGTGTCTGGGGATGTCTTTACTGATGCTAGGTTTCCCAGTATTCATTTCTCACAGTCCTGTCTTCGATGGCTTAACAGCCGTATTGCAGTCAAAAAGCTAAGATGCTAACGGGGGAGATTTTTAGCATCTCTGTTGGGCAGCCAGGTAGAAGTTTAGTATTTCTTTAGAGCAGGCTTTGTTATCGTGGTCTCCCTCACTAAAACAGCCTTCAAAGCAATATCTGAGTAATTGGGAGGTATGTGCTGGTTGTTAGATGTGTGAGTCACTTCACTCCTAGAATGTACTTTGTAAGTAAAGATAACCTTAATTAAGGGTGTTCATGTGCTGCTTGTCTGAGTAGCTTATGGGCTTGAAGTCTCAACAAATACATCAGTGGCTGAGTATCTGGTGAGCAGAGTGTAGCAGAGTGAACAGAAGCAATTACCTGGGCAGCTGGGAAGTGCAGGAGCCTAAAAATGTGCACACAGGGGTAAGAGACTGAGTGAACTTGCCCCTTGAAGCAATCAGATTGCAGCTTGGCCAATAATAGTTTATCCTGACATCTTACAGAGTTCACTGAGTGGGAACCTCTTGCCTCTACTGAATTACACTTGGCTTTCCAAAATGTATACAGCTACTGGGTATGTCCCAAACAAAGCTTCAGGGGGCCTGGGGAGAACTGTTGGCAAGCAGCTGCTTTCTGAAGTAATAGAACACTGCTGGGCGGATGATGTAAATGTCCATACCTATAAAAATAAATCTGCAGAAAGGATCGTCACCAGCCTGTTCTTCACATTTCAAAGAAAATTTGTTTTCCCTGCTCTGAGTAATGCAACATCTGATAATAGTTCGTGTTGTGTGAGATAGTTTCAAGGCTTCTTTATTTGCCAGCACCAAACTAAAAATTGGATGTTCTCTGTGAAGCAAAACACTAGTGGAATTTTTTGTGGTGTCTGGGGATTGTGTTGAAAAGGTAGCAGGTCTCAAAGTAAGTACTGAAGTTTGTAAAGGTAGAGCTTTGTCCTCATCAGGGCTTTTGCTCAACTGTGATTATCAAATCCTGTTTAAAACTTGCAACTGAATTGATTGCTGTGTTGCTCACGAGGTACAGTCACTTTGGCCTACAGCAGATCTATTTTGTGGCAAGAGCAGATGAATTTACTTGTGGCAAATGCACAGGCATGTAGAAAAAGTTGAAGGTATCCAGTGTTAGAGACTTGAGGGCGTTGCAGAGGAAGGGTAGTAGCATACACAGCCAAAGGAAGGTTAATACGTCCTAGCACATCACAGTGAGCTGACAGCGTGGTTGGTGACCGGCTAGTACAGAAGAGGGAAAATATAGATCACCTGCACGTGTGGCATTTAATAACCAATGCTTTCAAATAATTGACTGAGGAGCACTGCCTCACAAAATGTTAGATGCTACTGTTGGCCTCTTACTACCCAGTATTGACTATTACCTAAAATTGGCCTTTAATCGTTGTTTAAAGGACAACTTGAAAATATATTGAGGTTAGAGAGATGAGGCCTGATTCTGAGCTTACTTGCACAGTTGTATGTACAAGTGAAAATTAATTAGGAGATGAAAATTATTCCCAAAACACTCAGAATGTATATTTTCATATGCTAATATGCTTAAGCTCTGTCCTGTTCAGCCATGTAACATGCTTTCTAAGGCTAACTGAAGTTAGTTTTGACATATAGGAGTCTCCAAATTAAAACTCTCTGACAAAATCCTCAGCAAGAGCTGTGAACCTGAGAGCTTTGTCATGGAAGATGAACATTCTGTAACTTCAGTTCCACTGAGGCTAAAGTTGAGCTTTTTGTGTCTCTTCAGTATTTTCTGTTGGGGCTTTTTTCCTGATACAGCTTCTCCTGTCCGTGGAAGGAGGCAAGGCAATAGGAGTGCTCTCCTGCTGCAGGAAAAGGTATTACTGAATAGTGTTCGATGAAAGCAGGAGGACATACAGCCTTTAGGAGAACTTGGAAAGCAGAGAGCATATGTTCTTGTTAAAAGTGTTTATGTGCTAATTAAAAAATACCAAACAAACCTAGCGTAACTAGAAGCTCTGGAGATTTTGAGTAAAAATAAGTATTTATGCTTGTATATGTCTGAAACAAGGATAGAGTGATGGGCCAACTGTGTCACCATCGCCTCATCATTACATGTTCTTCAGAGTCAACAGTTGTTTTTTCAGAGGTGATAGTTCAGAGCAGTCGCTTGTCAAGCAGCTTCAGGGCAAAGTTGGTGGTTGAAACGTCGTTTTTCTTCCCAGCCCCAATTTTATTAATCCAGTTTAGAGCTGAACCGGGATATCATGAGTATGGACCCAAGTTTGAGCGCCCTAGTAGATGGTAGTCCACATCCTTAAACAGGCATGCTGCAGTTTGGTACGCTGACCTCTGAGGACACCAGCTAATCCTGCAGAAAATTAACCAGCCTGTTGCTAACCTTTACCTCTTGCACCTCTTCCGTGTCAAGCTGTATGTTCTGTAGAGGATCAAGAAACATTTAAAATTTGGTTAAGATGCCAGGCTTAAATTGGACTGAAATTACATAGATTACTGTAACAAATCAGTATGGCTAGTCGAAAACCAGACTGAAATAGATTCTTTTCTTGATGAACCATATCGTAACACTTATTTAATTTTTTATTTTTATTTTTTCCACTGATTAATGGTCTCACGTGATTCATTTCCTGAAAGATGTTTGCCAGACATCATGTGTTAGAGCCCTTTCAGTGGCAGAGGCCAGCAAAACCAGAAGGAAGGGCTTAAAACTCTAGTTGTACTGCCCATGTGCTCAGCCTTCCCAAAACCGCGTATCGTGATTTGTAACAAACTGTATCTTGATCCTCCAGACCTTGTTAATGCTGTAGAGGAAGCAAACTTTCCTTCAGTGGTTTTTTTTTTTAGGAAGGATGTCATCAAATTTATGTGCTAAAAAGTCCCTAGGCTTGCAGGCAGTTTCTTTGAAAATATTTTAAGATCTATGAATCATGTTATTATGCTTTACCAAAAAAGTTGCTTTAATATTCTTTTTATACACTTCAAATTGAATTATCTTTTGTAATCTTTAACGTACACTTGACCAAACGTTTAGTTAATGTTAACTGGAATGCTTTCTGTAGCCATTCTGCTGACCCTTGCAGGAAAGAAAGCATTAGGTGACAGCATTGGGCAGTTCTCTGTGGTTTTTCACCTTGGCAGGTTGTTGTTGTTTGCATCATCAGAGCGGAGCAGTGATAAACAAAAACTTCTTTGTGGTACAAATAGAGATCAAAGCAGCTTTGAGCTGTGTGTGAAACATAACTACCACAGCAAAGAGAAGTACAGAGTTCTACAGACCGGAACTATGGATTACTGTTGAAGGCAAAAATGCTCAGTGGAAATTAGAATAAATGGAATTATTTTGCTTAAAGAATATTTGATGAGTTATATATTTATATTCTCTTTTAGTAAGCTATTATTTCTCTTGTCTTTAAGTTGGTGGACCATCTGTATATGATTTTTTTTTAAAAAAAAACCCAACTAATAAAGTGTTATATCATTTGTTGTGTTTCTTATTCTAAATAAAAACATTAGCCTGGTTGTGATGGAAGTTTTATTGCTTGAGTGAGGGTTTTGTTTGCTTTGTAAAGCACAAATTCCACACAAGCTTTCTTCTAGAAAAAACCTGTTACTTCAGATGCCCTGAGAAGCTTTTTGCCTCCTGGTGGGTGGGTGGCATTGTGGGTTGGCAGGTTTTGGGGTAGTGGGGGATTTAGTTGGGGGATCATGAGAGGAGGAGCAGGAGGCTTTGGGCCCCCTCTCTCCCCAGCAGCGCTGCCTGAGCAGGGCTTTCGTGGCTCCTGTTGAGATCAAGTTAATCCTGAAGTTATTGGTAGCCTATCTGGTCACCAGATTGTTTGGTAAAGCACGAGGCACTGTGATTCATTGTGATGCTGTGCTCTCATTCCCTCGCAGTTGACTCGGCTGCATTCTGGCAATTTTATTACTGCAAGTTTTTTCAATCTTTCATATGACTGAAATATTTTGAAACCCACAATGTTAATCAAAATAAGCCAGAGCTGGTATACATTGGACTGAATTGTGAATAAGCTTGAACTTTTAATGTTCTTCATCCGTGTACCACATGAAAAGAAGAGAGTTGGAGTTTGCACCTCTCCAGGTTTGAAAGGAGTAGCTCAGATCACAAATTCATGTGGCATAGAAATAAAATAAACACCTGGGTGTGAGACCGCGTTTAGAAATGCGTACTTTGGTAACCTGTTCCTTTTCTGTGGCATTGTTCAGGTGTAGCTGGAGTCATGCATTACCTCATTCCTGCCCCAAATAATGAACGTAGATGTTTATGCTACCTTATGGTTTTATCTTGCAGGTTGAATTTGAGTGGCTTAGGCAGTTTTGGTTTCAAGGCAAGCGGTATTTGAAGTGCACTGATTGGTGGCTTAAGCCTATGGCTAAACTGGAAGAATTTTGGAGAAAGATGGAGATTATGGTAAGTACTAGTTTTACAGTCTAAAGCCTCTAGAGCTTAATTCTGAGAGCACTCACAATTATGGTTTTAATTGTACTGTAGTAACGGGTATTAAACTTTATTCAGAACATATGAAAAGTAGAATCAGTGTCAGCCTTCCACTGCTGCCTCTTTTCTCCCCAGTAGCCAGGAGAAATATGAGCAAAATAAGATTTAAAAAAAAAATAAAATTTAGTTGTTTCCTGACTTTGCTTGATTGTAAAGTTTGACAGCCTTATAAGATGACAGGAATATATTACATCACATGAATTGATACATTGAACTGGGCATTGTCAACTTGCTTTGTACAACACCAGGATAGAGAACTCTGCCAGTGACAGCGATGGTGAATGCATCTGAGGAAAGCTGGGAATAAAATCTGATGGTCTGGAGGTACAACTGTCTGCCTGTGGCCCACCTGTGTGCTTACACCATAGCTAGAACCCATGAGGCGAGGATAGTTTCTTGAATAATTGTAGTGATGCTGGCTGCTGTGTGCTCCAAGTACATCCCTGCTTTCCTTGAAAACAGACTTGGTGACATGCGCCGTTACTTGGTGCTGGCCAAGCAGAGCCTCTGTTGGGAGACTTTGCTGGGGAAAGTGGTCGATCCAATTCCCAGCATTCCTGCTTCTAGATTTGCACACTGAAGGAACTTGGCTTGATTAACTTGGCTCGCTTGTATCCGTGTGTCTGTGTTAGAAGCTTCTTCTCAGTCACTTCTGCCGGTCACAGCATAAGTCTCGATTTGCCCGTAGCTGACTTGGAGAAGTTTGTAACGTAGCTGAGGATGCTGAAGAGGTGTGTTTTGAATCTCTGGAGGTGTGGTACAACAAGAGTACGTGCTGGGGTTTTGGGGGAAGTGGTGTGATTCACTAAGCTGCTCACACGTGTTGTGAGCTTTTCTAGCCACGACTGCTTTCAGACTTGGAAAATACATGTGGAAAAATACAGTGGTAATTTGTGAAATCATTTGCTGCAAGGAATCAGTGAACATTAAGCTTCCCTACCAAAGGAGCGAAATTATTTATAGCTTATGTGGGGTTTTTCCCTCATTTTTGTCTTCTTATACGCTCGCATTCTTGAATGACCTTTATAATTGAAAAAGAATCTTTTGGTTTGTTTCTCTTTCAAATGACAACTTACTCTCTTGTAACGCAGTCTTAGATGAGGTAGAGACAAGAATGTTTGATTGTTATTTTATATCCATTGTGTGCTGAGAACATGGAAAAACAGCAAACTCAGGAATTCTCAAGGGTTAGGTTTTCTGCAATTGGTGTGACATTACCATGTGTCTCTAATTAGAAACATGGTGGCGTCAGTGTATCTCCTTTCAACAGGCCTCAGGATGATATTTATCAGCAAACTGAAGGTTGGGCCAAGACAGAAGCTGCTTCTAATTTAAATTTTAAAAATTGCTTTAATGTTTTATGACTTATAACATATTAATCACAATTAATTTCAGCTATTGGAGGAGACAGAAGAGAATGTTAATTGGGAATGTCTGTTTTGTTGAGTCTCTAAGTAAATTTGCTTACTGTATTTGGGACTTGGAGGTAGAGTGGGGTTTTTTTGGATTTAGCCTACATTTTGTCCTTTAGTGTTTCACAGGATGGCAGTAGGGGGCAATGTTGAGCCGCAGTTTTGATGCAACAACAGGCTTTGACTTCAGAAAATTACATAGAAAATGCAGTATTAACATCAAGAATTATCCCTGTTGCTTCAAGTTAGCTGTAATCTCTAAGATTCCATAACACAGGAAATCAATTGTGGGTTAACAAATTCAACAGCAATTTAACATAAAAAGTGCAGTGTTTTGGTGCATGCTTAGCTTCCACAGTATTAAGTTAAATCAAAAAGGTATTTCTGAAGGTACCCAGTAGTCTACAGTCAATGTTGGGGTTTTTTTTCCTCCAAATTTAGCTGGATTATTCTTAAAATTGTATCAAAATGCTAAAAGGAAAAATGTCTTAGAATTGTTGATCTTGTCTTAGAAAAATATTGTTGCTTAAAAGGAATTATTTCTTAGAAGAAAATACTTAGGCAATGTATTTATCTTACTTTTGTGTGAGCTGAACAGCTCTTGACTTACTTTTTTTTCCACACATGTCTACGGTGTTACAAAAGTCACTATTGTGGTCCCTGTCTGCCTTTTTTTCCCCCTCCCTTTTCCTTTGTTTAGTAAAGCAGTTATGAAGACGAGAAGAAAGTTTCCAAAACAGTATCTGATTCTGCTAATTGTAATTACTCCAGTGTCACAGCTGAGGATGATACTGCAGGAAGTTTAACCCAGTGTCTTCAAACTGTTGGGCTTTATCTAATATTTTTGTACATTATGGCAAGCACACAATTTTATCCTAATGTTTATTCCTGGCATTTCTTTCCCTGAGGATAGTTTTACTTAGAGCTCGCTCTTGTGATGTAAATGTTAAACCTTTCATTTGAATGACATTCTGATAAAACATCACATTTCCCACAATATTACCTCATGAATTTATGAACCATTAAATCCAAAGCAGTTTAACCAATCTTCTCTTCCCCCCTCCCCACCTTGAAAATATGAAGGCTATTCAAATGTTTGAGGGGTGGGTTTTTTTGTTTTTTTTCTTTAAAAGTCATCCAAGATTAACACGTTATCGTCTGCAACATCAGGATAAATGCTTGCTGAATTCAAAGGGAGAGTTACCATTTGAAAAAAAAGACTGTACAAGCTTTGCTTTCTGGGTAAAGAGAAGCCTGAAAAGCTGAAGTCTCATGTGATGGGAGGAAGTCGTGCTGTAGCTGTTTTGAGATTCAGCGGAGAGACAATTTGTCTCTCAGGGTCTGATATCATGCAAACCTTGCAATCTGACATTTATTTTAGCTATGAAAATCTTTTCACACCATGGCAAATCAGTAAGAACTGCAGTAGTCCTACAGTCTTTTTTTTTGTTTATTTGGTTTTGGGCTGATTTTACTGAATAAGTAAAATGTAGATCAATGAAATGGGTTTTGTTTGCAGAAAGAGAGGCAGGCGCATACGAATAGACTTAAATACTGAATCTTTAAAGACTTTTTAAACGTATCTAGCATTCCTTTTAACTAAATATATAAAATAAATGAAGACTCTAGTAGTGCTATACGGTGTGAATTGTATTTCCTGCTTTGACAGTCCATTTAGCAATGTATTTATATGGCAGTTGGCCTTAATAACCTTTATTGACTCTAGTGGGTAAGAGCCAAGCCTGGGATTATTAAAATGTATCAGTTTCATTGCAGTATAAAATCACAACATAGGTAATTATGTTAGGTAGGCTAGGCCTGATTTAATCCTACCTATTTATGCAGGAATTTGGCAAGATGGGGAAAAAAAAATCGTGGAACTAAAATGCAGAGAAAAGTGTGACTGACTTGGAGTTCGATTTAACAGCGCAAGTGTTTGCCTACAATAAAGGTCTTCTTAAAAGGAATGAAACGTAGATCTTAAAGAACGGATTTGTGATGATTTAACTGAAGCACGAGTAGTTGTTCCACCATTTGTTTCATTTTGGGCATCCTAAAATCCAGGTAAATGGTAATGACCCGCAGCACACCTTGTGATGTATAAATGTGGCGTAAAAGCCGGAGTGGGCACAGCCTGGGTGTTTCGTGCAAACTCATATCTTTCTGCACAACTTTCACCTTGATTTGTATGATTTTACCTAAACCATATTTACTAGTCCTGCTGTTACCCTTACTCTCAGTAACATGCGTTTATCACTTTATACAACTAAATTGTAATCAGAGAGCGAGGCTGTTTTCTTGTAGAAGTATTTTTCTTTCCTTTTTGAGGTCTATTTCGTTATTTGCTACTATTGCTACAGATGAAGTATGTCATACTTTCAGCTATAAGCCTCTATTGTCAGGGGCTTACAGCCTGACAGTTAGAATTGAGTCTAGGCTGAAACTTGAGCTACAAAATCTCAGCCCAGGGCCATAATATATTACTTTTTTTTTCTTTCTTTCTTCCTCCCCCCCCCCAATTAAAACAAGGGTTTAAATAAGTGTATTTAAATCAGAGTATTTCAGTTCCAGAATAACCATGAAAAACTGTAAGACAAAATATGCATTTAAAAGGAATCCTCCTAGCTTTTGTAGACTTTGGCACTTTAAACAGCTAACCAATTATATTAAAAAAAAAAAAGGATCACAAACAGGCTGGTGGATTCTTTAGCTTTTTTCAGAAAATGCGGAGCAACTTGAAGTGACATTTGGATTGCTTTGACCTTGTCAGCCAAAATTGAAGAATTGCTGAGGTATAATTTTACTTTCTTTTTTAGCTTTCTCCTTGTGCTTCAATATTGCAGTGTCACACTCCTTTATGGGAGGACCACGCAGTGATGGGTGATGGTGTTTGCCTAATGAGCTGTGAAATGTAGGCGCAACATGGCAGCTCAAAGACCCACATCTTAGCCATAATTTCTTGTCTTTTTGGGCTCTTCTTATCTGTTTAGGCCAGACCCTTTAAATAAATGTATTTTTGGCAGGTTATATTTTATGTAGGCTGGGAATCAGATGGTTCTGGAAATGTACCTTTTATCTTAAACTACAACAACAAAACCTGATCCTGAAGACTTTTTTATATTTTCTTTTTTTGGGCACTAATTTCCTTGACCTCAATATTTTTAGCTGTCAGAAATGGGAGAAAGGATTCAGCATTGTGTGTACTCGAATCACTACTGATCTTTTTTTATTAATAAAAAAAAAAAAAGAGAGGAAAAAAAAAAAGAAAAGGAAGTAAAAGTAAAGTTGTATTGCACATCTTTCAGGAAAAAGTATTTACAATTCTGAAGGAATTCAGACTTAAGCTTCCAAAACAAAGTGTGTGCTGAAAGCACAAAGGACTGTGTTTATGATTCTCTTTGAAGTGTTTTTGCAACAGGATAAGGAAAATTTTAGAAACTGTCTGATAGTGTTCAGGGTAAATACTTAAACCCCTTTAGAGAATTTCACACACAGATACTGTGCAGCAGAAAAAAGGATACTTATGTTTCCTAAAGCTGCTACAGCCTACAGCTTTGTACTTAAAGACAGAGGTGTTGAATAGAATTCTACTGAGGATACATCCAGTGACAATATCTACAGGAACATCAGAGCAAACCAGTGGATAGCACTTTCTCTTTTTAACCCTTATGTGCGCAGGTTGAGATCTGAGCTGTGGTGATAGGAACTGCTGCAGCCTTTCTCTTACACACTGGAATTGTTCAAAGGGCACTCTTCCAGCTCCTGCAGGCGCTCTGCGAGAAGCTGGGCTGAAAACGTGAAGGTTATCGTGGAAACCGGCACAAGCCGGGAAGAGTTCAGGACAATTTATGTCCTAGGGGAAAGAGAGCTGTGCTTCCAATGGCCCAGAGGGGAGGCAGCTGGGTGGGTGGTGCAGCTGTGTGTTCCCCTGGGTGGCCGGTAGCCTGTGCCACACCAGATGGTGCTGAGGCCATGGGGATGCTCTCCCACTGCTCCCCTCCCCACTGTGACCATGTGCACCTGAGCTGCATGCTTGACAGTTGTAGGTGTTTCCTTGCGTGCACATCTGTGTCTTGGTGAGCTTTGGGTTGAGGTGACTGGCATTCTCTTGTCTTGTGCTTGGCTCTTGCTGTCATAGGGCTTTTTCTGTTGTCTTCACCATGATGATTGTGTGTAGTATATATGTGGATTTGTATAGAAAATGTGATCAGCTCTGTGTTAGTATTTAAACCCTAAATACATATAACACACGATCAGCAGAAATCAAAACTGTGTGTAGATTGTACCCCAATCTTGTATTTGAATTGTGCGATGGATGTCTGTGTCTGAGCTGAGCCCTGGGGCTTCAACAGCATTTTCTATCCCATGGATGAGTCTTCTCCTAGTAGACAGGCTGCCAGAGCTGGTGGTCCCCAGTGGGACTGCATGTGTACGTACACGCTTCTACACACGAACACGTACAAAGGTATGTTGGGCCTTTTAACTCTGATGATCTAATTAACTTGTTCATGTAACTTCTCAATCCTGTAAAGTTCCATTTAGAGCAAAGGTGTTACACGCAATGAGCACGGCGGGTGACTACTTGCTATTCTCAGCAGCAGGAACAGCGTAGGAGAAGAGTTTAGAGAGAGTATGTTGGTAGGACTGCGGGTCACCAAGTGTGTGGCAGAGGGGGAGAAGCTCAGATCATAGCTCCTGCTGCATCCCGATGAATCCAGTGTCAGCCCTGAAAGGGGGATATTATAGAGCCTGGTGTTGCTCTTATATTGTTAGTAGAAACATTGCCATTGATTTCAGTGGAAGTAGGATCAGTATGATGTGGCCGCTGTACGTGGTATAAAATTGTGTGCTGTTTCCACCATTCTTTCCCTAGAACCTTGGATGGACATGTGCTGGAACAACAAAAAGTCTTTTTATCAACGGTGTATTTATCAAAGCTTATTATTTGCTGTGGAAATAGTGAAGTAGTAGGATTGTGCTATGGTTTTAGTAGTGTGGTTATTCTTTGCAAAGCTGTTCATTTTCTTTAGAAATCTATTTCCTAGTAGAAAAACAGAATAGACCATATTTGAACACTAAGAATAACATTTCTTGAGAAGAAATTCTTCTTTACCTTTGAAATTGTGTATCTGTATGTTATATAAAACTTGATTAATTATTCACTAGAGCTAAAGCGGTTTCTAGTTCTCATTTATGCAATCACAGAAGTCATCAGATACAGAGCTTATGCATTTGCACATTTGTGTATATATCTTTATGGGCATACTGCATAGATCCAAAAAAGATTTGGTTTGGTGTCGAAGCTGTGAATTACAGTGGTTTGGCAGGAATAATTTTTACTGTGATTGCTGTAAACTAGGGGAAGTTGTGATTTTGAATGAAAGTGAAAGCAAATGGCAGAATGGCTAAAATGTCAACATCTACATTGCTGGAATTGATACTTTTTTCTAGAGAGCAACTAATAATGCTACACATGGTTTTATTGCTGTAGCATTTTAGTGGCTGTGTAACCACTATAAAATAGAATGCAGCTGGTTTACTTTCCAAATGGCTTTTGTAAGCAAAGGAGGTGAAGTCTTCCAAAAAGCTGCCATTGCTGAATTGATACCTTTGCTTCCCTATCTGGTCATCAGCCCTTTGAATTCCTAACAAGATCATGAGTAAAAGGTGTATTTGTAATCTATTTTTTAACAGTTACTTGATCTCTGATCATAATTACAGCTCTCATTTTATATATAATAGAGAGAGAGGAATACTGACATTGGTACTTGTCATGGAGAACATCATGCTCTGATGGATTAGGTACTAATTCTTTCACTGACCCTCTGTTTAATTTGTGCAAGTAACTTAAGTGTGGTTTTGAAAATTAGTGTGGAGATGAAAATGTTGAGGTCTTGCTTTGCCTGTAGATTGCAGACTATTTCTGATTTTAAATTCCTCATCGATAAAAGGGGGCTGGGATTTTTACTGTAACTGAGAGTAACTAGCTATGTCGTAGGGAGAGAACATCCTGCAGCTGAAGGAATCCAACAAATTTCTGCCTCCCCTCTACTGTGGTTGGAAATTGTAGAATTTGGGCTGTGTCTAAGATTTTTTTATTAGTAGTATTATTATTTTTTGTTGTTGCTGCTGTTGTTGTTTTCAGATGGGCAAGTTCTATCCATTTAAGTATGACAGAAGGAGGTTACTATGTTTTGACTGATGCTGGTTGTCTCCTGGCAGTTCCCAGTTCTAGCTCTCAGGAGCTTTTCAGTGAATCTTTTTTGCACATTTTGTTTCTTACTTCACATGCTTCTGAAACTGTAGACATAATATAATGTTTACTCTTCTGCAGTAAGAAGATAATTACTGGCTTTTCTGGAATGTGTGTAGTTAACATCAGGTTTTGGCAGTTCTCCTTGGACTGCTAGTAAATCTGAACTCTGCATAATTCTCACAGCAGAGACTTGTAGTGAGTCTTGTAGATTATTTCTGTGGAATAACATGATTATCACAGTCAGACTAATGGCACCTCTTTTCATAGCACCCATTTTCAATTTGTGTAATATGATAGAACGGCAAAGGGAATGGTGAGAAGAGGTCAGGTTCTTGTTTGTGAATAGGAAGGGCATCAGTGGAGCTAAGCTTGGGATGAATCTGGCTTCATGCTTAGCATCCACTGTTCTGCAAAGTGCACCCTTCACTGCCGGGGATAGTGCTTCAGCTCGTTGTCTAGCTGCCCAGGGATCAATACAATTCTGTAATAAACCAAAGTGATTTTTTTTTTGTATGTGTGTGTGTATATATGCATATATGCACTGCTGATAATTATAGATCNCGCTGGACCTGCTCCAACAGTTCGATGTCCTTTCTCTGTTGAGGACTCCAGAACTGGACGCAGTACTCCGGGCGGGGTCTCACAAGTGCAGAGTAGAGTAGTATTTTAGCTTGATCTTCAAGCTGGGTGCTACATGCTGCTAGAAGCTTCACTAGCTAGCTCTAGAAGGTCATTTTTTTTGTTGACATTATGGTGGAACTCAGCTTGGATACGTGAATTATAAGACTTTTCTTGTAATTGGAACACAGGGCAGGGTAAGTTTACTTATTGTCATCCTTTACTAATTGTTCTTACATTCTGTCTAATGTCATGCTTTCGTGTCATGAAATAGGAGTTTCTGTGCTGAAATCAGTAGTAGGACCATAGAATTCACTCCTTTGCTCACAACTATTGAGTGATTATATTGCTGAAGGAAGATTTGGGTAGATCTGATTTTAAGATTAGCCTCTACCAACTCACTTATGCTGATGCTGTGGAGTACCAAAGTGGACAAAGGCTGTACTTCCCAGAACTCCTTGAGGAAGAGTATCTGAAAATCTTTCAGCAGCAAAGCTTTATGTCTGTCTTCTCTTACAAGGAAGAGGGAAAAGCACCATGGAATTACACATTCAAGAGTAATACATCCGTCCCCAAGGAAGCAGAGGTGAAGTAACATGAAATTAATTCTGTATTACATTTATGTAGGTGCTCAATGCAAAGGCCAATACAAGTCCTGGTTATATCATAGTTTGAAATCTTACAAAACTTTTAAAAGGATTAAAAATTATACATAATTAAGATTATTAATATTTTTCACTTTTAGAAGTCTTCTCCTGTGGGTGGTATCTCCAGTAATGCAACATTACAGTGACTGAACTTGTCTCTCAGATGAGTGGCAGTAGAGAAAGGAGAGGTTACTGTGCAATTATGGTTTTAGAGTCAAGATTTTCAGACTGTTATTGTATTGCCGATCTTCTGTTGGCTTTCCTGTAGGACATACTCGATATGCATGTTTATAAGACATGTATACATTCATTGGTCAATTCCACTGGTGGTCATTATGCTAAAGTATCAAAATTCAGGAATCTACTGAGGAGGAGAGAAGACAGGTAAGACAACAGATGAATCAATCTTGAAATCTCATGAAGTTTTCAAAAATGTCAAACAAACCAAAAAATCATTATGCTAATTCTTTAAGAAGTCCTACTGTTAAAAACCAGGGTCCAGGACTGGTTTCTCAGCTTTTTTCTTTGCTTTTCATCTTCTACGTTTTTCTTGTTAAATGAAAAATACTGTAATTGAATCACAGCATTAGGTGGCTTTTTCCAACAAAACAGCAGATTTAGTCTCTTTGCTGCTAGTTTCAAAAGTAATATATATACAGAGAGAGCGTGAAGACAAAAATTGAGCGCATAGATGTATAATCCCAAAGGAATAAACTGACTTCTACTAGACAAGCTGAAAGCTGATTAAAATATTTCTCATCCTTTGGGTATGCAACAGCTTTGATGATGGAGAGTGTATTAATATTCAGCTTAGCTGCTTGTCGACACTTCAGACAGGTCCCAGGAAAGACTCTGATACTGACCAGGTTTTCTCACTCTGCCAGAAATCTTTATGAGACACAGAGCAGCACCCTTGTACCGGCAAAAGCCAAGATAAGAGTAGTGCTATGGAGCTATGTCTTTATTTTAGGAGTTGCTTTTAGGCATTTGGAAAGCATTGAAAATTTGAAAGAATTCCTTTAACGATATAAACTCATTTAGATACCACAAAGGAGACAGGTTAATCTTAATTATTTAAATAGTAAGGCTGCTGTGATCCATTCCATTTTAAATGTGTTGTTGTAAACATACAGAGGTTCTGGGAATAATATCGATGACCGAGATTTTCGGAGAGAATGTTCCTGCTGCAGTTGTTTTGTACCAGTCAGACCCAAGGTGCTGGGGCAATGTTCTCTTAACTTCATCTCTTCCCTTGTAATGTAATACCTACCTTCCAGACAAGAACGAGATGTAAACAGCTGCTTTATCAGCTGATGCTTCTTCTGTTCTTTTGTTGGCACGCTGACATATGGGGTGTTTGCTTTTTCCCCTTCTGCGGTGACTAAATATATACAGTATCTCTGAAAACATGTCATATGCTGTGTGAGGTGCCCTTAGGATGGCTCCAGGGCTAAATACTTCCTGTAATAGGTGAAAGAGCATGGCTTAATCAGCTTAGTTAACTTAATTAAGCTGTGCTTTTTCTCATGGTACAGCCTTAAAGTGTATTTCATTTAGAAACTGTATTTCATAGTTGTGTAATGAGGCAAGGTTGGAAAAATCCTGTGGGGTTGTAAAGTGGGCTTGGAAAAGGTGAAATTTGCCCGTTATTCTGCAATGGGAAGAAGTGAATTAAAGGAGTGTGTCGTTTTACTGAGGATTTAAAGGAGAAAATCTAATGCAGTTTAGGTTTAAAGGCTTCTCAAACTGAGAAAGTCTCAGTTCACTCTCTCCAACTCCCTGAAAGGAGGGTGTAGCCGAAGGGGCCAGTCTCTTCTCCCAGGTCACAGGTGATGGGACAAGAGGAAATGGCCTTAAATTGTGCCCGGGGTAGGTCCAGATTGGAAAAATTTTGGCACTGAAAGGGTTCTTAAGGCTTGGAATGGGCTGCCCAGGGAAGGGATTGAGGCACCATCCCTGGAGGGATTTAAAAGCCGGGTTGACACAGTGCTCAGTGACATGGGTTAGTGATGGTGTTTCATCAGGGTTAGGTTGATGGTTGGACTAGATGATCTGAAAGGTCCTTTCCAACATAGACAATTATTCTATGATTCTGCGATTCTTTTCCCCACACACCCCTAATGTTAACACTTTTATGCACAGGAAGAGCTGTCCATGTTACATAGACAATTACATTCCCTCCTTACCACTGTGTCACCAGATTCTGTGACACTACCTTCTCCTGGCATTCTTAGGAACAAGTAAAATGCTGTGGTGTGATGGTGAGGATATGGACCTTGTCTCCCCTGAGCTCTGTGTCTTAGCAGAAAACATGATTACAAATTAACTTGAACTGATTTGTTCTTCATTAAGATGGGTTGCTCTTCCTCCTTTCCGTGATGTACTCTGTGTCAAAGAAAAGGTCTAATTTTCCTTTTGGGGAAGTGTTGGGATCCTGGTCCTAGTGGAACCCTCCTGTCTGGGGGGTTAGAGGAGAAGGTTGATTAGCAAGGCCCAAGCACATCTGGAAGCAGTTAATTCTGAGAGAGTTATACTTTCCATCTCATTTGATTCATCTGCTATATTAATGATTGCATCTTTACTTGACAGTGTTGGTTTTTGAAAGACTAATGGGAGAGGGAAAGCAAGAAGGAGAGCAGACTGCAGTCAGGCAAGGACAGAGTGGCAGCCGGTGCCAGAAACCAGTGAAAACATGGGGAGAAGAGCAGTCGGGAGCTGATCTGTTGACAGAATAACGGGACCAAGGGTGCTCTGAGTGAGGGCTCCTGGACAGGAGTTTGGAAGTGCTGTAGTGGTTGGATAACTTGGAACTGGATGTGTAGGAGGAACGGACCTTTGGCTGCAGTGGGAACCGCAAACAAGCTCGGCAGGAAAAGCTTTGGAGATTGAGAGAGATGGCAGAGGTGCTCGGGCAGAAAGGACTGGTGTGGTTTGAGAGAAAATAGGGTGGGGGAAGCTTCACAGTGGGTGAAGTGGTCATGGAGAGGAAGGCCAAGATAAGGCACCTCTGTGTCTCCTTCAGAATGGAGCAGTGCGGCTAGTGATTTCTTTGAGTGGTTTTTTTCATCCCTTTCCAAAAAGTTTGCCTTCTGATAGAAATTTCTTCATTGGTGCTTTTGTGCAGTAATAGTACTACATTTAATATGCTACTGGGTTATTCTACAGAAACAAATCAGGGAGAAATAGTCCTTATTTAAGCAAAAAATAATTACATTTAATGCAAAATGTTACTTAAAGTATGTAAAAAAATATTTGATTTTAATGCAACAAATGTAAAGTTACACTGCAAAAAACCCCAGGGAGACTATATATGCACAGATGTTTAAAAATGCATATAATGTTTAAAAAGTGGGAATAATTTGTTTGTGGGTTTGTATAAGTAAACGTGTGGGTGCACACACATATTTACACATAGAGGGTAAAGAGCTCTGTTAAGTGCTGAGCTGCTCTCCGTAACGCTCGAAGATGCAGAATCTTACTGACCTGATACAGTATGTTAGTTTCTCGTCGTGGTACCTCCCGCTGCTTGGGCATAATTCTATGCTAGACTTCAGTGTTTCTTGATTATATGGGGTGTTATAATTTCCTGATGACTGGTTTTGTTATTTATAATGCAGAGGGTGTTAATCCTTTGGTGATTAACACTCCATTTGAATTACCAGAGGTCAAAGGTATGCTCTATTATTTATTTATTTTTAAATGTATTTATTTTTCAGTGTTTCTTTCTTTGAATTTTTTTTTTTTAAGACTTTGTGTTCTCTGTTTTATCTGAAAATGATTGTGAGGTAATTTGGGGTGGGGGGAGGAGAGGAGCATCCTTCTTCCTGAGGAGCCCAAGTCTGTTGAAGCTGTATTCATTAGATCATAAATTCTTTCTGCAATTAAACCCTCCATTTAAAAATAGTGAAAAACCACAAGAAGCCTAGTCCAAAGCGTGTGGAAGAAGACATTTCCTACTTAGCCTCTAAAAGAATAGATACCAACCTGTGTCTTGTTCTAAGCCAAACTGGAGAGATTTAGTAAAGATTATGTACGTGTGTGTATATAAAATTGTGTATGTGCATACATATATGCACACACTTTACAATGTATAAACATATATGGCTGTCATTTCAGGTGGTTTGGAGATACTGTAGAGACTCTTGTCCAGTTTTCAACTGTCTCCTAATTACTGTGTTTTCGGAATCGAGGGGCTATTTTTAAAGTCCTCAACTTTTCAAAGGTTGTGGCTGTGCAGGAGTTACCCTGACCCTAATATTTCAAACTTTTCTCTAAATATCATGGCCATCTTTTGTGTTTTGCTGAGCTATGTTCCTTGCAGGGTTGGAGCTGGTGAGAGGAAAACAGCAAAAGCTTTTTGCTTTTTCATTTTTCACACAGCCTTGGCATTGCGTAGCTGTCTGTATGTCTCCGAGAGAACTCAGTTGTCTGTCCAGGTTTTCTGAGTTGCTGTCTCTGACTGCGAAGGCTTGTCAGGGCTGGCTGAAATGTGCTGTGACATTGCCTTTGCTCCCTGCTATAGAGATGACCATAACACATTCCTTGATGGCAAATGGTGAAGTAGATGTTCCACCTGGAGGTTTCTTCATGTTCTGGGTGTTCCCTGTACTTCAAATCTGGAAATGTGTGGAGACGGCAGAAGATCTGCAAGGGTTCCCTCACTGGCATTTTTCCACTCCAAAACCTCTCCCATGTCACTTGAGACTGCTAGAAGCCAGTTACAGGAGAATTGTGTTGATGCACAGTCCTCTGTAATGTTTGGGGTGTGCATATTGCTTATAAACAGAGGTAGTCAAAGAGCAAGGAAGGAAACATTGATGTTAGGAAGCCAAAAATGAAAGGAGAGCAGCTCATCCGGTGGGGACAGTGTTTTGAGTTTCAGATGGCAGTGTGCTCTCAGCTCAGATGGTACTCATCTTGGAGACTATGAAGGGATGTGATAGCTTGCCTCTGCATTTTCCAACAGAGGCAAAACTCGGTGTTTTAAGGAAACTGAGCATCAGACGAGGCTGATTAAGCATTTAAAATGTATATTTTGCAGAGCTGGAAGGTGAATTCACTGATGTATAAAAGCTCTGTTTTAACTCACTCACCAGCTATGGGCTTAAACGCCTGAACTGCGGGATGAAGGCTTTCAATCTGTCAGAAAACCAAAACGTAGTATAATAATCTGTTTAATCTGCGTACCAAAGCTGTGGGTGTTTTCAGGTACAGCAGGTAGGATGGCTGTGAAGGAAGGGGAAGCGCAGAGGCAAGATGCTCCTGTCCAGCGACTCATTTGATGATTTTTGTTTTGCTGTCTGCCTTGTGCTGCCTTTCTCTCTGCTCTTCTCTCTGGTGTTTTGCTCAGAGCTCTGTGAGGTGCTAAGATTTAGTGCTACTTTGCTTTTGTCGTAATCTTTCATGTTTGCTGTGACAGATAGGTGAAAAAGTAGTATTTGTTCTGCTCCAGCATGCTAGGAATCCAGCTCAGACACTGAGGACAATTAGTCCTATGTTGTGGGATAAAAATCAGACATGCTAAAATTTTAGGGGGCCTTTTTTCCTGTACATGCTCCAGGGGGAACTTTGCATATAGCACTGCGGCTTCTTTACACCACTTTTCTGTTTAAGGTTGTTTAACTGCTGTCTGCCATTCAGTGCCTGGCCTGAATGTGGTTAGCTTTATTTCTTTTGTACAAACACTAAGTGTTTCATTCCTCCTTTTTCTTTTCTTTTCTTTTCTTTTCTTTTCTTTTCTTTTCTTTTCTTTTCTTTTCTTTTCTTTTCTTTTCTTTTCTTTTCTTTTCTTTTCTTTTCTTTTCTTTTCTTTTCTTTCATTCCTTTAGTGTTTCACTTACATTTTCATAATTTCATTTACACTTAGAACTGTTTTTTCTACATCTGCAGGGAGACTGTGAGTAGTCTGGCAGCACGGAATGGATGGTGAGCATAAGAACTTGAAGGAAACTTCATAGGAGGCAGAATTAGAAGCCAAGGTGCTTTTGTGAGTGGAACAGAGAGAAATCAAGAGGAAATAAGTTGCAGGAAAGAGGGGGAGGAACAGTGAGAGGAAGCAATTTTAAGAAGGAAAAGTGTATAACAAAGTGAGGGAAGGGTTAAAAAATAGAGAGAAATGGGAATAAAAATAATGGAAATACAAAGAATCTTGGAAGTAAAAGAAGTAGTGTAACAGGAAAGAAAATAGTAATGAATTAGAAAGTGTCTGTACTTTTAAAATTTTGTTTGTAGTCGGCATATTGAAATTAATGTGGAAGCTGATGCCTCATCTTTCAAAATTATTTTTCCTTTCCTTGCTGTTACTGCTTCAAGTTGGAAAAGCCACAGTAAGTGATAGAACGGGAACAAGAAACTAGGCAGATAGTTGTTTTCATGGATCAAAAGAACTGCAAGGTATTAATGCCAAGATCTGATTTTCCATCTAATAAACTTTGCCTTGCTTCTACAGCATTTAATCTAGAAAGATTAAATATGTAAACTACTAATAACAAATGATGCAACTAGTTAAAAATGTGACTTTTGTGTGAATGTATTCTTTCACTTCATATGTCAAAAGTAGTTTTGTGTCTGTGGACGTATTTCTGAATCAACTTTCTTGAAGAAGTTGTTGTATTATGGCCTCACAGAAGCAGAACACTCAGCCTGAAAGTCTGCAGATAGAACGTTTGCAATAGTGTGTATGTGTGAAATTTTAAGTGATGAGCTGCCTGATTAAAAACAGAACATATATTTTTTCATAAAACGTCTTGTGGTTTTGTGTAAAACCATTTTTACTGCCATAGGGAGAGGGGGGAAAAGAAAGAAAGTGGGGAAGGAAAGGAATTAGCGGGTAGCAAGAGAAGTCTGCAAGAACATATAACCGAAGGTGTAACTTAAACTTATATAAATATCAACATATTAAATAGGAATAATAAGATCCAGCTTGGTAACTAAGATTTGCTTCAGGAAAGATGGAACAAGTTATGTTCTGATTTGGCTGGTATAAGTAGAACGATGTACTTTCTGGGTTTTATATTGAAGATTATGTTGTGTACAAATATGTATTATATTACAATTTTGCTAGTCTGCTGAAAAGTATGCTGAAATCTGCTTGATTCTTTTTTACATCTGTCACAAACAACTACTTATTTTCTTGAGTTGAACCATAAATATATGCAGAAGTGCTGTAATCTATTTTTCAAAACAACCATTTGAAAAGTTTGGATAAGAGACTTAAGTAAATAACATGACTCTCTCACCAGGGCTATGAATCAGTTACTCGTGATGCTCTTTTGGGGTAACTTTGCATAAGCAGAATTTATATAATTAAATTTGTTACTTGACGTTCAAAGTATGTTACTTGAAATTAAGCTTGGAGTTGTACATCAGAAATACTAAGTATTTGTATCCTGGTTTCGTTTTACTGTTGTATCTCCTTTCCTCTTTCATTTGTCAATGAGCATATGTGAACCATGTCAACTTTTGCTGTTTCAAGAGCTAATTGCATTTCTCAAGTATGTTTTAATCAAAAAATATTTTACTGCTTATTTGCACGGTTCAGCTTCTAAATCTAAAGACACCACTGGGGTCAGAAGATAGTAGGTAGCCTATACGGTGTGTGAGCTTGTACTCCAGTTCCCAGTTTCCTGAGGATAAATGTGATTGCTCCAATATAAATGTTTTAGATCACAGTGACAGCTGTGGAAATTAAACATAGCCAGCAAAATCTATTTTCTGTCTAGCTAAGTAAAGGAGAGGACAGATGAAAAAATTCCCTAGGCGAACGAATTCTTATGAACAGTGATGAATCTTTACCTTTTGCTATATTAATTTTATTGTATTCTAAAAAAAAAAAAGAAGGGAAAAAGGGGGAAAAAAAGTCCAGCTTGAGTTTCTTTATGTGTTCTTCATATGCAAGTTTATCATTTAGAGGTGAAAAATTTAGAATATCGTTCCTAGGCCATGTTCTAAAACCCATTCCAAACACTTCTCTAAACATTAGGAAAATTACCCTTGTGGATAGTTTCCATAGAGTGGTCTGTGAATGGAATAGGCTTTAAAATTCTATGAAAACCTGGGGTCTGGGGAGAGGAGCAGCATTTCCAATTTCCCAGGAATTTTGTTTCTCCTAATTCATTGTGAGCAGCGTTCCATTTTCAGAGGCTTCAGCAATATTAAGTATTACCTTATCCTGCTTTAAAATACCTTAAAACGTTGAGTCTTCTACAGAGAATTCTCTTTTTTGAAATGTGAGTTTTGAAACCGACTTCAGTGGGTACTTTAATGCAGAAATTTGCTGAATTTTCTCCTGTAGACTATGTAGCAGTTCTGAAAAAGAATAAAGAGAGAGAGACTACCTTGCTGAAAGGGTAGTTCCTAACGCTATTTATTTTTTTTCCTAAGGTATGTTCCTGGCTTCTGTAGTTCTGGAGGATTCCTTTTCCCTTCTAGCATCTCCTCGGGCTGTACCTGCATCTTTCCTAAACCTGTTTAGTCCTGACAACTGGTTGGAGTCCACCACTTGCCCTGGTCGGAGGAGGCTTAAGGACTCTGCCCTTTCAGGTGGCTCTTCCAGTTGAGGCATGGAGCGCTGGAGTGTGCTGCTTTTAATAGGCTTACACCACTCCTCTCTGGGCCAATTCTTTCTTGTTTCCATGGCAACTTCTTAAGTAACTCCATCTAGCAAAGTATGCTTTGTAGCGATTGGTTATTAGAAGTAATTTGATAGTCTTTTTTGTGAACTACACCAGTCACTAGGTATTTCTGTTTGGGCTGAAGCCTCAAAATATAAGCTATAGAATGTTCAGTCATTGCATCTATTGTGGTTTTATTTTCTTTTCCAAGGTGGGGGAATTAATGTACTTTGTAGCTCAAAAATGAGGCTACAGGATATTATTTGTATATTTTATAAAATCAGTGTATTGTGGTCCTTAAGATATATAGAGCTTTTTTTTTGGGGGGGGGCGGGGAAGGGAGGGAAGGAGGGAAAGCTCTCTTAAAGTTTATTGCAAAGTAAATGGTTAAACCGAGCTGTAGTTACTTGAAAGAGACAAATATACATTCGTTATTTCCTGAGTATGTTGTTTTTATGGGAAAGCAAAGGAAGCAATGGCTGGGTGTCATTAAGGAGTAGCTGGTGGAAAGCGGTGAAATGAGCAATGAGACTTGTAAAGTGTCATGAAAACTGAAACACCAGGGTACAAAGTACCGCTTATCCTTGCAGATATGGATACCATATGGCAACATGAGGGAAAGGGGAGACCAGGAGACAAGAATCCCATTATTCCTCACACTTTCAGTTGCTTGCTATTTGCTTTGGGCAAATGACTTACCAAGTTGTGCGTGAACCTTCCTCTAGCACAGTATTTACTGACAAGGCACCTGTCTTCCCCGTCAGGCTTCCAGAGGTTTCTTTGTCATTCCAGCTTTGGCACTTCTGATTATGATTTTATTGATGTTTTTCTAATAGTTCTAATAATAATGCTCTCTTGACTGTTCCTAGGTTGAAATCTATGTTCGTTTTCTGGGACCTATAACCCTTTCATTTCTTTCTCTGACTTTCCTTAAGAAAGGCAATCTGCTATGATCGTGTTATTGCTGTCTTCTCTTTTCGAACTTTATCTGCAAGTTGCCAACTCTGGACAACTTTACACATCTCTCTTTTATGTATCTTTGGAATTGAATGGACTGATTGAGAGCACTTTAATACCAGATGTTGAAAGGGTTTGGCTCCTGGAAAGGTGGCCGCGCTTTCCCTGTGCCTTTGGAATGATACATAGGAGGAGAACCTTTACCAGCTTGGTAGGGGTTGCTACAGCGATGAAACCATTTTTGGCACATCCTCAGCTGCTTACTCCTACACACCTCCTGAGCCACACACCTCTCTACTGGCCATGGTCTTCTTCACTTAAAACTGTTTTTTATTTCTCAGGAATTAACAGATCTTCTTTAAGAATTGTTAAACTAAATCTACTAATAAATTTTATCTTCACTCTAACTGTTTAAATTGTCAATTTTTACATCTTTCACCTTTGCTTTTCTGAATGTGGTATTTGTGAAGTGACACTTGAAAAGTACCTCTTCAGATAGTTGTTAAAACAAAAGCAAGGGTGTTGTAGGACATGCACAACCCCAGCAAGCTCCTTTTCATTGTGACTTAACATGGGAACTTCCAGGTGTTTTGCCTCACACCATTTCAGGAGGAACTATTTGGTGTGTTTACTTTTGCCCTCACCAAAGGTTGTGGAAATGAGCGGCTATTTGAATGTGTTACAGCAGCATAATGTGATTTTAAGTGCAGGTCTTTTTGTCGTAGCAATGGGTACTGCATCAGGAGAAAGAAAAAGAGAAGCTGCAGAGAAAGGTTAGGTGGGAGGGCGAGAAAAGCATGCAGAATTTGACAGGAGAGATTATAACGGGAGCTCCTGATGCATAAGTTTTATGCTTTGTGTGTTGTAATTCTGAAAATTAATGCTTCATGTGTTATATTAGGCTGTTGTGGGCATGTAGTGGTGAAATTACAGATAATAAATTACTACTTTTCCTACTGAAGCTATATAACCTTCTCCTAATTTTAGCACCACAAAGAAATGCAATTTAGTGGTTCTCTGTGCTATGGAGTTTAGTGCAAATATTTGGACTTTCCTGTGGTCTAGGAAAACTGCATTTTAAGAAGTATTTCATAGTTACAAAGATGGCCATTACACCATTGTAATGATTTTGCTCAGTGGAACGCTAGCCTTTTTGGGGGGGGAGGAACTGACCAAATAACATCCTAACTTCTGTTCTCTACAGAAGTGCTCAATATGACACAGCATTAAGGGATAGAATCAACTCAATACATTCTCAGTTTCAGAAACAGGGAAAAGCTGAAATACGAAGCTATTCCCACTAGAAATGTTGTAAATCTTACAAAATATATAAGCTTTCCTCTTTGACATACATCAAAGGCATGAAACTTGGGAGATTAAAATATGTTTTTAATCTTGGTTTGATGAGCAAAACTTTCACTGTAATATTTATTATGAGAGGCTCTACTTGTGTTGCCTCTTCCCTTTGTTCTGTTTATATATGACTTCCTTTCTTCCAAAAAAGTAGGAAGTATCGCTTTCACAAAGCCGAAGGATATTGCAATGGTTTGTTCATTTGAGCTGAATCGTAGGCCCACGTGGCAGACACAAACTTTTCTTTTATTGTCTTAGGTCCCAGAGGAAGAGCAATGCTTTCTGATGGCTCCCCATGAATGCCTTTCATTTGTGGAGGAGTTTCAGTGGCTTATGCTGACTGTACAAAGATCAAACAGGCAGGAAAATTGTGGTTTTGAGAAACTTAGCCAAGATCCCTGTTACTTTCTCAAAAGTTTTTTCTTCTGTAACCCTATTTTTTTAAGGACAATATTAGGACAATTAGTTGTAGGGACTGATGGAAAAAAGCTCGTTCTATCGTTTTCTCTTTAAAATGTAAGTATTTTCTTAGCTATTAGAAGATTTGTAGGCATCTAGAAAGAAAATACTAACCATAATTGCAGTCTGTCTTTATTGCGTTTGGAATCAATGGTATCCAAAATTAAGCTTAAAAAATGTTGTGGCTGCTTGGTCCTGCAATTTGATCTATATTGGGACGCACGCTCCTGCTGGGTTCTGCTGAAGTCACCCAGGCGTTTTTGCCAGGGCACAAAGGTCTGTCAAACAGATCTGATTATGGGATTTGACCTGTTGAAATACTCAAGAACAGTTTTCTTTCTAAGCAGGTTTTCCTTCGTAAGGATTTCCTTTTTGCTTAGCTGTGAGTAAACTTAAGTGTTGGAAAGAGATGTGCTGACCACAACATCTTCGAAGCACAGTGGTGATGTGTTTTGCCAGCAATACACAATTTTCATCAAGCCTCATGTTTGTCATTCCAATTCAGGTTTTGTTGAAGGATTATTTTAATGAAACTAAACTGGCTTAAGTTTCTCAGGTGAAACATGTAGCATCTTTAGAGGTCAGATGTAGCTGGAACTCGCGACAGCTGTACAACATGCATCCTAGATTGTTTTTAATTGTCTTCCCTTTCTCTAACAGCAGTAATTCTTGTTTATATTGTCAAGAACCTTTCCAGCCAGCACAAGCACACCATACTTTAGGGTCACATGCTTAACCCCGCTGCAGGGTGACAATATAAATGGGCCCCCTTTGTTTTCATTAATGTGTGAGGGGTGGGTGCTGGCCACAAGGCTTAAAGAACTTCTTGTAAAAGTGCCTTAAACAAAGCATATTTTGGCTCCATACCACAGTTGTTGAGCCTTACTCTTGTGCATCCAACCAACAGCCAATTTGGCAATGGATTTGTGTGTGTCATTTTGGTCTTTTGACCTGTGATACTTTTTTCTTTCTTTCATTTTTTTCTTTTTTTTTTTAACTGAGCTAATGGATTCACATCAAATAATGCAAAAGAAGCAGCTTTTCCTCTTTTCCTTTCCTGATAGTAAAGTAGTAAACAGAGCTGGAGCTACTCTTTTCCACCTAAAACCTTTTTACTTAAGAATTTACCAGCTGCTGTTTGTGTGTTAGGGTAGAGGTGTAATATTAAGACTTTCTAAAAAATTTCCAATTGATACACTCAGTGTTTTTAATCAGTTTGAAAATGAACCCAGTATAGCTTTTCAAATGGCTTCATGAATTTTAAGTAAATCTTGGGCTTTTCTACCTGTAATCACCAATGCATGGAGGGAAAAATCCTGTGGAAATCTTCTGAGTTATTTTGGGTTTGGTTACCTAGAATTGGCCCTGAGTCCCAAGATTTTAGGTGATTCCAAACCCAATGTTGATGGTAGTCTCTGGCTGACATCTGTACTTGTTTTTATAAGCCAAAAAAGGTGAAGTCATGCTATTAGGTAACTGTGTCAAAAATCAAGCCCTTTTTTGGGGGGGGAAACATTTCTGTTCCAGTTTGTTTGTTTTTTTTTCAATATTTGCTGATAATTTTGGACCACAAATGCAATTTGATTAATGTCTGGTTTTGAGACATGCAGATTTATACCAGCACGTGGAAAGAGTATATCCACGTGGCTGGGATCCATCCAGCATGAAGCATTTGATCCAAGGGGGCTGTGCACCGCAGTGCTGACTGCTGAAGCCCCAGCTGAACAAGGCCAGGGGAAGCTGCTTCCAGAAGATGAAACAATAATACGGGCTTATGAAAGCGAAACACTCTTCTGAATACAGCAAGTTAGTATTAGTACTACTTTGTTGGTTTTTCAGCTGTGTTAATCAACGTAGAAAATTGGGGTTTGTTTGCCAACTTGCAGCTAGGATAAAAATTGGGACTTTCCTAAGGTGGAAACTCTTCAGTGTGAACTGGTTTTAAGTTGGAAGAGGGGAGATTTAGATGAGAACTCAGGAAGAACTTCTTTGGTGTGAGGGTGGTGAGGCACTGGAAGAGGTTGCCCAGAGAAGCTGTGGCTGCCCCATCCCTGGAGGGGTTGAAGGCCAGGCTGGATGGGGCTTGGAGCAACCTGGTGTGGTGGGAGGTGTCCCTGCCCAGGGCAGGGGGTTGGAACTGGATGATCTTTAAGGTCCCTTCCAACTCAGACTATCCTGTGATTCTGTAAGTTCGTAGTCCTTGGTTGCTGTACTGTAAAACCAAGGTGTTGTGACGTCTTTTCACAAATGATTATCAAAATATTCCTTTTCTTCATAATAACTGCTATGGTCTTAGTCTTTGGACACAGAAATTTTGTCTTGGGTTTTAATTTCCTCTATCTAAAATTTTCACATTCTTTTTCATAAGTACTATATACAGAGCAACTTGCTATATATCCAGTGACTTCTCCAATATGAGAAGAACTGATTTGCTTAATCATAGAAGCTTAAACAGGATGATATCTGCCAATCTTGAAACAGGATTATTTAACACTTGAAAACAAAATGGTAGTTCAATAATAGAGTAGTTCTGTCAATAAATGTTGAAGAAACATTTTTGTGAAACAACAAATAAATGAGTAACATTTAGTATTTTAAGTAGTGGAAGAGTGTAAGTCTTCCAGCATGCAGTCATCCCAACAACAGAGTTGTTGCTGAATGTGATAAAATCATCAGATATTGTCGACAGGCAGGCTATATCATAATGAAAATGTTTTAGCTTATTTTTTTATTTTCCTAAATGAATGTAAAGCTGTATCTGAAAACTGGTTTGGTATATCTGCAAAGATTGCATAATAACATCTTAAAAATTGTAAAAGGAAAAAAACCCCCACCCAACCACAAACTCCAGAATCTAGATACTGAAGAGAGACACCAGGTTTTTATCCTTTTTTTTCCTTAAGAAGACAAATATTTATATGGATAGTTTGGATGATTGTTCGTGTCGTGGTTTCAGCCAGATTTACCAAAACCAGATTGACAGATGACCCTTCCTCCCCTCAAAAAGAAAGGAGAGGAAGAGATAAGGAAATAGACTAAAAAAGTAAAACTGAAACAAAGAATTGGTCCTCAGACTGGGACAGTTCTCATAGACTGTCTCTCTTCTGTGTGGACTCAGAATGCCAAGAAGTGTGATTTGCTCTACGGTGTCATGTTAAAGCAGAACATGAAATAGGTAGGCAGTAACACTAACTGGAGGTTTAGAGCTCTTGTATAGCTCATCATTATTATCTTTAAGGGTAGAAGTTTTTGTATGAGAGAACACAGGTCAAACCCTCCTCCATAAACTGCTATTTTTTGTTTCTGCAGCAACCCGGATGATCCAAAAAGCTTTTTTAGGTTAGTGGAGAACACCTCCATTATGGCAAGTACTCACACATGTCTGTTAAGGACACTCGGCCCAATTAATATTAATACATCTTGGACATTGCTTTAACTTTTACTCGTGGATTAACAGATCCTTCTGGAAGAGTGCAGCGGTGATTACTCAGACAGCTCAGACCTCTCTCCTGAGCTGGACTTTGCAGCTGAACTTGAGAGCCCGTATCTTATTTCAGGCACCTACAGAAGGAACCGCTGGTGAATTGTAGGGTGTCACAGAGTGACTGTTCCTTCTTTTGCCGATTCTGTTGTCATAGTTCGTAAGCACGTCATGCAAAAGCCATATTTGTTGAATTGCCAGAATCTTTGGCATGTGACTATTGTTTCAGAGAGTAGTCGACATATATACATATATATCTATATACATATATTCACAGTCATTTGTTCATTTTCTTTGATAGCTGCAGGAATCATATCGTGAAAGTTTATTTTCCCTGATTGAATGCCGTGTCATTAGTGGAAATTGTCTATATAAAGATTTTTAATATTGGGAAGTTTTCAAATAGCCATTCAAGCTCTAAATTCTTTCTCGGGTGTTAATCTATAAAGGCTTGAATGTTCATGGAAAAGGAATAAGACAAATTGACAACATTTAGAACTTGATTAGACTCTAAAAAACTGAAAATATTTTTATTTAATGCAGTAGTAGGTGACAGGAAGAAAATTTTAACATTTTCTTAACAGACATATTTTGCCCTAGGCTACTTCCTTGATCTTTTCTTGTGTGTACTTTTAATTGTTGGGTTAATTAGTTGATAATCTTCCTTTTAAGGATGAAAAATGAACCTTTTCTTCTCTTTCTCCTGAGGAGATAAACTAATTACCGAGTGCTGGGTTGCTCCCTTCCTAAGACTGTGAAACAGAGTAAAAATCCTTCCCCAAAATGAAAATAACGTGAAAACAAACCCATGTGAGATATCAGGGAATATTAATGGAATCAAAGTGGTACTTTGATAGCCTGGACTACTAACATGTTGGTGTTTGCCATATCCATGTAGCCATAACATTAGATCTCTCTGGTGGAAGGAAGATGTGGGCAGAATGCAGAGCTGAAGTCCAGGGAGTGCGGTGCATCGCATGGTCTTTCACTGGAACACACCTCTGTCCAAACAGAACGATCAATGACTGGCTGTAGTTCATGTTCACAGGTTTAGAAGGGGTAGGTTTTACAGAAATATTGCATTCAGAAGAACAATAACTAGCAAGAAATGTTACTGGGTTCCTAGTATGACAAAGGTAGGCAACTGAGTGTCTGAGGAGGATGCAGCGTGTAGGAGCACACACATAAAAGACAGAGTTTACTTTGGGTTTAATTTACTTTAATTTAGGAGGAGGGTTTGTTTGCTTTTTATTCCGGAAAAAAGTGTAGGTTTCTTTTGAGCCCATAAATTTGATCTGACATATTAATTATAATGAAACATTGCCTTATTTAGTATTGTAGGGGTACCTGGACTACTGAGTTACTTTTGCAATTATTTTTCTTCTTGTAAGATTGGTATAGTCTATATGTGCTAGTAAGACATCTTCCCCTTTATCACTCATAATGGGAAATTATTGTCCATATATAGGTGGCGTATGCGTGTATTACAGGATTATGTAGCTTTTAAGTCAGGATGACATGTGCAAAACTTTATTCCTAACCATGCTCTGAATGCAAGGGAATTAAAAATAAGTACTTGCCTGCCCTCGCCAAGGTCCCTTCCAACCTGGATAATTCTATGGTTCTACTGCATCTAAAATAGTGAGTTTACGTATTTTGGACAACTGATGAGAGTTAAATCAGGAACTTCTCTCTATCATCTCCTCTATCAGTCCATCAATTTTTATTTAAATTTGTTAGTGTGTTGCATTTGTTTGTACACTTTACCCTGCACACCCTCAATGGCAAGTCATCATTCCTTTCTCGACCTACATTTGAAATGCCCAGCACACGTTTTTGTGTAAAAGTGTCGTTATTTACTGTAGCAAAACAGGAGGAGGACAAGGCACTGAAATCTGATTGCCCAGTTTTCAGTGGTGAGGAGCAAGGGTCATAACTTGCAAAGAAGTGTATTTCCAAATGCGGTTGTCATGATCCACCACTAGCAATGGGTGCTGCTTGACAAGGTCACACTCCCCATGCATTAAATACACATAGTGTGTCAGGTTTTGGGTTGGTTTGATTTCCTCTGCTCTTCCCAGAAACTCTTTTTCTGCCCCTTTTGCCATGACAGCTAGTATTACTACTGCACTTACATGCTTATGAATATTAAATCTTCCTAATGGCCTGCCGTGGTGTCACTGGGGGTAATGAAGCTGTTACTTGAGCCAAATGAGACAAATCTTCATTTTTGAAGAGTCCCACTCTCACAGGGATCTCCGCAGACCCCGCGTGTGTGGTGCTGTGAGGATGATAGAGGCACTGCAACCCTTCTGTCACTCGAAGCTATGATTCAGCTGCATGTGGTTATCTTGCATATGTACTAAATTGCTATTTTCTATGGCATGTGTCTTAGGCAAAGCATGCCCACAGGCACTTCTGGACATGTGGCTTGCTCTTTCATTTGGTTGTGACTTGCAGTTTCTTCATTCTGCAGCGTTTAACTCTTTCTGTGACTTGGCTTTCTGTGTTTTAAATTATTTCAGTGAAACTCATGACATTTGGGAACATGCCCAAACTTATGCACAACTGTATTTTTATATTTTTACTAGAAAGTGCTGTGGCCAAGGCAGTAAGTGGCTTGATGGCAACAGGTAGTGGCTTTGGTGGTGGGAGGAAAATGTTGGTGTTCTGGGCTTTTCCATACTAAATAGACATTAAGGTGTGCTGTTCAAGGAAATCAGTAATATGACGTGTGATTAAACTCTAAAAGATAGTCACAAATAAAAAAGCAATAATGAATTAAGAATCTGGCATCCTTTTTATTTTTTTCCATCTTTCTTCATTGTTTAGCAATGTTTAAAAGTAATTTTTCATGTGGCCAATGATCCTAAGTTCAGTGATTCCAGTTTGTGTTTTGAGTGCTACAAGGACCAAATGTTGAGTTTGGAGATTTTGGTGCAAGTTTCCATCTGTAAATATTTTAAGAGAAGCTTGTATGGAGCTTGGTGTATTAGGGCTTCAGTATAAATTGGATGAGTCAAAGCAAAGTCTTGCTCATGTGTGGAATTATTTTTTTAGATCAGTAAAATTATCTTAGTATTTCATTCAAACTATAGTTCACTTCATGTTTATGAGAAGACATTACCTACTTCTGGTGATGTGGCCCGTCTTTTTTTTCTCTCCTCCCTTCCCCTCTAAATTATTTATAATATCTAGTGTTCTTCATTTTTATATGCTAAGAAAATTATAGGGTTCTCTTTTGGGGTTTTTTTTGAACACATAAGATCATTTGTTTATGATTCTTCAGCGCTTACTAGAACTGCACATGCTTGCTGCTGCTGCTGGAAATTCTGTCTGCTGGCAACCTGAAGGTGTGTGGGTCGTTCTTGGTGTGATTCAGCACTGGGAGATGTAAGCCCTGCAGAGTGCACGTTGGTGAAGTGAGCCTTGGATTGCATCTCAGCTAACTGATTTCAGCAATAGTGAATAATCACTGAAGCATACGCTGCTCTGCAGTCCTTCAGAACTTAAGTGTTCGGCGTCACTACTGTTTGCATGTGACCAAAATGGGAAAAGGGAGGTGTCTACAAAGGAGTGAATTATAACAAAGAACACTTTCTGCTTCAGTTCTTGTTCAGAAAACATATGTTCAGCCATGCAGGCAGCAGTTGGGGTAAAGACACACTGTAGGTTTGGAAACAAAAGGCGTGTTCTTTTCTTGCATTCACAATGTTTTCAAACATATTCACTTGTTAGGGACTAGCCTGTCAGCTGGATCTTCTTGCAAGCATGATTTCTTTTTCCTGCCTTCTTTCAAAAGCTTTTTCCCCCACAATGTTTTACACTTCATATAATCCACTGTGCATGGCAGGCCCGCTTCAGTCTTTGTGCTATTGATGATTCGGAGATGGAGGGGCCGTGCTCTGGGAGAATGTGGCTACAGGATAACCTTTCACTCACCCATACATCTGAAGATGCTGGACCACTTTTATTCCAAATAACTTGAGTGATTCGGTTGCTCTTTCGTGATGGGTTGGGTTATACTTCGTCTTTACAACGTTGCCAAACCGATTAGTGCAGCAAAAATATTTTGAAACTGTTGATCATTATACTTTCCTTTTTTTTTTTCCTGTGTAACTAAGCATTGAAAAATCTTTCAGGGACTATCATAACTTTACTGAATCATGCAGTAGAAAAAGAGATTTTTTTTTTTCTTTTTTTTTTTTTCTCCTCTGGAAATTCATTCAGTTTTGGCATGCCAGAGTAACCAAAAATTATTCGGTCATTATTCCTGTTTGGATTCCTGTTTCCTAAATATATGGTTCAAGACCCTAATATAAATATGCTTATATAGGCATAAAGGTAATGGTTATTTCCAAATAAACTCTGCTTGGTTTAATTTATGACCTTTAAACTCATATAGCTAGAAAATGTACTGCTTTAGCTCCACAGTTATAGTTAAATGCTATGACTTTCTGGCATAGACAAGACCTAAAGTTTCTTTGGAAATGTCTAAGTGATCTACTCTCTGTAGGTTTTTCTAGGTCGAACTACTCATCTATCAAATCAGGTATTCATCCTTTGTTGTCAGCAGTGAATACTTCAGAGGCAGGGCTCCCTACATTTTAATGAATGTAGGCTTGTATATAGAGCCTAAGCATATGTCTAACTTGAAGCATTCTGCTCTTTCGTTGGGTTATGGACTTGGGTAGTTCAGATGTGCACCACTGAATATAATGGGAGGGGAGAATATCTAATCTTTGTGGCCATGGCTTCACACCAGCAACTTGAGCTTTTACCCTACAAAAATAGAAAAATGATGTCTTTGATAAAATACTCTGTTCCTTGATGTTTTATTTACATACAGACATAATGCTTGACTCACAGACAATTTCAGTGCTGGAAGTGCTCTGCCAGTAACCAGAACAGTTATGGAGTTTTATGTCGGCTTACGGATTATTCATGTATTCTGTTGGAATATTAATAGTATTAGTTCAATTCAATAGCCTGGGAAATTACCACTGACGAGCATCCAGTGATTAGGGTTTCCCACCTAAGGCCCTTCAGACCACGGGGATCATTTAGACAAGTAGAAAATCCACAGACAAGAAAACTCCACGTAAATATTTTCTAATGGAAGGTGCCAGCAAATACATCCTTGCCAACATATGTCAAAACTGCCAGAAGATCTGTGAGGATGGGGATTAACTTTTTAGCACTGTCATCTTAAGAGCCTTGACAGGGGAACGTTTAAACGTTTTTCTTTGACTGCATATGACTGAAAAGATGTTAGCGGTAGATAAAGCTAATATAAAGGAGTTAATGATACTGACACGCATTGCAAGGCTACACCTTTTTCTTTTTGTTGAGCTCAGTGTCAGACATCCTTGAGAATACTACAGCTTTGAAATAAATTGTCCTTCCTTCTCAAATGAAATTCGATGATTTGTCTCCAGTCTGATAAAAGATAGCACACGCTAGTATATTGCTTCTTTTCAGGAATTTTTTGTTTTGCTTTATAGGCTCTTTAAAAGTAAATTATGTTTTAGATGTTGCAGTGGCTCCTCTGACTCTCAGGAAGAAAACAGTTAATAATAATTTCTTTCCTTTCAGCTCCCACGAGCCTACCTTCGTAGCGTGGTATGCATATCACAGCTAGTAAGAGTAGAATGTACTGAACCTTAAACAAATCTATTAGGATCACCATGGCAAGAAACTGGGAAAATGGCAGGAAAAACGAACAATGATTTTGTAAACCCTCCAAAGGTCAGAAAAAGGCTTTCAGTAAGTATGCAGAGGCTAGAAATCAAATCCCATTTCCTATCATAAGAAACCAGTTGTTTTAGCAGCAGTGGTTAATGTACTGTATGTGAAAGATTTAAGACTAGTTGGAAAGCTTTGCTTCTGTTTTATTAGGCTGCTATTGAAAAGCCAACAGCATAACTTCAACTAGGTGCTTTGAGATTTCTTAATGGGCTGTCAAGGGCAAGACACCAGGTCTGTGCTATACTAGCTCTTTCCTGTACATTAAAACAACAGGGGCCAAATGATCATATACAGAAGTATGAATTACTTGATGCTTTCTCTGTTCCATATGGTCAGCCATGTCTTTGGCAATTAATCATGTACAGAATCAGTTGAGTGCTCTCTGAAGCATTGAAGTCAACATTTAGTTGTACCTGTGCCAGTGGGGGCAGTGGGGGTTGCGAGCGTAAAATAGCAGGATGAAGAGCTGCTGGCGCCGAAGTCAGAGCAGCTGGCTTCTATAAACAACACTTTTTTGCTCTTTACCTTTTTTTTTTCCCCTCTTTTTTTTTTTTTTTTCTCTTCTACTTTCTTTGACGAACACGAGCCATTTTTCAATATCATCCAAAACATGAGGGTTGCTGAGTGAAACTGTGATATCTGGCATAGTGGATTAATAAACAAAAGGCAGAGAACTGGGTTTAATGTGCCCAAATTACTGGGTGATAACTTAAACCATACTGGCTGCTTCCATTCTATCAGTGAAAATGGCTCCGCTTGCTCATATTTTAAGTAAAAAATTTTAAAAGTAAAGAAGAAATGAGCAGTGGTTTGTAAGCAATTACTAGCTTTTTTTATCACATGGAAGTTATGACATGTTAAATTAACATGGCTTAATCAAGTTCAGGTTCTTTTATTTATTATTATTTTTCCCCCTCTAAAAGGCACAGTGTTCTAATTTTGCAGACTTTGAGCAGGATACTTTTTGCATTAAGAGCAAAATAAAGCCACAAAAATAACAAGATACAGGACAACACTGAAAATTTTAGCCTTGCTTAAAGATTTTGCACTTTATGTTTTTCCTTTCTGTATTAGTTATTGATTATTGGGAGAAGACTGCTATATTAAAGTAGAAGTGGTTAGTAAAGATTCAGAAGCTTATCCTACTTAAACGCTTGGTGAGTAAATTAAATCTTAACTCAGAGTGAAAAATCTGATTTGTTGACCCAATAAAGTGGGACCAAGAGACAAACTGTCCCAAGTGCCACTTTAATTCAGACTGAAGGCTAATTTGTTTGACAGTACCAGGCTTCATGTCTCCAGCCATCCAGTGTTTCTAACCTTAAGTCTGGCTCCTCGAGAGGTCTGTGTTGAGGGAAGGAAAATCCAGCTTTAAAAAACTAATGACATACCGGTGTGGGTTTTGAAGTGTTTGCAGTGTGCTTTTTGTTGGGCTTGGAGTGGTGGTTGCTTTTTTTTTTTTTTTGCTTCTTTGTAAGCATGTCATGATATTCACCCAGGATACACCCAGGTAAGCAGGGTAGTAGCCTATTTTTGTTGAAATGTAGCTTTTTTATTTTTCTGCCATGTATCTACAGAAATAAAATCTTGTTGGAGTGCTGTTACAACAGCCAGGTTAGCTCTGTTAAGCCTAATAAAAGGTACCTGTGTATCCTGAGCGAATAGTAAGACTTGATTATAGCGGTTCCTATTCAGTCCTGTGTCACTGATAGATTTTGGCAGTGGATATGAGAGGAATATGATATTGGTCTCATAAAATCTTATCTTTGTCTTAGTACCTTGCTTGCTTACATGACATGAGATGATGCTATGCTGCTGTTGCCTGCTGTGCCTGCCAAATACTGGCTTTAACATAGAAGGCTGGATTGGCAACCGCTCTATGGGTACGTATGTGAATAGATAGCTTTGGGATTTTTTGAGAGGTGTACTGTGTGTTTGCCTTAAAGATCATGCTGTTTGGGATTTAAAAAGAGATGCCCTAAATACATTAGTAGATTTCTGAAGAGAATTGGGGAAGATCTGCTGAAAATATTACCAGTACTACTTACTAAGGAGACGTGCTGGCCATTGAGACAAGAAGTTGCTTCCCTGAAGTGATAAGCAATTTGTGTAATCTCCTTGCTTAGGTTGTCCAGGATATGTTTTTGCCAGCTCAGGAAGCAGAAGAAAGAAAGTTTCAGCAATTTGTAAACATTACCACCTTCAAGAATCTCTGTGAACACAAGGATGAGATAAGGCAGGCTGTAGGGCTGGTACCGCTGTTTATTTATCCTACTGTCCTGCGGTCCCAAGCGTGCTGAAAACCAGCGAGGCCGTGTTGAGCCCCGCTCAGAAATGTGAAGGCTTCACTCAGCGTTGGGCGAAGGGGGCCTCTGCAGACAATTATCTGTCATTAAAGAACATTAAAAGAATTGAGGCACAAGGTCAGATTTTCTTTGAGGGGACGTGCAACTATAGCAATGTTCAAAAGAATGTCATTCCTGCCCTTTAGAGCAGGGGTGGTATCATCTGGGTTTCTGATGGATTTTTATCAGTGTTGATGTGAGGAAATGGCTTTCCCAGCTGATAACATCTTTGACCGAGTTTCTTGAACCCTTGACCTTTATCAGTCAAGGTATATATTGAATGCCCTTGTTAAAAATAATTCCCAAAACAAGTTACGTGGAAAAGAAAACTTCCAAAGGAATGTGTTTTATAATATTATTTTACCCAGAGTGCTGCTTTATTTGTTCCAATTTGGGATTTTTATTGAGATGATAAGAATAGCGAGTTATTAAGAAATGCCTCTCTAAAAGCTACATATCAAGCCCTGCACACACGTGCTGGGTAACCTTACTGCCCTCAGCACTCTTGGAAAACAAGTAAATCAGTTCAAATGCTACATGTTGTTGTTGCATGTTGCTAAATAGTACTATTGCACCCTCCAGGGAGCTGCAGCCGGGCTCACGGGACTCAGGTAAGAAGCATTTATGATGTTAGTGTCAAACTAGGAGTTTGACTTGAAGCATGTACATCACCACGTAAATGAAAGGTGTTAACGTGAGGCTGGAGCAATATAATTGTTCTCTCACTAAAAATTAAATGATGCTCAATTTCCAGAGCTCTGATGTTCCCGTAGGTTGAGGGGACTTTAGGTCGTGGAACTCGGTACCAAGGTTGCAATTTGGCCAGGCCTTCAGAATTCATACAGAAGCATTCTGTCATTGTGAATGCTTGAGTCACCCATTTTCTCTGACCTGTAATGCTCCAATAATGTAATTTTTCAGGTTTTATCTGAAAACTCTTCAGGCACTATCGGTTCTCTGTGCTGTACACTTTGGGAATCACTTATTTTATGGGATCTTGATGTGTGTTGTATGCAAATAGCTATGCTTTTGGTTTTGTGAGACGTAGCATCGTTAAACTTGGGACTTTTCTGCAGTCTTGGAGAGAAGTAGAATTCTCCACTGTCGCCAGTGGATTTCCCCAATTACTTTGCAATTAGTAAGGCCATCCAAGGATTCTGCAAGGGAAATCTTGGTGCAGTGTGACATGGCTGTGTGGCTACAGTCTGATCTCCCCGTAAGAGAGGTATGCTTTAGTTCCAGTGCCATGTCAAGTCTTGCACGTGGTAAATATAGAAGTTCCAGCCTTAGTAGGTATATTTATTCTGTATGACGAGGAGTGTTAATTGACATCAATTAAGGAATCTTCATCTCGTGCTTCTGAAGTGCTCTGTGACACCCTGCTGTGAGCTGTGCGGCTGCTGGCGGCCAGGCTGCCGGATCAGGATTGTTGTGCTTGGCCGAAACTAGAGCTTGCGGAAAAGATGCTGTAGGTCAGTGCAAGGGAAGCCCATGTCAGGGAATCCTTATCTGAAAATACTCTGGCTTTCTGTTTGCTTTGCAATGTCAAAGCGGGGTCAAGAATGTGTTCTGTATAGACAGAGTTTTGAACGTTTTGGCTTTTTACAAGAAAATGTTCTTTTTGATGTTTAAGTCCCGTATGGCAGGGTAATGCCTTCGGGTGGGCCCAGCTGATCGAACTGGGAGATGGGAAGGAAGAGGCTTTTTGCTCTTTGCCATCTGATTTTGGTGCAATAAAATTCATTTCTGCCTGTGTGAACCCTGTCATGCTTATCTCTTGCAACCACCGTGGTGGTAGCAATGTTACCGCTCCTTTCCATAGCTTAAGAAGTGTATAATCTGCATATTATTCTCTCTTGTCAAAAAAACCTGATTAGACCAAGGATAGATATTCCTGTTTTCACAAACTGAGGATAATAGCAACCATTTATCTTGCAGGGTCCCTAGAGGTATTTTAGTGGTTGTACATTTGGGGAGGGCAGAATGTAACGTGTGTGATGTTGAGGAGGAGGCAACATGCCATCTCTTTTTGTCACACTCTTTCTATAAGATGGGCCACTCTGGGAGCAGCAGTTGGAGCTCTTGATGGTATTTTAATTATGTTTTCAAACTCAATTCCATAACCACTATGATTAGAAACGTATTTTTTACCTTTTCTGTGAAAAAACTACGTTTGCGCAAGTATTCTGTCTGTTCAGTCATCCTTCCCAAAAGCACTTAGATACTTTGATACGTTTGCAGAACGTGGAGAGCAGCCCTGAGGAGAAGGACTTGGGAGTGCTCGTGGATGAGAAGCTCAACACGAGCCGGCAGTGCACGCTGGCAGCCCAGAAACCAACCCCAGCCTGGGCTGCAGCAAAAGCAGCGTGACCAGCAGGTTGCGGGAGGTGATTCTCCCCCTCTGCTCTGTGCTCCTGAGACCCCACCTGGAGTCCTGTGTCCAGCTCTGGAGTCCTCNGGGGTTTGGAACTGGATGATGTTGAAGGTCCCTTCCAACTCTGACAGTTCTATGATTCTATGTGGCTGAAGGTTAGAACTGCAAAAATAATTAAGTGAATATCAGTGGCTGGTTTAGACAAGAAAGGCTAATATAATATCTTCACAGAAGGAACAGACTGCAGCATCGCCTGTAGATCTCTGTTGTGGTTGCACACCAAGCATGTGTGCATTGATAGACATACACGTCAGTAGTGCTGGCATCTGCACGTGCCAGTTTTTTCCCAAGCTGACAGATGTGGTAAAGTGTAGGGGAAAGAAGAGGAGAAAATAGTGGGCGAGTTGGTACTTGAAGGCGCAGATGTAGTGAGGGAGCTGGAGTTAGCTTGCAGGGTGGATGAAGGACAAAAAGGTCTGCAGTTCAGTTACATCAACGTTAACTGTCAACACATCATTTGGGATGGCCAGTAACTTGGTCCGCAGGGACTAAGTGGGATCCTACTCCATAATGACTTCAATCCATTTTGTGTGGGGATGTGTGTATATATATTATAGTAATTTTTAATTTATTTCTAAAATTCCACAATTCCACAATTTACTGCTTGTTTACTTGAAATATTTCATGATAAACAGGATGTGGTACCATCGTCAGAAGTTCGTGTCAGAAAATATGATACAAATGGGTATCTTCTGTTTTAGCTTCACCAAGGATCAAAGGGGAGGGGGAAATCCCCCAAACAAATGCTGTATTGAGGGAAACATCTCTGATATGAGTTGATACAAGAAAATATTTAGATAGGAAAAGGGTTATGTCTCAAGAAAATGAGAGCTGGAATGTACAGTGTCTTATTGGGTTACTTAAAGCAATGAGATTTTAAGGTTTACCTTATGTGCCATGTACATTGATTAAATACCAAATATATGGTGGCCATTTCTAACCATCATTTACTGTATTGATTTGTCAGCAGTGGAACTGTAATAAAAAAAGCTATTGATTTACTGTCCTTATTTGCTTATGGGCTTTTTATTAATTTTACACATTGTTTCCTATTTCTTGATTCTAATTTTTATGTGGTTTTTTTTCCCTTTAAGACAAGACTGCTACTCTCTGAAGTTAGAAAAAAGGAACAAACCGAGGAACAAAGGAATGAAACCATCAACTGCTTCTTGCAAGTTCTTACTGAGCGCCAAAGGCTGCGTAAAGAATGGACGGAAAGGTGAGAACTTTGAGGAAAAATAGTAAGATAATAAAATTGGAAACAAGTGTATCAAATATACTTCTATAAACCAATTTGTGGGGGGTGGGGGCAAGTTGACATTTAAGGAAAAAAAAAAATCAAAATTTTTACTGTCCTAATAGTATTTTTCCTTGAATAGAATCGCCATTGTTTCTGCTTCTGGTTTCCTTTGAGGGGTAGAACGCTCCCTCATTGTGCTTATACAGGGCAGTCTGTTGATGATAGCTTGGTCAGCAGTGTGTATATTGAAGGATTGGTGTCAGCTGAAGTGCTCCAGCGTTTTCCTTCCATTGCCAACAGTCAGCACTACTCCTTGCTGGGACACCATGCTAATAGGTAGATGCCCTTCTTGTCTGCTTTCTTGGTGATCCTTGCATTTTCTCGTGGTGTCCTCCTGGTGGTGTGTTGGGTGAGGTTGGGGTGAACGTACATATTGCTAAGAGTTTGTATCATCTGACTGTTTTATTATACTCGAGTTCTTAAATTCAACTCGTTGCCAGGGTAATAAATCAGGTGATGTTGTTAACAGTTTTAGGAAGTTGTTTGTGCTTTTGTTTGAAAAAGCTTGGAACTAAAATGTAATCACAGGGATGCATTTCAGAACTACGGATACATCATACTTTATAGTTATTTCAGAAATATGTGAATGCAGAAAAGAATTTCCACCATATACCACCGTGTGTCCTTCTCTTTAGCTGCCAAATGAGTTCGTGTCACCTTTCTTCACATCTATTTCTAAAAGCTATAGCATTATACTAATTTAATAATCTCTTGGTTTTTTTCTTTATGATATTTGCATAAAATATCTAACAGACCATGAAATTTTTCTACCAAATGTAGTTTTCCTTTAAAACTGGGAGATGTCCCATGCTTAAAAGTAAATACTGATTTTAGTCAAAAGTATTTTTTAAATGAGATTTTGTTAATCAAAATTAGCACTTAATTGTCTTGAATTTATTTATTTTTTTTTTGCCTGCATTAAATGTTCCAGTTAAGGGAGTCTTTGTTAGAGTGTAAATTTGGAAGTTCCTGGGAAGTCTATGAGATAGACTTGAAAAAGTTGATTGAGCCACTTGAGTGGCTTTGCTGTTCACAATAGGTATGGTGAGTGGACTTGAAACATTTTAGAAGCTTTAGATAAAAATTAAGCATGATTACACAGTAGCAACTATGATATAAATTAGAGGATGTGTTTTATAGCTTTGCGTCTTACGAGTGTGGAGCGTTTATTTGCATTTCTGATCAGTTAAGATCTCGGAGTGGAAAACAGCTTAGTAAGGTGGGTCTACAATATTGGCTGTTGTCTACAATGTGGTTTCTTGTTTCTTCCTTTTTGAGGAATTTAAGGGATTTTGGGGTGGTGTTTTTTGCCTCCCATCACCATGCTCACTAAATAATACAAATATTTCTGCTACACTTGAAACAGAGGAGATAATTTACAGCTTTTCCGTGGGATCCATGGATCTGTTGTGAACCAGAATGGAAGGCTTCGTAGAGATAGGAAAAGGCTGAACAGTTCTCAGGAGTGGGATAACTTTTTAGTGTTCGTTTAGCTTAGTAATGATTTCCGAAGATAGAAAGTCATGAGGAATCATGTCATTTGGGACTTAATTAAAAAATCAAGTGGTTACAGCATTTCTGGCCCCTGCCCACTCCCTAATGGGAGGCTGGAGCCGGCGCTGCTCTTTTAGCCGTGGTCTGGTCTCTCAGACAAACTCTGATGTTCCAGGGCTGGGCGGGGGGAGAAGGCACAAGCAGACAAAGTGCAGGCCTCCTTAAAACTAAACACCTGAAAGAAAATTTCAAGAGCTTTGTGCCTTGAAAGTTCTGAAAGAAAGTGTCCTTTGAGTATTAAATGTCCGTAATCCTTTTTCTTTCCACTTGATGTTTCCCATCCCGGTGACCTATCTGAGAGTCTCATCCATATGATCTGCATAAACAGGCTGTTACCGTACACCTCACTTTGCTCCATCAAAGCTTCGTCTGGATGTCTGGAATGAAGCACTGACTGTGGTAGCCATCAAGCATACGGTGGTGAAAGTTATAAAACGTCCGCCGTGGTACTAGCAGGGCTGCCCATGTTTTAGAGATCAGGCTATTGTGTACTTTGGAATTACATGAGAAAAATGTGCTTGGACAGGAAATAATTAGCACTTGTCAAAGGGCAGGCAATAGGTTACAGTATTTTACTTTCAACAGGCTATCAGGGGATCAGCTAGATTAGATAATAGAATTTTTTTTCCTCTGGAAGTTAAATACAGATGACTCTAATTACCTTACATTGTGCATTAGAGAGCACATTATGAACAGTACAACTTCAAGAAATTTAGGTCAATGAAGGGAGGGCAGCAGGCAAAAACTTTGCTCTTTGTAGAGTTATGTAGGCATTCTTTTCTTTCGTGGATTTTTTTTGTGTCATTGTGGCATCTCAAATAAAAAAATACGTGCTGGGAACTGTTAATACACACTGATTCAACTTTTAGAAATGTAGCCTTTCTCAGGAAAAGGAACGTGAACTGCTTTAATGTGTTTCTGCTGGGTGAAAGCGTGTCCTTGCATCATTTGCTTTAAGTTCAACTCTTGTTTCTGCATTTTAACAAACTGAAATCACTCTCTAAGTTTATTTTAGGTCTGTAGTCCAACGCACATGGTAGTGCACTTAGTGTTCTGGCTCACCCTTTCTTATACTTCGGACTCAAAGATGTCACTGGTATCTTCAGTATCTGAGCAGGTCTTCTAGGGATTCGAGTTGTTCTCTGGTGAGCGGTAGTGATCCAAAATACTTCAGGTAGGACACAGTGAATGTCCTCTAAGTGTTAACAGAAATGGTCCAGAGTTTCTAAAGCCCCAGATTTGTTTATTCTGCGTGATAGTGCCTGATGGACAGGTTGTTATAGCTGTTAAAGAGCTGCTCTAGCCCTTTGAACTGACTCCTTCTTGACCTCTGCTTAGAGAAGGTCACTCTTCAGCTTATAAAGCGGGGGGAACCCTGAGATTCTACTGTAACAAATAGAGGGTGAAGGGAACAGCTGTGAATTTTGGCCTAACCATGCAAACCTGTATAGACTTTTTAGGGTCACTGTATGATAATGAAAATTGTTACCAAATTATATGGAAATTTAACAGCAATAGTGGGAAAGAGAGGGTGGAGTCTGATGCATTGGGTTTGATAAATGAAGTGTGAAGTTACCCATCTGGCTCTAGACAGCCCTCTTTTTCTCTACGAAAGGGAAACATTTAAAAATAACCATGGTACATCTAGAATCAATGACCCATACAGAGAGCTGGAATAGATCAAGATTTAATGGTGGCTGTGGAAGAAATTATCATTTGAAAAGTGAGACAAAGGATGAAAAAGTACAGTTCAATATATGCACCTGATTCATTTTCAGAAAAGACCTTAATATTTTTACCCCGTTGATGATGCGATTGGCAGTTTTGATTTTACTTTTTGACTGGAACCAGAAGAGTTGTTATATTGTAGAGAAACACTTTGGCAAAAAAAAAAAAAAAAAAAAGTACTTGAGTTTCAAGAGAGAATGTTGCATTTCACCTGCTCAGGAAATACCCAAGAGAACTGGGCTATAGTTCAATAAAAATGGTATCTCTTATATCTCCCAATATAACGTGTATCATGTTGTAATAATACTGTCTTTAATGCTTGCATGACAGACTGTGCTTAATTGCTAGGAGTTTCTTGCTATATTTTCATTATAGATACAGTTAGTACCAAACTAATTTGTCATCAATAAATCAACAGTAGATTAGTTTAAAGGATAATATTTACCTGCATTGAAATGATTAACTGCTAGGAAAAAACATGGTTAGTTAAACTGTTACTAAAATATGCATTTTGTGCAAAAAGTTCATTAGTCCAAAATGGTTGTATTATGACACAGACTCTGATGTCTATTTTGCGATTTCCCTGAGTGAAATTTCTTTTAGGGGAAATTCAGCCAGGTAATGGAAAATGTGAAATGGAAAATTTAATAGAAAAGTTAAATTGTTTTTGATGGTTATATTTTCATAGTTGTACGACTTAGCCAAATTTGGAAGTCTTAATTTCTTTCAAAGCCATCATGTAAACATTCAATAAATAATTTGGACCAAAGTAAACACAAAATTATTCTGATTCATGAGGTAAACAGCAGGGAAGTGTTAATTGGTTATATCTTGTAAGAATCAGTAGCTTAAAACTTTGGTTCATTGAAATAACACAATGAAAAAAATCTATTTCATGAGGTCATTCTACAACCCACAGTGTTTTGTAGGTCAGATCACAGGGTGGTTTTAGAATTGTTATATTCCTTCATCTTTGCACAGGACTTCAAGAGAGAATCTTTTAATTGTGGCAGATTGTACAAGTTTCAGATTTCAAGTCAAGCCATAGAGTTTTTTGCCTTTGTTGAACTCTTTCTTAGATCTTACAGGTTTGCCATAACAATAGAAAGGTATTGGGCTTTTCGCTAGCTATAGCGGATGCTTATCCTATGACTGAGATAGTCTTACGTCTCTGCAGTGAGATCTGGATTATTATGTGGATATTTATATAGGAGCTTAAATTATAAGTACCTAATGTGACAATTGAGTCCTAATCTGTGATAACGCTGTTCGGTTCTATAGTAAGAACAATGAAGAATATGAGAGTGGAATCCTAAAATAGCTTGTGTTTTAAATGGGGTACAAACAGGAGTGGTTTTATCTATTTTATTTTTTGTTCTGAAGAAAAAGTTAACTTTTTTTTTTTACGCCTTATCTCTTTATAGCTTGGAATTTTACATCATATATAAGACGGTAATTGAGGCAGATTTTACCCTTTTTAGCTCCAGTAGAAGAAAGTGGTGCTGACGTAAAGGTGGAACATATCTCCTTGTGTAATAGGAAGGTCCATGGGTTAAGAAGTTAGCATGGGCTTTGGTAAAATTGGGGCAGTTTTTTACCTTCTGTCACAGACTCTGTGTATTTTTCAGAAACTCACTAAATGCTAGGTTTTTTTAATGAAACATGGTAACACCAGTTGAAAGACTGGTTGACAAATACTGAAATACACTCTCACAGGCCTGCCAAGATGATAAATGTATGAAATATTGTGGTCTCTTCAAAAACTACTGCAAATGGGAGCTACACCAGTTCCAAAAACTTAACAAATCGCAGAGGTATCAGTCTGACAGAGTGGGATTTGGATATTTGGGTTGTTTAAAACTTTTGTGGTTATTTTGTATACCATTAGAATGAGAGATTTTTTTTCGTGTTGAGGAATCCAGCATCCCTGTTTCTGCAGTGAGTAAGGCCCTCAGCTGCGTGATCCCCAGTGGGGTTCTTGTAGCACTTGTCCTCTTTGGACAGTACGTGTGTCAGCTGGAACGGGCACTCAGTAAGTTAGCAATAAGCATAGACAAAAATTTTGATTCGTCATTTTGGAAATCATATTTGGATTCTTTGATAGGAATGTTTTATGTGTCTGAGTGTGTATTCTCCTCAAAAGAGGAGGAGTAAACTGTTCAGCACCCAGTGTGTAACCAAAGCCAGTTGTTCCCGAAGCACATGTACACTGTGAGTTTGATGGCAGTGCTGAGCACTGAGTCTTGCTCATTGGGAAGATGCTTTGGGGCAGGCTGAAAACTGACCTCGCGGCTTTCAAATGAATGGAGAAAACCCTCTGACTTCAATGAAGTTGTCAGGTCTCCTGCTGTAGTTGTGCTTAGACATCAGCTGCCCGGGCTGACCTTTGACTTCTCTCTGGTTGCTTATTGCCAGGCTTCTTTTGCTCCTCCTGACCCTTCCTGTTTTCCGCCTCCGTCTTTCACCTGTGTTCCTTGCATGGAGGAGCCTTTGAAGCGGCCAAGCTGGGGATCAATAGGTACAAGTGCTCTACAGGACAATGGAAATAGGGCTTGATTGAATGCTGCTGTTTAACCACCGCTATTATTGCCTTTGGAACTCTCCTGACCCCTTTACCCTTGGAAAGTCTTTCTATTTACAAGCTGTGGCTGCTGACGGAAGATGCTGCTTCTTACCTTGTGATGCCACTGTATACAAAAAATGTTACTTGGTGCCCAGATTTGAAACAAATGATGTTACTGGGTGCTCTAGGGAAAGCCGCAGAACTTCAGCTCTGTGTGTGGCTTCTAAGTGTCAGACTTTGTCATTAAGGCACTTCATAGGGATTATTTACTCTGAGGGTTTACCTTCTCATTTGAGCTTAGATTTTAATGCTCCACTTCTGAAAACCATCAAGAGATGCATCATCCCACACCTGAGTAACTACGGAATCAAAATTCTTTGACATTTCCCTTTTTTGATTTCCTGCTTTTCTTCTTGTTAAGTTAGATGGGTTTTTCAAAAGATGATTTTGACACTTCCAAAACTGCCAAATGACAGACATTTAGTCCTTATTTGTAGTGCAATTAAAGTTTCTAAAACAAAAAGTGATAAAGAATTCTTGCACTCTATCAGACCGCATTTGGTGATTTTATTGATTTATTTTACTTTATTGCACCTGGACAGGCTTTTAAAGCCCGTATGGGTGACATTTCTGTGTTTATATAAGCTTTCAAGATAGTTATGTGTTGTTTTTCCAGCAATTTGACAATGATTTGCTCGCTGCCACTGGGAGATCTGAATGCTGGAAACGGAGATTATTGCCTTTACAGGCTGCGGGATACTGGAGATTGACTAGATCACAGAGGTGACAAATTTATAATCTGTGGACACAAAGTGTTAGCCACATCATCAGACAGTTGAACCACAAAGTAGCAGCATTAGCATCAGCTGTCATCATTCCTGGAAGGGAGAGTGGTGTCTGCCAGAGGCAGGGGAAAAGCAAAGCCGGGAGAATTGGGTGCTGTACAGCGCTCTGTAGCTGCCCGCGTTAGCTGGGGACCTGGTGCCATAAACTAAGGATAAAGTGGGACTGATCCGGAGAGTGAAAAATTATCATAGGTTTATTTCCCTTTATCTGCTGAGGTTTCTTTTTTCTGTGGTATCAATCCATGCTTTCCTCTGCCTTCAGCAAAACTAATGTCATGGTATGTAACATGTCCATAAAACTACTCGCAAATTTAGTATGAAATGAAAGTTTGCCTAAAACTAGCATATTTAACATTGAACAGATCTAGAGTTCTGTCTTCTGTAAAATAATAAAACCCTTATCCAAACAGGACTGTATTGTCAAAATTGCTAGTACCATTATTGTCACAGCTTTATCTGTCATAAAGCTGAAGTAAATAGGTGTAATTTGGAGGATCTGATGTTGAATAGCCTGCGTACGTTACCACTACAGCAAAACCAGAGGGTAACCCAGAGGGTTTACCTGGCCAAATTATCACATAGCACGATGTCTTGAGTGAGCAGATGCTTACCTAAATTCATTACTTAAGTCTTCAATGCTGTCAGCCTTATGTTACCAAAGTTTTTCCACATATATAGAACTTGATGGCTCCAGGGATTGGTAATGAGCTTTTGTTTTCAGGTCAGCAGTTCAAATATGGTTCAGGTAGATGGTGCCAAAGATTATTCCCATTGGGTATCCGTGTGTGATGGCCTATGTAAAATGCATTGGTTCTCCAACCCTAGTAGGCAGGTGTGTATATCACGTAAAGCAACTGTTACAGCTGACACTAATTGGTACCCTTGCTGGCATTTTTAGAGCAGCCAAAAATTAAATGGATGTAGAAACTGAGCAAGATGCTGTCCATGTTCTGCGCGGTCCTAGACCGCGGCAGCGAGGCGGCGATAGCTAGGGAATATCATGGCCCACTGCGGGCAGAAGGAGGATGGCAGCCTTGTGTTGCTCTACAGTTTGCTTGCACTAAAAGTCGTGGTGCCTTACACATCTAATTGTGTGCTGGGGAGAGCTCCACGGAGGATTACTGGTCAGTGTCAACAGCATTGGACAAGAGGGAAGTGCAATGCACTGGGAGGTCAAAGCGTGGCTGGAGATCTATCAACTCATCAAAGAAACTAAGATGAACTGGAGAACAGGAGAACAGAACTAGATTTACTTGCTCATTTGTACTGCTACTGAGATCTTTGGGGCAGTTTAGCATTTTAATTCAGCTATTTTGTTTGTTCTTATTCGTTTTGGCTGCATTTCCAATTCTTAACATAGCATTGCTGTGGAATTACTAAATTATAAACTATGACGATGTTTAAAATAGCTAAGAAGGAAGTTGATGTTTCTTATGCTGAAGATGTTGTGTATAAACAGAGAACTTGGGAACCTGTTACGTATCATGCATTGTTTTCATATTCTTTGTCTTATTTTGGTTAATAACAGCAGCCCCGAATGGAACCAGTGCTTAAAGTGTATGTAGTGGTAGCAGAAGACAATCCTTCACGGTACTCAAATTTCCACATTCCTGTATTCTAGAGATTATCTAGCCTATGTTGATGGTGGAGCAGGTAGGACTCTTGGGTGAGAAGGGTGTTAAAGTAACATCAGTGATATAATTAAAAATTGAGAGAAATAATTGAAACAAAAAGGTATATCGAGATGTATCAAAAAGATTAACAAAGAAACAGTGAACGGCTCTCAAAATGTGTCTGGAAGAAGCTAAGAAAAGGCAATTGATTATTAAAGTAAAAGCAGTAATACTAAGAGGGAAGAGTGTTCTGTTGGAAAAGGAGAGTTCTGAGAATTTTAAGAGCTACAAATAAGAGGGTGTTTCATCAGGGTAAGCTGGATAGATCCATCAGTTCTGCCTGTGGATGCGCTGGAGTTTGATTTAGCTCTAAATTATGCCGGAGGGCTCTTTTTGTACCAGTTTAGTCAACAGTCTTAAAATTTTGGCAGTTGTTTTTAGGCAAGTTGACATTTTCTCATTTTCTCATATTTAGTAATGTCAACATTTGGTCTTTCTGAGTTCTGAAAAATTTCTTACCAGAATTATTTTGGACCACCTTGTAAGGGTGGATTTGAAGAAGTCCTCAGGAGATGTAGGGATATCAGTGCACCCGCTCCAGTGCAGTTGACTGCTGGCTGTATGGCATGTTTATTTGAAGATACAATTATTTTATATTGGCCACCCTGAAAGCATTTTAGATATTTGCCCTTCTTCTTATATTTGGAGATATGGATGAATCCCCAAATCCAGATGGGTTTGGTAGCGACTGAGGGGCAGGCTGGTGGAGGAGGGGAAGGGCGTTTGAGAGGTAAGAGGGTGCAATGTTAGAGAAGGTTTTTAACTGTTTTGCTTGCCTGTAGGTGACACTGTTGCATCATTTATCTGTGCGTTTTCACATATCTTGTCCAGCGACAAAAAAAAAAGTTTCATTAAAATGAGAGAGATTCAAATAAATATATTACAGTAACGATTCCTTAAACCTTGGCTAGAGAGTAGAGTCTTAGATACAGGTAGATGAGAGGCATGTTCTCCTTCCCAAAGATGGCAGCAGTTTATGATATTATTTCTGATTAACTAGCTCACTAGCATTGCATCTTCAGTTTGGTATTCCCTTGACAAGCGAGATGCTAAAAGGATTGCTGTGCATGTTTCTAAAGACTAATGCAATAAACCAAGCTTATAATACAGTGATGAAAAAAAAAATAATCTTAATTTGCTGCTAAGTTATGGCAATATAAAGTTAAAATGTTTTTCTTTGCCCAAGTCATTTGAATTAATAATGTGTGCCCTTAAGTGAAATCTCACAGAGGATATTTTCTTCTTTGCCATTAAGCGTGCTGGCTACAGAGAAAATGAAATATTCTGTGAGGCTTGAGCAATCATCTATCTCTGAGCTGCGGTGTGCCTGCTGCCAGATGTTCAGGTGCTGCTGCTCCTGCTTTGACATGTATATCTCTTCCAGGCAAAAAAAACCAACCCAATATATACATCAGCCCAGGTGCAAGGTGGCCTTGCCAGCAAACCTGCCTCCTCCTGGCTGTGACACTCATCCACTCCCTGTCAGAATGTGTACGTTAGGAGAGGATTGTCATTAACCCCTGGAAAGCACGGGTTTCACTAAAGTGATGTGCACAGTAATGATATTGTTAGCTTCCTTAATTTCCAGTTTCACCATCAATTATGCCATGTGTTTCATCCAGTTGGTGCTACTCTCCCAGTGTTAATTATAACCTACAAGACTGTTACAGTTAATTTTATGGCAAGCATATTGTCTCTTCAAGGCTCCACAGCAGCTCATAAATTATCTTGAAGGTAAAATGTAACTTGGGGAACTAGTTATGAAAATTCTATCCATCTCGCTTAGGAGGTGCAGCTGCTACTGTCAGCTGCCTCGCTGCTGCCTTGTGAAGGAATGATGGTGGGGCAGGTTTAGGAGGCTGGGCCCAGGCTGTCACCGAGGAGAAAGACTGTCCTGGCCCTGTCAGACAAGTCCCTGCCGCCGCTCCCTGGTGGCTTCACTTTGCAGGCAGGTGAAGGCAGGCAGTGCAGGTGGATGGTCCCCAAGCTGTCTCTATTCATTACTTTACAGAAACTTGGTTTAGGTAGGCAGGTACGGAGACCTTTCCACTGTTGTCATAATGTTAGGCATCATCCGCAAAGTGCGAGATAGATAACTCTATAAATAACTCTATAAATAACTCGCTCTTCTGCTGGGCTGGGGTAGGGGAGAGGGGATGATTAGCGCCGCAGACGCCTGTGAAATAGCTGGCTGGTTTGTAAAATGACTGTTGGTTTAATTGTAGCAGTAGCGTGGTTTGGAAGAGCACATCTGTTCGCTTTTATTTTGCATACACAATACAAGGAGGTGCAATTTCACTGCTAAGTAATTTGTGTTGGAGTTTCACATTAAATAAATTAGCATGGGTTTATATTAGAATTATTTATGACATCTGTGTGTATGTGTCCTGTTGGGTTTTGTTTTCTTTTTTTTTTCTGGCTGAAGGAATTGCAAGCGTTTGTTTTCTTTAAAAAAAAAAATAAATAAGGGTTTGGGGGAAGGAAAAGAAAAAGAAAGCAGCCTGCTACTCAGAACAGTAAGCTTCGTGTTCAGTGCTATTTATATTTTTGGAGTACAGTCGCATTATTCCTCCAATGTCTTATTCTGCTCTTTATAGTAAAAATACAACGTCTTATTCCACTGTCTCTTCCTCTAATATTTTCGATTTCTAGTAGTTTTAAATGCTGTTTTGACTGTTCCTTTAGGAAAGAAACCGAAGTACAAATCAAATGTCCAGAGAGGGTTTTTTTTCTTCAGCTGTTTTACTTTTTGGAAGGACTTCTGTGCTTGTAGTGTTGTTTCCTAACCTCATTTACAGCTGGGAGGGCATCAGAGAGGGACTGCTGAAAGCTGATACGTAATGCTGTTCCGTAGGCAACCGCTGTGCAGATGTGAATGTCCAGACCCGTTGTGAATTGGGTAAATGTTGTGATTTCAATTGAGGAGAAAATAAACAAACACAATAATGAAAACCAGCAAGGACAACACGACTAAATGTATGCTGTTCATTTGTTTTCCCAGTCTTCACTCAGTTTCGATTTGTTTTGATCGTTCATTGTACAGGAAAGAGAAATTTTTCAAAATAATGTGGGCTTTGTAAATTGGACCTTCATTATGTTTGCAAAGTGGGGAGAAAAGACTGATTAGAGAGTGCAAATTAGTGCCTTTCTAATGTCTTTTCATTAATGCTTTTCCCTTGCAATTTGCAGAAAATGTACTTTATGATATCTTTTAGAGGTCCGTTTTTTTTCCTCCGGAGTCTACAATCCACATTTCAGTGTATTCACAAAAGGAACTCCGAAGTTTCAACAGAGCAGAATCCTGTATTTGTTTAGTTTATTTGTGGGAAGCTGTGTATTGGGCACAGCCTGGGGCAAAGTGAGGTGTGAAAATGGGATTGCCTCAAGAGTTAGACCCAGAGGCGTTGCTTCTCCGAAGCAGAGTTCCCTCTTGGCTTCATCCTCTCATAAATGAGGGAGGGGAAAAATGGTAACGAGTGCTAGCATATACTATTTAAAAGGGGTTGCTTCACCTGGTCATCTACATCAGTATCTCCTGCACTATACCATGTCAACTCCTATGGAAAGATGGTCTCCCAGTATCGCCAAAGCATTCCATCCGTTGTGGGGTTCTTCCCAGCTGTGATTCTGCATCGTAACTGGGAGGTATCTGCAGTTGCTGTAGTGTCGTTAGCGCTTAGTGTTTGATGAATTTGTGAGAAGGCTGGAGATGGGGAAAAAGAAGTCTGAGAATTTTCATGTCCTATACTGGTTTCTAAAGGGATAACTGCTGAGTATTCAAAAATGTAACGTTTGTTTTGCTTAAAATCACATGAAAGTATCTGGATTATCATTCTCATCATCACCTCTTCTCAGATTGATTTTACACCCTTGCAATGCTGCTGTGAGTTTCTCTTGGTTCAAGTTAGTGTAACTGAGAAGAGAATCAGGACACGGGTGTTGGGAAATATCTCTCACTTTTTCTTATGATGGAACCTCAGGTCTTTATTGTGACATTGCTGCAGAAAGACACATCTGACGGGAAAAGTCTTTATGGTTTGTAATTTGGCACGTTAAATGATCATTACCACAGTAATTCTCTTTTAAATATAAGAAATCTTTTTTTAGTGCAATTGAATAAACAAAACAAAACAACAAACCTTTTACAGAATACAGTGCCTTTGTTGCTTGGCTCGTGGCCAGCTCCAATAGGAAAAACTGCATTTGGAAAGTGATTGAACTATGTAGTGTTGCAGACTTGGTTTTTAGGAAGATGAATTACAGTAGCTGGAAAATCACAAGAGAGGGGGCAACCAAAGAGAGTTGTATCCAGACCTCTCAGTTGTCACAGGCAGATACGTTAAAAAACAGAAAAGTTGCTGTTTCTTGTTTAACATGACTCAATATATTCTTTTGTATCCTCAACCTAAGAAGAAAATGCATTTTCTAAATAGCCTCAGTATTAAGGTAGGCATTAGATCAAAAAACATTTGGAAAATAAGGGGCGGGGGGTTATGGCTGTAGAGTCTTATTTATGGCACACAGAACTTAGACTGTTTTGTTGTAGTAGAAGTAATTTAAAGGAACACAAACTCAAATGAAATATGTTTACCAAATAAGTGCACTGTTAGCCAGATGAATTTCTAAGAATAAAAATAATTTTGTAGCTCAAATATAGGTAAATATCAAAGGGATTTCAGTCAGTGGTAGTTTGTGTAGATCAATATTGAAGCTTGGTGCTTCAAAATGGATAAAGAAATAATAATTTTTAATGATTTTCTGAGTTTTCTGCTTGTTAACAATTAATTCTAAGTTCCAGTAGCAGGGGAAGCCCTCTGTGCATGTTGAATCTTGTGAAATCAATGGAGCACTGCATGCAGCTGAGCAGTGGCTCATTCAGTTCACCCATGAAAGCAAGTTATCTATACAGCTGATCTCTCTTACTGTACTCTAATATATAGTCCACCTCCATGTGAAATAATGTTGTGCTTTTATTTCACAAAATTCCCATGCTTTGCTCTTTTGTTACTCTGAGATGGAAAATCACTGTTCTTTGCTGTTCTGCTAGGGACTTGTGATCTGTTTGCTCTCAAAGTGTAAGATACCATTTTATAATTTGCTTTGGCTGATAAGTTTAAAACTTTCCGAGTAGCATTGCTAGATTACAAAAAAAAAAACCAACCCAAACCTATGCAAATTTAATTGTGTAGTTAAAATTACATGATTAAAAAGCAAAACCTTGGTATGTGTTGGCTTCCTGGCTCAACAGAGGCATTTAACAAGATAATGTTAAGAATTTATATCGTTTCTTTGAAGGAATATAGCTTGCAACAAAATAAATAGAATCACTTATGTGTTTAAGTTTTCATGTGCTTGAATTGAGCTGCTTTAAATGTATGTCTGACTTCTGGCATGAATTTGGGTCCTCTTGTCATTAGTCCTTCAGTTTAACTATGCACACAGAAATACTTGGCTGAAAAGATGTCTGCTTAATTTCATAGATTTGGACTATATTTAGGGATTTCTCTCTCCCCTGTGTCCTTTTGTAAAAGGAAATCCTCTTGGTCTCTCTTCAGAGTGTTTTCAAACAAACCAAACAAAACAAGAAAAATCCCCCAGAACAAAAAACCCCAAACCTTGAATATTATTAAGTATCTATATTTATGAAATACTTTGCTTTTCTTTTTTCTCAGCAGAACCTGTAAGCGTATGCACGGGCAGACTGACATAGTTGCTCATCTTGAAAAGTGCTGCCTGACCCCTTCTGCACACTCTTAATTGCTAACTGATATGGAAAATCCTTCCGTTTATACTAATTTTTGCTTTTAATCCTACAAAAGAAACTGTAAGAAAACATACTGTCAAATATCAAACCAAAAAAGATATCATTTTTATGTTTAATTGCACAACTGTTTAAAATGTATCTGTTATTATGAGGTGCAGTTGATGATTACAGAAAAAGAATTCTGTTTTCCTGCTCCTTTTTCTGCTCAAAGCCAGACCTTTATTTAAGCATATTATTTTTCTGTGTCACATGCAGAAAAAAACCCAAACCTACAAGATTTATTGGCATTTGTATGGAAAAAATGAAAGGATTTTCATGTTTTGTACGAAACTTAATACACTCTCACAGATGGCCCAGCTCAGGTGTGATTTTAATTATGAGATAAAACAAAGCCCAACACAGTAGGAAGTAGTCTTAATAAACGGCCTGAAGCTTTTGTCTTCGTGTGTCAAAAAGCCTTTTTATTGCGTGATGAAATATTTTTATTTTTTTTTTTACTAGCTGTTTCCAAAAATGCTTGAAAAAAATACAAGGGCTTCCAAAGTTCAAGTGAATTATTTTGGTCCAGTTAAAAAATAACTCTTTTTCCAATTTTTTTTCTTCCCACTAAGTTTAGATTTCTGCTGGCAGATGGTAGAAAAAAGTGCATTAATAATAATTAAACCTGCAAGGACCCAAGTGCTTTATTTACGGATAAAACCTTTTTCTAGTGAGTTGTTGTCCTTGTTTGTTGGTATATCACAGTGTCTGGTACTAGCAAGACCTGAAAATTTGTTAAGCCTGGCTTAAACCATACCATCAAAAAGTAATAATATTGTAAACCCTGCCATGGTATTCAGCCTTCCTTACAGTTACGCAAATAGTATGATCCTGTTATTAAATATTGCTAATATATTATAATAATGTTGTCCTGTCTTTCCCTTAGTGGGGAATTATGAGGACCTCGTGTTAGGACCTCAGTGTCCTGACATAGTTAATTATCCATAGATAATGGTTTTGGGCAGTAGCTGTTCTGAACATCCCAACCTCACTGTTAAGGGCTTAATAAATATTTGCAGACTCAGGTGCAGAGCACCTATGTACTTCTCTGCAGAAGCAAACAGCTGTGCTTTCCTTCCTGTGCTATACATCACACGCAATGTCTCATTTATTGTGGCAAACCTAATGGTGCAAATGGCAAGCTTTATGTCCTCTCTTCTCCTCTGGTAATCTGTTTGGTGCAGATACGCTAACTTATCTTTCGGGAGTCATCTGTCTTCTCTAACGCAAAGTATCTGAGCTGATGCTGCTGGGGTTCATTACTTGAGTGCTGAGTATATTGAAAAATTATTTAAAACCTCTTTCTGGAGTGTATAACTGCTATCGCCAACCAATGCTGGAAGGTGGAAAACTAAAATTGGATGGCTCACTCTTGAATTCTGCATCAATGAGCTTTTGGGGGGGATTATTATTTCTAATAATAATTTCAATTATAGGACAGTAAAAAGCATGAACGTAATGAGCTTTTACAGGTAATACAGGTTAGGGGTTTTTTCTTTGTGTGGTTTGAATGCATCTCATGGGAGGAAGTGCCTATAAACTTCAGGTAGCTGTGCGTCACCTTAAATTGTGGCTTGGAACATCGGGTGATTCTTCTATAACGCCCCATCTTTAATTGCTGTTGAATAACGGAGTGAAAGGAGGTGATGCTGGGTTTCTGTGTGTGGAATTAAGTTCCAATCAGAACAAGATATTCTAAAAGTGGCGTAACTGACTGCTCATCATCAAGGTACATAAAAGTTAGCCTCTCTAGGTGGAGAGGGATAGTGATTTCATGTACGTTAAGGACAGGGTTCCCTGTAGGAGGTCAGACTTGTGAGGTTTGAAGGAAGTTAGTTAGGGACAGCCACAGTGTTATCAACAATTTTATCTCGAGTCTGTTAGTATTTAATATCTTCCTCTTAAGGACTTGTGTTTACGTGTCTCAGCTTTCATTTATTACAGAGCTGCTAAGAAAGGTTTGATAGCCTTCCTTATAGAAGCATATAAATATATATGTGCTTTAAATATTTATTTACAAACACACTCAAATATGCTTGTGGCTTCTGGAACCTGACTGACTGACAGCTTTTCTAATAAGATTTTTTTTTTTTTTTACTAATAAGTTTGCAAACTAGACAGATTGTGTGTTAGAGTACTGTATATTCAGTACAGAAAGGTTTTAGTTTAGAAAAGTCTTTTTTTTTTTTTACCTCATGGAAAAACTATGTACACTAATGGTATTTTAAAATACCATTATATATCAGATGTGGCCTGTCCTTGTTCAAACTTTTGAATGCATTTAGTTTTAGATATGGAGCTGCATTGTACACTGATGCTGTTGCTTCTATTTTTTTATTCTGAGTATTAATATATCCCTAAATATTGAGAGCGATGGAAATTCCATCTTAATTGGAAAATAAAAATAATATTGCATCATTGTTACATCACAGTGTGTAATGATAAATAAGTAGTATAACTTAGCCTAGAAAATAGATTGCATCTCCTTATCTATATTTTATTATATTTTAGAAAAAAACCACATAATTTTGAACTACTCTGTTGTGTGAAACAGCTATAGAAAGTATTTTGGATTGCTGAAATGTCACACTAGTAGTAATATTTGTTATTTGTTATTGTTATTTAAAAAATTGTTTCGTATCCAGTTAAAAGAAAAACTAACCTCTTCATATTTTTCCCATAGATTTTAATGCTTTCAGCAGGGGCCTCTAGGGGAAGTTGGTTTTTGGGGCTTTTTTTCAGAAATTTCCCATTCTCGGCTTTCCCCTCACCCGCCATCCATGCATCCTTGCTACAAATCCTTTTCCCTTTTTGTAATTTAAGGATGTATGTGTTAATGCATATCTTTTCTGGTCATATTCATCATGTATTATTAGAAGATATAATAGAAAGAGTAATCTATAATAAATTAATAATGATGTGTATTGAGCTCTTGATCACGTGCCAGCTGTGGGAGCACTTGGAAGAATAGTGCATGGTCCATATTCTGTGGAATTTATAGTCTGGCTCGAGCAGGAAAATGTTCCTTGCCTGTCTTGCCCTGTGTGCATCGTCAGCTTATGCAATGCCAAGAGCTCCATCAATATTTATCTTTTTTGCGAGTTCTAGGAAGTCAGTGATTACTGAACAAGGTCAGCCACCACAGTTGCCTCTTGATGGGTGGGTGCCTTGACTTCATGGATTGCCATGAAACAAACCTCCTCAAACACACCTTGAGGAAGGACTTCTCATTCTGTTGTGCATCCTGCGCACCATATATTCTTTCTACTTGTTAATCTGATTCTGCTAATGGACTCAAAGTGGACAAAACCTGACGATACTGGTCTGTTTTATTCCCTCAGAGGCTGTAGTCTACTTTGGTGCTGGGTGTGCCTGGTGCCAATGGCTAACATGTCACTAACATGGCCTTGCTCTCTGGTCAAGAAGTCATTCATGTCAGATAAAAATGCAGAGTAAGCGAAGGGTGCTGGTTTTAAGTGGTGATAGACTCAGTCTTATGGGTTCTGTCTCTCCATCAAAGAGAAGACAGAGCTTGTTGCCCTTAATTTTTAACGGTACAAACCTAAATGTTACTTGAAAAACACTCACACGAGACTGGGATTAAAATTCAGCATTAGATCAATTTAATTGCAGGTATATACCTTTTTAATTCAGGGCACTTTTAAAATTCTGCTGGTAACTGTTCTATTGGTAACTGACACCTCAGAGTCATTAACAAAATGTTAAGTGATCCTGATCTGGGGGTGGCTTTGAGCGGTTTGGTGGGGTGTGTTAATCTTCAATATAATCAAGACAAGCTTTTGGCTCATGAAAGTAAACGATTTTGATCCTTTGTTGTCAGATCCCACAATTTTCTCTACAGCAGACTTAGATGAAACAGAAAACTGATATTCTGAGCCACTGGAATTGCAGTCTTGTAATTTAGAAATATCCATTTTATCCCTTATAATTTCTTCACTAAGATTCTTCAGTCTGAATCTGATATAGGTAGGAGCCAAGACAAACAGTAACCATTTATAGTCGTTCAGACTAGTTTGGATTTCACTAGAATGTAAAACCAAAGAGTTCTTGGCTTTGTTTCATGTGTCTTACAAGGGTAGAAAATGCATTTAAATTGTAGTACTCGGCATAGCGGCATGTTTCTGTAACATCTGCAAGCTTTTATTTTCAGCATTATGAAGATGTGAAAACACTTGTGCAGTAAACTCTCTTAATTCACCAGCTGAAGAGCTTGAAGGAAGGTCCTCGAACCTTCTAGAAAGAGGGTATGCAAGAAGCTCTCTCCAGTCCTTCAAGCAGGAGCTTGTGTGCCTTGATGCCAGCAATGCTGTGCACGTGCTCATATCAAGGCAAGGGCAGGTGCACATCTCTGTGTGGGGTATTGCCCTTGTAGTCCTGGCATCTAAGAGCATTGATCCTTCAAAACGCTTCCGAATGCACAACAAATTTGCTGTGGCTTTGAACAGCGAGTAATGCAGCGGATAGTATTTGTAGGACCCTACACTTGACAGGCTATATTATACTTGACAGGCTGAGAGAGCTGGGGCTGTTCAGCCTGGAGAAGAGAAGGCTCCGGGGAGACCTGAGAGCAGCCTTTCAGTATCTGAAGGGAGACTACAGGAGAGCTGGAGAGGGACTCTTTGTCAGGAAGTCTAGTGACAGGATGAGGGGTAATGGTTTTAAATTGGAAGAGGGGAGATTTAGATGAGATCTTAGGAAGAAGTTCTTTCCTGTGAGGATGGTGAGGCACTGAAACAGGTTGCCCAGGGAAGTTGTTGATGCCCCATTCCTGGAAGTGTTTAAGGCCAGGCTGGATGGGGCTTTGAGCAACCTGCTCTAGGGAGAGGTGTCCCTGCCCATGGTAGGGGGGTTGGAACTTGATGATCTTTAAGGTCCCTTCCAACTCTAACCATTCTATTATTCTATGATATGATTCTATGACCCAGGGCTACCAAGATGATGAGGGGCCTGGAGCATCTCCCTTGTGAGGAAAGGCTGAGGGATATGGATCGTCTTAGTCTGGAGAAGACTGAGGGGGGAACTGATCAACACTTATAAATACTTAAAGGGTGGATGTCAGGAGGATGGGGCCAGTCTGTTTTCAGTGGTACCCAGTGACAGGACAAGAGGAAATGGGCACAAACTTGAACATAAGAAGTTCCATCTAAACATTTCCTTTGAGGATGGCAGAGCCCTGAAAGAGGCTTCCCAGAGAGGTGGTGGAGTCTCCATCTCTGGAGACATTCCAAACCTGCCCGGGCATGTTCCTGTGGGACCTGCTCTGGGTGAACCTGCTCTGGCGGGGATCTCTAGAGATCCCTTCCAACCGCATATCATTCTGTGATTTACCATAAAATTGCTTTTGTAATTTACTTGGGTACTTTTGCTAGTGATATTTGCCAAGTAACTCGAATGGCTTACAGTGACTGTTCCAGTTGTGTGGCACAAAACCATAGGAGGTAGATGTATTTTTTTTTTTCCAGTATTCTTACTCATTGAGGCTCTTCCCCTCAATTCAGGATGTTATTTGCCTGCCGCTCAACATGCATGTGCACACATACGTGATGTCCTGGTGTGTATGCTGAATTGATGCTTGCTGAGTCCCTCTAGTAAGTAGTTTGCCAGAGTATCACTCAGAATTTGTCTTGCCCTGCCCTGTCCTCCTGCAGTATAAATATTGGTTTCATTGCTCTGTGCCTCCAGAAAGGTCTTTTTCATATAGTTTAGGCTATTTATTCTACCTTACATAACACTATTTGAAATATATGAAATTGCTATATAATATATAAATAAAAATGAAGAAGGGAGAAGCCTTATGGTTGCAAAATCCACACTGAGAAGGCAGTAGGGCAAAAACGTTGTTGTGCTGAGTTCTTTGCAGGTGGAAGTTGTGAAGGAGTCTTAAATGTTGTTGTTATCTGTTGCTGAGTACCTTTGAAATAGGTGTGTGTAATTCACAGAAAAAAAGCTGTGACAAACTCTGTCCCCCAGCAGAGTGTATACGTGAGGATGTGGGACCCTTCTTGTGTGGAATTAGTTTTGAATCAAAACTCAATCATCTAGTTTAAATGCATGTCAGAAAAATACACTTTGCCTTATTTTTCTCTCTGTCAAAGACTGTAGTACCTATTTCTTTGTGCAGGTCATTATCCGGTTTTCTCTTTCCTGCTCTCCTCATACAGAAAATGTTTGCTATGAATTTCAGCTGAATGGAGTTCAAAGACCAAAATATTATTGCCTTTCAGGAGGCTAAAAATCCACAGCAGTCCTTTATCCATATGAGGGACATAGGGGGTGGAAGTATGTGCCAGTAGAAAGATATATTGAAAATTGTAAAGCAGATACCCCAGGAAATAGCTGAAAAGCATATTTTTTTGAGAAGGCCATCAATAGCAGTTATTAAAGCAGCCAGCCTAAAACATACATCTCTAGGGTCAGGAAGGTGATGTTTTTTGTCCATCCAAACCTGAAGTTTTTCCCAGTGCCACTGCCCAATGACTCTTATATTTTAGTCATTGGTGTGCTTCATTGGTGTGCTTGCTCCACTCCCATACTTACAGATAATATTGCCTGTAAAATTGTATTTTTAGTTAGAACTTACTTCTTTGTTTAAGGTTACCTCTGAGGAAAGCAGCTAATCAATAAATAAATAGTTTAATGGACTAGAGCAAAGACGGCATTCTGGATAACTAAATTTGGAAGTGCTTTCACAAAAATCTCTCCAAATGCAGAAAAAAACCCTAATCAAAGAGATGTGGAAGAATATGGATACTGTCTTGTGTTGTGTTGTTAGCTTAGAGCACTCTAATTCCATATAGAAGCAATCAAATGGATTATAAGCTAAAGAATTAATGAAGAACCTTTTAGTTGCTGCACATGTTTCACTCTGGGGACAGATAACCTTAAGATGACCTTTCCACATCTGGGGTCAAGTTCTAGGAAAAGTTGTCTTATTCTTTGACTTCATCTGGGCTGGCATTTCTGACAGACGTGGAAACAGATGCAAGCGTTGTTGCTAATGACAGGTGATTATAAGTGGCATGGGTGCCAAGGTAATTAAACCATGCCTTGACAGGAACATTTGGTGAAATGGTATTTCAGCATTAGAAAAATTGTTGCAACACATTTTTCCCTGCTAGGCTATAGACCCTGGTATCATTCATTTTGATTCTCTGGCCATAGCACTCCAAAATCTGCTCACTGCTCTAAGTATTCAGGATAGAGCAACGGGCAAAACTACCTTGTGGAGTAGAGCAAGTTCATATGAATGAGGTTTTGGAGCTTTGATGTGAAGCATCTGCTTCAAACAAGGCTTCTAGCAGATAAATACAGTATAAAAAATCCAGCACGGAGGGATTGGGGATGTACTATCTTCCTTTATGACAAGATAATGGTTATTGTGCCAGATTTATTAATAGCTGAATTATCATGCTGTTATTTTGTCATACATTTCTTATTGGACATCTTAACTGCTTTTACTGCTGCAAATTATAGTATGTAAATCTAAGATCTCTGTGTGTGTGAATGTCCTTTACAATGAAATACAGATTATTCTCAAAGCAAAAATAATGGTTGCTTTTGAGATAATGTACTTTACTCAATATTAGCTCTTTTATGAACTTCAGGCAATATATTCTCAGATCTTCATGGAGTAATTCCGTAGTTTAAGATGACTTTCTTTGCCATTCAGATTTCTTTTGCTGATAGTGAATAGTGCTGAAGTTCCTTATTGATCTTGGAATTCCTAACAAGTCCTTATTTAAAATTAATCACTTGCATATCACATGGGAACTGTGGAAGAATTTGGTTTAATCCTATAAATTAATCAAACTGATTTTATAAAATGCGAGCTGTCTGGTTTAAGGACATTTTTCCATTTTCCTGTGTGAAATTCATTATGATCTTAGGATGGACGATAACTGTTCACACTATGAAGTTCCTTTGGTATTTGCCTCAGCCTTGAAGCCAAAGTGTTTAATACAATAATCTCAACTAAAATTCTGGACTTCCACCAAATTTGGGAGAACAACTTCATCCTGTTTATTTTTCATTCAGGATGGAAAGATATTCTTTCTCTCTGCTGGTGGATCTGGGCATCACTAAAGCAGTACAAGAAGCTGCCACAAATAGTGGATTGTAACTAATACAATCTTAGTGTTTGGACTGGGAACCTAGCGAAGAGTCTTGGGAATCCAGGAATTTGGAGTTTAAAGCTGATCCTTAGAAAGAAAATTTTAAAGATGGTGAGATCAATTTTCAGAAATTGAGCTAAATGACTTCTTCTGTATGAAAGGAAGGTCCGATTGAGTTAAAGCCATTAAGACCACAATGACATTTTCAGTGTCTTTTGTTGCTTCTCTCTCCCTGTCCGAGTCTCTCTGCTTTCCATTCAGTGCTTCTTCTAATGAATGTGCAAATAGGATGTTAACCTGCAATTAATGCATTCAGAGAATTTTAAGTCCCTGGACTGAGATGGGTTCTGGCAAAAATTGGTGTGCCTGAGGAAGCTGACTTGACTGTACCTGATGAAATTCAGTGCGGTGGTGGTAAGCAGTGTCAGAAACACCGCAGGGGTGACCTGCCACAGTCTAGTCATGCCTCTGGAAAAAACAAAGTAGGGAGTCACTTGTAAGGATTATAAAGCTGGAAAGTGGGAAGGTAACTTTGGCGTTTTTGCGTTTAGAATTTCTACGTACAGGAGCATTTCAGAGGCTTTGAAAAGCTGTTTTCCCTCGTCTTCAGCCTATCAGAGGGTATGCAAATTACGCTTACCGTTACTGTTTGCAGCTTATAATTAAAGAAACTGAAGAAGAAAGAAAAGGATTTGGATGTCCTGTAGTTAAGGAGGGTGGAATATTTGTAAAGCCTATCAGAAATAAAATGGGTGTCATGTTTGGGTTCAGTATTAAGTGTGTGTGTGTTTATACTGTAACTTTTCCAGTAGTAAGTGTGTGTGTTTATACCATAACTTTTTCTAAGGGTTTTAATGTTATGTGCAAGTACCCTTGGAGCTGCCAGCTTGTTTTATTTCTGATGTTTCCTGCTACTCCCTGAAGCAGATAAACTATGGATATTTTTTTTTTACTTTTTTTTTTTTTTTTGATCTTCCATTTGCTAGACTTTCGTTATATTGTGGTTACAGTCACAATGTCAGCACATAAAATGTTAAACATCACTGGTCTGAAAGAAGCTTCCATTGTCTTCTACTTCTGGTGCCTGGGGATTCTTTCTAGTCTTGCAGTGGTGGTTCTGTCAGTGTAATATGTCATGAAGCATTTCTCAGTAATGACAGACATTGAATATGAGTGACAGGAACTCTGACCGAGTGAAATGGGTTCAATTACCAGAGATGTAGGGTTACCTGAGATAAAACCAAATGGTCCAATTGTGCTCGTTCTTGACCCTTTGACTCCCAACTACCCAGCAGCAAAGACAAATGGCTGATTAACCATCCCCTAACCCTCCTTTTCTGTGATAAACTTGTTTGGATTTCCTTGTCTGAATAAAAATCTAAGCATGGCATGTTTCTAAAAGGAAATATGATAGGAAAACAATGGGTCCTGGTGCTAGTCATTTTCTTCTCTTACGGACACAAAACAGAAAGCTGTCATTCTATCTTGGAATGTATCTAGGACATAGTGTCCAGAAATCAATACAAGATAAATGATTGCTCTCTTAACCTCACCTTTCTTCTGCTGCAGCGCTTATGTCGCTCCTGTTCACCTGTAGCCAACCTGACGCCAGAATAAATGAGAGAACCTGCCATGAAAAGTATCTTCTTGGCTTGGGGGTGGGTTTTTTTGTGTATGTTGGAGGGTTTTTGTTGGGTGGGGGGCCAGGGCTTGGTAGTCAGCATTGAGTGCCGTTTTACACTTGTTATAGTCCAGTGCCTACAGCTCCCAGATAGACTTATAGCAAGCTCCCTAATTAAACTGTCGCTGTCTGCCCTCACTTGACTGCCTTTACAAAGTCATTTAACTAACAGACATTCCTGACTATTAAAGCTAGGAGCAGCATGTCTCCAGTACGAGAGAGAAAATGAATGAAATTTGTTAATCTCCACTGACACTTGATCCTAGATGTTGAACTACTGCTGTTGCACCTGAACTTTTTCTTTATTGTAATTACTTTTCATGTTATTATTTCATATAATAAATTGGAGGGAAATTTCAACAGGTATTAAATTATTCAGATTGATTTATGGATGCTGAGTGAATATGACATTCATCTTGTGCATTCTTCAAAAGCACATTTCAGTGGATTTTCAGAGCTGGAGTCAAGGATTGTGCTAATAGAATACTCTAGTAGAGGATGCATTTCCTTCATCTGGAAGGAATGCCCTTTTTAAGTCCGTACCCTTTCGAAATGAAGATAAATTTTGCCTTTGTGAGTTTATCCACTGTTAATTTAAACAAATACTTTGAATGAAAATTCCATAAATTTTCAAATAGCACATCGAAAGAGTTACATGGCATTGGTAAAATAAAGAGGACTCAAATTACAAAATAGAGTTCGGTTCTGTTTGAAGGAACAAACATTTAAAAAGAAGATTTGTAGTTTATTTTCTATCTCCTGCATTTATTCTGTGTTCTTTTTCTGTGATTCATAGATTTGTGGATTTTAAGGCCAGAAGGGACCATTTTGATCAGCTGGTTTGACCTCCTGTATGTCATTAGGTATTACATTTCACTTGGCTGTTCCTGTATCGAGTCCAATGATTTGTCTTCAGGTTTAAATGCTTCCTTCAGAGGGATGTCGACTGGTCTGAGGACAGTGGGAAATGAAGATCTACCACTTCTCTGTAGTTTAATCCAATTGTTAATCAACCTCACAATTTAAAAGTTCTATTTTCTATTTGAATGCTTGGCTTCAGCCGGGCTTTCAGTGCTAAGTCCTTACTATTATTTTCTCTGGTAGACAGGAAAAAAACCCATTACTTTCCAGTACTTTCTGTCTGGAGAAGTACATACAACCGGCAGTCATTTCACTTCTCTCTCTTGTTTCTGAACAGCTTGGCAGACTGAGATGTATAAGGGGTTTTGCCTCACACAGTCTGGTTACACACAGTGCTGCTCTCTTGGGTTCAAGCAGCTGTGAACACTAAATGTGATGGGAACTCAAGGCTCTGCACCACCTTCTGTTGTGTATTTTAAACTGTACTTCCAGTGTTGTGAAGCTTCTGTGGGATGTTAGCATTTATCATCTAATAGTGAACAGCAAGCCAAAAAACCCCAAAGTATTTCCTACTCTTTAGGTGATGATGTATAATGCTTTTTGATTCCTACTGAACTTTGCCAAGTTCATCCCCATTTTCATCACTAGGTTGTGCTCCTTATTTCCAGGTCTGAGGGTGGTGTGTTTTGGGCATTTTTTAACTTTTCTGGATGGTGTACTAGTAAGGGCATAAATATCGGGAGGTCAAATTAACCCTAGAAGCTAGATTTCAGCATAAGTCTTGCAGGGTTGGAAGGAAGATGTTTTCTTAGAACAACTAAACATGCTCTCTCTTCCACCTTAGAGATAATTTCTTGAACAACTTCTGCTAAAAGCTGTGGCATTCATTGGGGCCCGACGCTGCCATTTGCTGAGCTCAATCAATGCCTGCCATTTCCAAACTTGAAACATCTGAGTGATGAGAAAACTGGTTAATCATACCTGGTTAAAGATAATTTATTTTCTGTGAAAAGGGTTTTTTAAAAAAAAATGTTCAAGCTGGCTTCCTTTCCAGATAGATCAGTAGTAGGAGTATTACTATGTTGTTTTTAAGTGATACCTGAAAGCTGTGCAGTATAAACATCCTTATGTAAAGGGTGGTTTTAAGCTTGGTTTTAATGCCTTGTTGCATCTGCTGGCTGAAACAGCATCGCGATTCGTTTTTAAATCCTGGAGGTGGTGGATAACCATGAACTACCCTATTCATATCTGTTCTGTATCACTGATAGTGTATCAGATGCAGTTTATTTTGCTTTTAAATGTTGTTCAGTGTTTTCCTATTCACAAATGCTATTCCTACCACAATGAATAGAGTTCTAGAGAACTTCTACTGATCGCAAGGTCTTATCTGCTCTCCGTTTTAAGGCTTGTACTTTCCTGCTAACAACAGCCAACAAAAATACCATCTGCTTTCTTTTTGAAATAGGATTTTGGTCGTATAGGATTGGATTTCTTGAAATAGATGGGTCGTGACCAATTTTAATTCTGTTTGTGCCAGAAAAAGCTTGGATATGGCTCTTTTTTTTTTTTTTTTTTTTTTTTTTTCTGTTATATTTTTTGCAAGAGAGATTAATACCGAACTTCAGAAGGACTCAGCGAAAAAATGCACCTCCTACTCCATATGCAGCAGCAGAGACCTGCATCTCCTGGAAGGGCTCCAAATCTTTCACCTTGTCTTACTAGTTTCTTAATTTCCCACATCCATCAACTTGCATGCCTGGTGCAACTTCTGTGTCCATGTTGTGCCCACCAAAGAAGTGGTCATCCAATTGAGCCACGTGGGCTGCAAAAGTACAGTGCAATAAGTTTAAGGGAGCGTATTCAGGAATTTCTACCGTTTGTTATTCAAAGAAATAAAGTAACCATTTCTTTTGTCTGGTTGCTGCAAAATCTGTCTTATGTCATGTAGAATTTATTGTTTTAAGCAGACATTGCAGCCAAAATTTTAGGGTTATTCACAGAAATAGAGTATTCTACAAATGAGCGTTGGCAGCACCAAGGTCTTGGACACTAGTGGCGACAGGCAGAGACAGAAGATGAAAAATATGTACATCCCTATTTACAAATCTAAGGAAACTATGTATCTGTGTAACTGATCCAAACTTCTATACAGTAAGCAATCTTTTCTAAAGGCAAGGAATACTTGACTAGCATTCGAGTATGTAAGGCGGTATCAGTTATCTGCCAGCCGTAAATTTACATTTCCTTTCTGTTCCTGCTATGTTGCGATAATATTCCTGCCACATCCTTCATCTGCCTCCCCTTTCCCATTTCAACCTTTTACTCATAATCATTACAATCTATCATAACCTACAAGAATAAAAGCTAGTTCTTTGGTTCATGTTACATGCATTTTTACCCTCCAATTCCACAGCAGCCAACACATTTGACAGAATTCCGTATGGATGTAGAGTGGACTCCAGCCCCATGCTGTTCTTACCAGTGCAGCTTTCCAATAAAATTGCATTCTACAGCTGCTGGGATGAAACTTTGCAGTAGACCAGCCGTTGCATCCCACTTGGAGCACTGGTTCCACGCTGTGTCCCCGGAGGGGAGCCACAGTTATCAGTGGGAGTGGCTGATGGCTGGAGAAGATGCAGTTTCATGCTTGGGTAGCACCTTATTCCAAGGGCGAACTTTTCCACCAGCTTAGGTCACGCTTTACCATGAGAAAGCTGGAAAATAAGCCTGAATACCAAAGTATCACCACTTAAGAAGATGAAGCAGATGATCTGGGTTAATTTTTTTTTTTAAATTTATTTTTTTACTCTGTGTAAAGAGTGGTAGATATGGAGATAAAAGCATGTAGCATGCCGTGTGTATGGGGGGAAAAAAAGTGGATGTTTCCAATGGTATCATCTCAAGACAAAAGTGTGAGCCTGCAAAATCATCCTTCTCTTGCTTTCCTCATACATTTATACTTCTGGAAGGGTAGTTTGCGTACTGTTGTCTATTCACTAGTTTGGGTCTTCGTTTTTTTTAACCCGTTGGTCTTCACATTAATATTTACAACAACTCGCGTATGAAGTTCAGTATGAAGTTCTTTCACGACTACAAAAATCCATACAGGATAGGTTTTTCTCTCAGCTTTTAGGGATCTGTACTTAAAATCAAACCACCCAACCAAAACAAGCAAAAAAACCCCAAACAAACCCCCCACCTGCTGTTATTTCTCAAAGTACATTTAAAAAAGAATTGTACCACAAGATCTGAAAAAAAAAGAAGCACCACTTAATGCTCGTGTTGGGAACACAGGGGATTTACTGCATTACTGTAAAAGGCAGCATCTAGAATCCCTTGTGTGGCTGCCCAGGGATTTGTGTGTGTCTCAGGAGAGAGGGATGGAAATGTGGAGTGAAAATTTTTTGTAGATATTAGATATTTATTGCTTTGAAACGCTGAATTATTTTTTTCCAGTCCTGTAGATGGTCATCTACCTGCAAAGTTAGATGACCTCTTGGGTTTCTTCTGCTCCGTCTTCCTGCCATGGGAAGGAGTGACTTCCACCTGACTGTGGCTGCCACAGTCAGGTCCGTAGGGTTGAAAACACAATTCACAAAAATGCCAGAAAAACACTTTGTTCATATATTTTCTGGTTCAAATAATAAAGCAAAATAAAAAAACCCAACCAAATATCTGTGGTGAGGGGAAGCAAACTTAAGTAAAAGATGATAGGAAAGTGAAAAAAGCCCTGGAGGAAGAATGTTTCCATGTTTTGTGAGAGGGAAAAGCAAATCAGAACATTCCTGAAGTAAAGCAAAAGTACAGTTAGCTTCTGTTGGCAGGACTTGGGTAGGAATACAGATGCTTCTGTTTTGGAGCTTTCACCTGTGAATTCATACCGAGAGTAACATTCAAGAATTTAATCTGAAACAAACTTCATATATTTCCTTACTGTAGTCATAAGTCTTCACCCAGGAAACCTTGAACACAGAATAACCTTAGAATGCAATAAAGGAATCTGTCTGAATTGAAATATCTCATAAAGTAGATTGCCAAGGAGTCGTCCTTGCTTGTAAGTATTTGCATTTGGTCTTTCAGAGTCATTTTCAGGACACAGATTCTGTACTGTGATGGCTGATACAGCAAGGAGGTCTTTTAATGCTTTTATTAAAAAAAAAAAAACCTTGATCAGCAGATCCCAGAGGAGGATTGCATGCCTGTATATCTGTCTAAAGATTTAGTCTTGTGCAGTCCCTCTTATAGCATAACAGAAACCCTAAAGTAAAAATAACATTATTTCTTCCCAGACTGGTAGTGGCTTGACCTGATGTGAATCCCAGAATAACCCCTCTTCCAGTTTTGGCTTTGTTTGTGTTGCTGCCATAGTTTTTGCATGTGGAAAAGAGAATGTCAAAGCTTGGTGATAAATATATGCAAGAATTAGTCAACATTTGTAATACTTGCACGTAAACTTTAGCCTTTCTGATTTTATTGTTCAACAAAGCATCAGGCACTAACTGGTGTCTTTATAGGTGAGTTGCATCCCATTTAGTAGGTTTCAGGGCTGAATATTAAAATATCAGAATAACGTGCTGAATCAGGATTGCTACCTTCTGCCAAGTGCAGTCATCTGAATTCAGCTACGTTTTTCTGTCCTTAAAATATTGATGAAACTTGTCCTGTGCTTTAATGAATTTTCCTTATATTAAAAGGTTGTGACTAATCCTTGGCTTAAATATAGCATACTCTTATTATAGCAATTGATTTCTAAAATTCTTTTATATATAGTGCTGGAAAGGCGGAAAAAATAGTTTCTCGGTTCTGTGCAAGTTGTTGTATTTGGATTGATACAAGATTAAGTAATCTCGGAACTATTTGCAGGAAATACCTGTATCCTCATTCAGAGATCATTAAGATTTCTTGTTTGGGGCATATCCTTCTTGTTTTACGCAGCCAGGTTTTGCAGGCTTTGCTTTGTTCCCAGTGAAGGCAACGCCAAAAATTTCTTGACTCTCATGGAAGTAGATGGTCCATTGTGTAAAACTTAAACATGGAGATAGGATTGAAGGAGTATTAAACTGCTGGGGTAGGTATCTTTTAGATAAATATCATATTGTGCTAGTTCATCAATGGGTATTTGAGAAGGATAGGAATTTAAAAGTGAGGTGAAAAAAGCAAACAACCTGGCTTTGTCAGTGGAATAGACACTGTGGTACTTGGAGTAACCCAAAATAATTTTGAACTATTGTAAGCTTTTCTTGCAATTTGTTTGTTAAAGTTTACCAAATGTCAGTTTGTATGTCCTATTTCTAGAATGTAGTGATATATTTGTAAATGGTAACTCTTGTGAAAAATAGTATGAAGTCCATCTTTTGGAAGCTAATTCACGTAATTTTGATATTAACATGCCTTGTGTTAGGGGAAAATAATCTCTGTATTTCCTGAGCACATTTGGTAAGAGTGAAGTTTCATTTCCCAGCTTTTCAAAAGTCACTTAGTCTTAGTAAAAGCATGGCTGTTGTTAGCACTTCCGTAAAGTTGAATTCATTTCATTAAGAGACCAGAGCTTTTTCAACATTGGAAATATTTTGTGTGTATTCGTCAGGCTGGGGTAGGACAGGTGAATAATTTCCCTCACGGAGGCTTTGATCTTTGTAGGTCTGCAAGCTAAATCAGAGCCCAGTGGAACTCTGTTCCGTGGGTAAGGGCGCCTAATTCTGTTCATTTTAAAACGGGGTGGCTTTAAATCCGCAGCTCTCGCGTTTCATCTGTGTAAATAAAGCTCCTCCTGCAAGCCAGCCAGGAAAACATATGATACCATTTGCGATTGCAGAATGCGGCATGCTGTTCTTCTGTAATTATAATGGCCTGAGCAGCGAGGGGTTGCTTAGCCTGCCTTAACAATCATTAATCTGCCCACTTTTAGTTGCAGTGGCCCATCTTGGAGAACAGCAGTCCTTGGCGTGAGGCTCCTCGGGCTGCGGGTTTGTTTGGAGCCAGGGACAGGCTTGTTTGCTGCGTGCTGCTGCTCCCTGACCCTCGGGAGAGCGGGGAGAGGATTTCTCCTTGCCTTGATTGCCACTCGCCCTCACCCTCCCTCCCTCCCTCCCTCTCTAGCTTGTCCCTTCATTTCTCCTTCTCCTCAAAGTTTCTTTCCCTGTGACCGGGAGTCTGTTTAGCAGACCATATTGCAAGTGAAGGTGCATCGATGTTGCCTGATTTTGGCAAGGCTGGGCAGTCAGCTGGGATGTAATTAAGACTCTGAGAACAGGCTGTCTTCTCCACAGGAAGGGCATGTTAGATGTTGCTGGGATTTGGGGCTGTCAGTTTGGCCAAGGCTGGAAACTGAGAGCTAGGGACAGTGATTTTTTCTTTCATTTATAATCCCTTTATGTACAGTGTATGCACTTGGCAAAGTTTACATCTAACCTAGTGGCTGGAGCTTACAAGCCAGTGCGGCTGAATTAGCATATGTTACATGTATATTTTAGTAATATTTTAAAGCAAGTGCAAATTTCCAAAGTGAATTATGCATGTACGACAGAAATAGGGTTGTGTTGCAATGGGTGTCAAATCCCACAACTTTTTGTCAAGACCGGGGATTTTACATTAAAAAGGCAGAGAGACTAAACGAGGTAAAACAGTTTTAATTTTTAACAGTTTGGTCCAGCCCAAGGAACTACTCTCTGACAGTTATAACTGACATTTGAATAATTGGATTAATTCAGAGGGGCAAATCCTGTATTGATGGCTGCGCTTCTTCTCGATATTTTTTAACTTAGGCATGGAGCTGAACGGTTTAATTATTTAAAGAGCACTTCGTGCAGTATAAAATACTCCTGGTTTGACACTTTGGTCTAAATTGAAGGAGGAAAAATATTTGCGTTATTTTATTCTTTACGTTTAAAGGCTTAAGGAAAAAATACAAAACTTATTGTTTCATGCTTTTTAAGGCAACGTAAAGAAAAACGGGAGGGCTGGAAATTACCATTTGTGGCCCAAAGCACCAGCAGTGGAGATGAGCACGGTTTATGGTTTAGTGGACTAGATTCCAATCTCTTTTTATGGACGTGTAAACCCTCAGTAATAATCATGTTCAATTAATGCTATTGCAAGAAGTATCTCTTCCAATGTTCTTAGACCAATATTAAACTCTTAGACAATTTTTTTTTTTAACTTCCCATGAGAAATTTAATATTTACAAAAGTACCTGGGTTTACTGTGTTGGAAAGAGAGGGTAGGAGGGCTAACCATTGTCAGAGGCAGTTTAGAGCAGGGCTTTGGTTCTGACTGTTCACCCAGCAGGACATTAATGGTGTTAACGCTCCAGGAGAAGGCGTTGGTTCACAGTGCGCCGTATTCACACCCTGGAAGGGAGGTACGAAACGTGCCTCTGAAACACCACATGCAGCTGTGGATGCATGTATGATTTTAGACAAGAAGTGCTTTTTTATTGTATTTTTTTTAGGATTATGAAGTCTGCTTTGGTTTTAGTGGTTTATTGAAATGTTTTCATGTTGCGAAACAAGCAAATCGCATCTTTCCTCAAGATTCCTACCTGCCATACTTACATCATCATAAATTCTGCTAATATAGTTTTGTTTTCAAAAACATTTGTTTCACCAGATTTATATATAGAGAACCAAGTGAAATTTTTAATCACTAAATTTGGAGATGACAAGGAAGCATAGTCTTTAAGTTAATTTTGTACATTGTCATTCTAAGGAGTTTCTGTACATTCTGGAAATCTTTTATCATTTGCTTTGCAAACAAGGCAGTTCAGCTTTCCTCTGTCCAGACTAGCATTCCTTTGGGAATTCTCAAAACTTTCAAAATCAGGGAGGTTTTGGTCTTGGGTTTTGTTTTTGTTTTGGTTGTTGGTGGTTTTTTTTGTGGTTTTTTTTTTTTTTTTTTTTCTGGGGCAGTCTAAGGAAGTCCCAGGAGTGAAGTTGCCATCTGTCCTCTATATTAAAAGAATCTTCTGTATTATATAACTGATGTTCTTGTCCCAGAGATAAATGTTGATAATTAAAAGGACAGGATTTGTCCTTTATTCCAAATAAAAAGTCTTATAAAACTTACAAGTAATTTTTAGGTTGTTTAAGCTCTGATTTTCTAGTCTATGTCACCTTTTTTTTTCCTTTTTTTTTTTTTTTTTTTCATTCCAGAGTTTTGATAAGTATTGGCAAGTAAATCAAATGGTTTGTTAATCCAAGCATGTGCATGGATGATTTAAGGAAGGCTTCAGCAAGACTGAAAACAGCAGAGTTGTAGATAAATTATTGTTATAGATAAGTCTGTCTTGTGGTAGAGAGGAGGGGAGCCAATGGGTTGAAACCGAGAGATTTACTTGAGCCAAACATCTATTTTGGGATTGTTGGCTCCATGAAAATTGCGAGTTGGAGACTCCACCTTTCCCATTCAGGAAAGCAACCTGCTTCGTTGTATGAACTTCCTTCCCCAGCACAGGTTTGCCTGGGAATGATTCTGTGTCTGTGCGTTTCCGCTGGAGCTCGTTAGTGTCCACGGCTGCTCCCAGCGCTCCCCTGGTCAGGGAGCAGCGCAGCTCACGCGTGGTCTGAATACCAAGTGCCTATATTCTGAATAGCATATTTATGCAAAAATAATAATTTGTAAGTAGAATCATTGTTTGTTGCTTTAATTCTATTTCCGTTTGTGGTTTTCATGCAATAAAGTAGAGAAGAATTTGGCTATCAGTAAGAAGAGTGGAAAAAGCATGCTGAGCTGTTGCTATACTCATCTGTTTTGCCAGCTTTCCTCCCCCTGTGGTCAGCAGCACCATGGCAGGTCAGACCAAAGAGCCTCCGAGCTCAGTGTCATATGATGCTGGACAACAGAAGATAGCACGAGGGAAAAATGGGAATAAAGGGAGTATGTAGTGATTCTCTCTGAATATTGATCTAGCCTCAATAATTTGTGGCTACCAGAATTTCTGATTGCAACAGTGCTATCTTTGCTTCTATTGATCCTGCACGTATAGTTCTTTTCAGTGAATTTATGCACCATTTTTGACTTACATAGATTTTTTACAGCCTCAGTATTCTGTTCTGAGCAGTTCCACTACATACAAAAGATTATGATCACATAACACACCCCCCAAAAATTCCCCCAAAACTAAACACCCAAACAGAAAATCCCAGCAAACCCAAAATTCTATCTGCTTTTGCTTAGTTGTTTCTTTTATTAGCAAATAGTGAACAATAATTCCCTTGGTTAGTTTGGGTGGGGTTTTTTTGTTCATGCATGATCTTAACAAGTTCCATTCCAACTCCCTCTTGTGATCATTCTTCTAGGCTGAAGTGTCTTTCTCCGTTGAATCATTTTTTGGACAATCCTTTCCATATCGCTCTTCTATAGGTCTTGCTTGACTGTAGTGTATCGGCTTTGAGGAGGGGAACCAAAACAGTTTAGTTCTTCATGCTTTGGCATCTAGTCATATGCAGGCATCACCATAATCATATAAATTAGTTCATTGTTCCTTCCTAGTTTGAATGGGGTTTTATTTCTGTTTTTTCTAGAAGAGCCTGTGTATTTTTCTGTGAAGTAAAATGTAGGAATTGACATACACATGGTTATTAATTATTACTGTTACAACACAGAAGATGTCTAGCATCTGCTATTGAGATACAAAAACTTCATTTAATAGTGTGTATCATTAAACATGCAAGTTTGAACAAGGTCAGATCAGAGTTTCTTCACCTGCCTTGGGTAAAAGATTGAGGACATTTATGAGTCTTTGCTGAGCAGAGTACTAGTGTTGAGATATCAGTGAACATGTAAAGGAACTTCACAATTATCTGTTCTAAAAGGAGGTTGTGTTCTGTCTGGAATACCTTGGATATAGAAGACTTAAAGTTAAATTCAGGTGCTGTTAGCAAGAGTCATCCTTATAAATAGGCCACTGAAGAAGTATATAGATTTTGATATTAATATGTAGTTCAGAAGGCTTGTTTTGTATACAGTGACTATCATTTCATTTTAGTGCCAGACTACCAGTAATTAGAAGCTTCATAACGTCTCTCAAAAACTTACTTCCTGGATGGCAGTTCTGTGTCTGACAGAAGGTAGCCTTTTGTTAAGATAGCAAGTATTGGTAAGTTTTAATAACTTCAGATTGCCTTTCAGTAAATGTCTTTCCTTTTCTTTGAAATTATATACTAAAAGTGATTTGTAAGGCATGAAAATGTATTACTGCTCATCGATGCTTTCCTTCTTGCTCTGATGGCCATATGTACTCAGTTACTACATTTTCAGTTGGTCACTTACTTTTATGTGAAGTTAAAATATTTTGCGTGGTCCTTAACAGCATAATAAGTTGAATGTATGCTGTATATAGATCCAGCTATTCAAAAGGGAAGTATTGATAGACAGTATGTTTAAAATCCCAAAGAGTGCACCGTATCACCTGTGCCAACTTGTACCTTCTTTGTACAGGCAGGGCAGGAAATAAGAAAACTCACTCAAATTACAGGGGAAGCTGCACATTCTTTGCAGCGTAATTCGAGTGGGATGTTGGGCAGGACATGGCGTTTGTAAAAAGTTCCATGGGATTTTGGGAGACCTTGCAACATGAGTTTTTTTCAGCCCAAGTCTTCGGTTGTTTGGGGAAGCGTAAGTGAAGGCCGGTCTGGTGTGTGCCAGTGAGCAGAAGTGCCTTAAAGTGGCTCTGCATGATTGCCGTGACTTTTAAAGCTGAATACCCTTCTCAGAAATTTTAAATTTCGAAGTGGATTGTTTGCATTATTCCTTATCTGGGTTAAGGAGAGACAAAGAACCAAACCACCAAGTTCCATAAATGGGGACACCTTTCATTCCAGTGAGGTCTCTGCAGTGATCTCTGTGTGTGCCCCCTGGTGGCACAGCCCAGCTATAAAGCCAGGGAGATGGATGGCTCGGTGGTGGATATCATGTCACTGCCCAGCCTTCATAAAAGCTTGATGGAACGCTATAAGAGAAAAGGCAAGCATCTGTGGGCTGGATTACTTTCAGGTTATTTGTAGGTCCATCTCCACCTCCTGTCCTTCAAGTCAATAGCATCTAAATTAATCTCGGGAGCTCCTTTAGACACCCAGGTTGAGATTGATTATTTTTTTTTTTTGAATACCCTACCATGGTTTTTCAGTTTACATTCTGGTTCCCAGGATGCAAAATTTATCAGCAAGAGTCTTCCATTTTCCTTTGCCTGGATTTGGTGTCCTCTGTACCCATCTGCTGCCCCTCTACTGCTAGGGAGAGGAGTCAAGTCTTGAACGAGGAACTAGTAATACAGGAACTGATTCTTAGAAGTCTCAGATTGAAGTCGTGATCAAGCCTTCATATTTGTGTGGATTTACCCACAACTAAAAATTTTGTGATTTCTTCCCTGCTGATATGAAAATTGTGGGAGGGAAATAAGACAGTTGTGCACAGAAAGTAAAAGGAACCTAACTGTAAAATGTAAAAGCCACTGCAAAAAAAAAATCAGCATTTCTTTGAAAAACTACATGTGTCAGTTAATTTGTGAATGAAGACAAATAACAAAAAAAAGCTATCATTTAATAGAAGGATGTGTCTGACAGGTAGGATGTGTGCTTTGGAAGGTATTGCTAGTGATTACATAAAACCATGATGAATTCAAAGATGGGACAAAACTATAGGATACAGCGTAACACCTGGTGATTGCTGCATTTCCATAGATGATTGCTGCTGAGCAATTTAGGGTGCAGTGAGTTTGCTGCCCATCTGTGTAGAAGAGGCATGTATTAGCTAGTGAGCAGTGGATTATTTCAAACATCGTTCTTTAGCATCTTAGGAGTTGCATTTCTGCTTCTGCTACCAGGTTGTTGGTTAGTGTGTGTAAGGGGACAATCCCGACTGATGAATGACCTTCAGAGTGTACAGAATTGTCAGCCTCTTTCTTAAAATCACCCTTTGCAGATTTTTTTTTCCCCTATACAGTATGCATCTATCTGATGCTATAGTCTGTGTGATTATACTAAACTTCAGGGGAAAAAAAAAAAATCCTGTTCCCCAGTAGCTACTAATGGACTAGGTTTTGTTACCTTAACGTTTTTCTTTCATTAATATTGATTAAACTGTAGAGGGTTTCATTGCTGTTAATATGGGGCATGCTTTAAATTTTAGATCATTAACATTTAAATAGATTTTAATTGTTAAATGTAACAAATTTATGCAGGTAAAGATTCAACTTCTTCAATTAATTTACATTTACACGTTCAGAGATCTTTCGCTAAGGCTACTCTCATAAAACTTTAAGGATCCCAGAAGGATCCCTCTAGACTTTTATTCTTTTCATTTTATCCCTTCTACTCTCTCCATATTATGTCTTTGAAATTGGCAGGATTTTTCCATGTGCTATTTAATAAAATAACATTTCTTTTAGCCTTTTAGGCAGAGGTTTGTTTCAACTGATTTATGTGTAAAAACCAAGAGAAATTAACTGTGTGACTGAATTCTGTATTTGTTTTACAAGTTTGAGAATTGGACATTTTGGGGAAAAATAAGTATCTGCTTGTTTGATATAACAGGCAAATCAGTCAAAGAAGCAATTCCTGGGAATCCTTTTGCATTCCTGCAGGTTTCAGAAGCCCAGATGTAGATAGATAAAGTTAGTTTGGTATTTTATCTCATCCTGTAGAGGAAAATTCAGGTAGATTGTATTCTTAGGCATTCCTTGGTCTGTGTCTGCCATGGCTCTGGAAGCATGTCATCTTGGATGTAGACACTTAATATTTACGTGATGTATGAAGATAGAGGATAGGTTTCTAACAGCTCAGTAAATGTTACATGTTTTGCTTTTTCGAAGTAGCAAGTTAAGTTTGACTTGTATGATGTCAAGATAAAACACAGGGTAGAGCAAGGACAAGAAAGGTGGATGTGAGGAACATCTCTGACTCATATGGGCAAGTGGAAGAGTATGTCTTGCAATATTAAATTTCACAAAGAAAGGAGACAAGGTTCCTCATTTTCCTGATCAGCTCGTAATTACATATGTATATTCCCAAATAAATTAGTGAAGATTAAATGTAGCACACTTTATGTTGCTATACGCTTGTTGTGTGCCATGAGTAGTTTTCTGAATTCTTCAACCCAACATGCAAAAGCAAGGGCTCAAGGGATTGTAGAAGATGGATCAGTCATTTGAAGTTTTTAAGTTGCTAAGAAATTCACAAAGAGATGTCAGGGACGTGATGTGAGTTTGACAGCGGGATCCAATCAATCGACAGCAAAGAGTTTAATATATTGGAAAGGAAAAGTTAATAAACTCCCTATGAAGGGGCTGGTCATTTGAAAAGATGAGTGAACCAAAAATGGCTCATGGGAGTAGAAAGGGACCTGCTAGAAGAAATATATGTGGAAGGGAATCTCAATTTGATCTTAAGTGCTTAGATGCAGATTTCCAAGATTGTGAACCAGCAAGATTAAAGGCAATGAAGAAGTAAAAGAGAATGGTAAAGGGAAAGGGTCTAAAAATATTTAAGGAAAATATTAGGACATTTAGTGGAAACCATTTCTGTGGACAGCAGGGTGTCCAAGAGGAGGTGATCAGGAAAGATGTTGAGAGGAACTTGACACCATGGTAGGAAACTGAGACTCAGTGCATATAGGAGAGAGAAAAATTGAAGTAAAGATTGAAGAAGAAATGGAGATTTAGGAGGACTTTGCCAATAAGGAGTGAAAAGGTGAGAGAAGGAAAGGTGCAAGGGGAAAAGGACTTGAACAGGAAGGGGGAAGTTAGTATTGGTTGTCACAAAACCCAATCAGAAAGGACACGCTACTGGCGTATACTCACCATTAAGGAACAAAAATGTATACCTGTCTTGAGGCTAACTTGACTTGTTCTTGTGTTATGAAAGGCAAGTGGTGTCAGGAGGTGGAGTGTTTTTCTTGGTGGTGATTTATTCCGTCAGACTATGGATCTGAATTGTGTAGAAGGTTATTACAGGAGAAATAGCAGCTCTGCTCTGCTGGCGCTTGCCCAGTCATGGTTAGCAGATTTCTGTGTGGAACTGGAGGCTTCAGTTCTGGCAGCGTTCAGTAGTGGAATTATTGTTTGTGAGGGAAAGAAACTCATTTCAAAGTGTGATGAATTTGGAACTGGAGAAAAAGCATAGTTCTTCACTGCGTCCATTTTCTTGACTTTCTGATAATCATGGTCTTCTATACTCCACCCTAAAACAAAAAAAGTCACAGAGCTGTAGAGATGAAATAGATCTAAATTGGAAAGTGACATAAATTATCTCAAAGTATAAAACCAAAAATTCAAAATAATTATAGCTTTTTTTTTCCTTCAGCAATTCTGTGAAGAATTTGCATTTCCATGTTTGTATTCCACCACCAAATGCGCATGTGATTTTATGCCTTTGATTCTGAGTTTCAGACAGGAGAAGACAATTTGATTTCCAAGAAGGAAAGTCTTGCCTGTTAGAGAATCAAGTTAGGCTTGGGCTTCTGCTAAAGGGAAAATAAGAATATTTACTGCTGAGGGACTGAGATCTACACATGAAATATCTATGAAGGAAATAAATATTTTAAAATGCAAGCACTAAAGTTGTGTTTGCACTTCAAAATAGGGTCAGATGCTAGTTCCTCCTTTGGAAGCGTCAGTGTTCTAGTGTATATTACTGCATACACTGAACCTTTCATGATAAAGTAACTACTGTTCTTTTTTTCAACGGAAAAAAAACACACAATTCTTTTTTTAGTTCAAAAGATCACAAGACTTCTATAAATAGTAATATAGGCCTTTAGTATTATGTGAAAATGGAAGTTTTCAGAAAGATGATTTATTCTATCCAGACCGCACAGAAGAGACCACCAGAATAACATCTGCCTGGCAAGTTAATTCATGTTTCTTTTAGTGAGATCGTTTCTTTAAAAGAATCAAAGGAAAAGCTATGCTTCTGCTAGATAAGTGTATCTTTTTTCTAGTTGATCCATGTCTAATACCAGATCATGTAAGAACATACTTTGGGCAGTATGCCCTCGGCTGTAATGCTCAGAGGAGAGGTGTGCAGTGGGATTTGTTTGGAAACCAGGAGCTCCTGCACTTCCAGCACCCTGTTTTCCTCAGCTGAGACTCCTCCTGAGTCTCGGTAGCACCAAGGATGCAGGAGGAGACCAAACCTTTGCTTCAAAACCTTCTTGCACCTAATGGTGGTGGTTTTATTTGATCTATTTTTTAAGATAGGCGACTTGTAGTAGGACTTCCCAGCAGTCCTCTTTCCTCCTGATGTGCAGTGGCAACGGGGAGTACTCTGATCAACTTCTCGACTTTGCATATTCCCCCGAATTGGTTTGTGCCATAATAGAATATGGTTTGGTGTCAAGGTCAGACTTTTGTACAGAATCACAGTGTCTATTGTCTGTAAATACGAAACCTCTGGTAGTGATGTCCGGATAGACAGATAAAAGTGGGAGTAGATTGGACTATTAGTAAAGTGAAAATGAAGAAATATAAATTTTGAGGACCCTAAATGGGAATTGCATTTGGGTCCTGAGCTCAGCACGTACTGAGTACCTGTAATTAAATGCTGAGCAACCTGAACTTCTGTCGACCTGGCTGGAACTGCAGTTGTTTCAAACGTGTCTCCTAGTGCTTTAACAACCCTCAAGTTTCTGTTGCAAGTCACATATGGTTTTGTGTAAGGGGGAAGGTTAAATAGCTCGGGCTCTTTACTTAACTTGTTCTCCTGCCTTCAAACTGCTGGTAGATGAAACACATGTTCAGCTCTGCTATTCCTTCCAATTTGCTATAATTCAAGATTAAAATTCCAAGACAAATAATGAGAGGAGGAGAGCTGTGGTTTATCAGGGAGTGGCCACCTCAAGTCAAGCTGGAATCTGGTTAGACTGCTGCTGCTTGCCGTGACACCAAAATGATCTCCTAGAGAAAAAACAATTTCTAGGTGGAATTTGGATGTTTGTAGGTATTCTTTCTAAACAAATAACTTTAGAGAACATATGCATATGCAAAACAAACTGTGTGAGTTGCTTCAATTTCCTATTGAAATGTTTTAAGGGGATTTGTTCAGATCTGCCAGATTAGGGGAAAACAGAATCATAAAGTCAGGTGGTTTATAACTATTTATCTTAGAGGCAACTAAATAAAATTAGTATCTCAGGAAAAGTGAAAATAACAGGAATTTGAACATTTCAGTACATTCCTTGGTGCCGGAGAGCTGCTACCTCTGTCACTGTGTTGTGTGGAAGAGTCATGTGTGTGTCGTTGTTTTGTCATTTTTTAATAAAGTAGCAAGTGCACATGGTTCTTGCCCCAGTGTGTCTCTAAAGAGTAAGTAGTAAGTGGCCTACAGGTACTGAAGGCATCAGTTTAACCTCAATGTTTACATTGGCTTCATTCTGAAAAAATATTCCATAATATCCTTAACTGGTTATTTAATATATTTTTAAAAAATCTGTTAGAAAAAGTTGACGTACTTTTGCATGTTCCTACAAAGCTCTGCTTATCAGCTCGTTGAACCTTCATCACTCATACGCAACCTAACAAGTAAACAGAGATGCAATAGGATGCAAAGAACAGTCTCTGGCAAAGGGTAGATGCATATGCAAAACCTACGGAATAGTGTCATCCTGACAGTAGGTAGAAATTTTGCTGTCTTATATCCACCCACAAAAGGCAAACTGTGTAAAATACGAAGTGTGAACAAATAATGTAATTAAAGAGGATTTGTTGCAGGTAAGAGCCTGTGACTGCTTTTTCCCTAAAGTGGTCCTCTGATAGAAGTCACGGCTATTTGCATGTCGTGGAAATATATCAAAACAAAACGTTACCACTGTATTAAGTTCCTGAGAGTGATGATAGAAATACGGTATCTTGCATTTGTGCTGCCTTTTCCTGGCTATCTCACCTACACTTAAATACGCTCTGAATAGGGTCTGAAATTTTAGCCCTTTCTGGTAAATATGTTTGAATGAAAATGCTTGTTGTTTTCCCTTCTTTAACAGCCCAGGAAAGTTGATTCTAATCTTCCCGCTGTACTTACTATATTTTGATTAGCCCCCCGCAATTTAGGTGTAGTGAACATATGTTTGCACAGAGAAAAATAGAAATAAATATGGTATCTCTACTGAAGACTGCAGTTCTCTGCTAAAAATAAAAAAAAGCACTCTGATTGCACTATTAGGTCATGGTTTCTGAGTCCAGCTAGTTCAGACAGGTTGACCTAAAACTATAATCAAGTTGATTGTATTGCATTGGTATTCTAATTTCCAGTTTGGGATTTTGCTACATAATCTCCAGTCGAGTATGTCTAATCTTTATGAGACCCAAAGTCTTTGTATAAACTCTCTGAATTTTCCTCCATGTGCCTCTGCTAAACTGAGATGTGTCTTCTGGCTAAGTTGTAGAGACATTAAATTACTGAGTAAATCAATACAGTGCTGTTATGTCACTGTATCTTTTTCAAAGACCAGCTCAAATTTTGTACGCTGTAGCTTTGATCCCTTTCATTTAATTCTAAGTACACTTGTTATTATAGTAACTGTTGTTTGTATGTTATTTTAGCTTTTTACTTAAGTAGCTATTTAGCAATTTAAATGAAAATGTAATTAGGTTACATCTGTTTTACATGCATGTAATACCACGCAGATGTAAACTTATATTAAAGCCATATTTTCTTTTTGGCAAAAAGACATAAGAATAAAATTGTAGCAATCATGCAATACATCTTTTTTTTTTCTTTTTTTTTTTTTTTTCCTTTTTTTAATAGCATCCCCAAGATGTATTTCAGTGTTTATGTTGTGATGGTAACAGCCCTTTCTATTTTTATGAGACACAGCACGGGGAGCTAACTGGTATTAACTGGCTTTTATTTTAGTTGTACAAGGTCAAGTACACTGTTACACTGGTGTAAATCCAAAGGAACTCTGTTGGAGTTAGTTAAAATTCCTTACCAAACTCATCAGTTTCAACAACTGGCTCTTTCCAGAGCCAAATTCCGCTCCAAAGATCTCCACTGAAAGAAAGAATCTTTGTGGGTTTACACCGTTATGAATGACAGTGATATTTGGCTTTCAATAGCTTCATTTTAAAGAAAGATGAACTTCTTGCTGGACCGATCTTACGAAGTGCTGAGTGCCCTCAGCTATTGTTGCCTTTGATAGGGGTTTTTTCTGTGCTCTGGAAAGAGAGATAAGAGGTATGGATTCAATTCCAGCTTCCCTTCAGTCTTTGTATGGGTACTTAAGGGAAGGTGCTTGATGTCTCTCTACTACTGTGATCATAACACAGAGTTTCTCCTGCATTATTTGTCCCTTTCTCTTGTTTTTGGCTGTAGGCTCTCCATGGCTGATTACTCTTTGTTGATGTGGTGTCTAGCACAGTATCAGGATTGGGAGTAGTGTCCGTTGGTACAGGTATAAGCAAGTCCTAAGTACATGAAAATCGATATGAAATATATATTGAATATATCTCTTTGAAATATATAAGTGAATTAGAGTACCTGGCAGTTCCCTAAAGATGACTAATATCTTTTAAGACATTGGAATACCTGTGGAGTAGCTCATTTGTTCATCGATGGGCTAATAATGTAAAGGATTAATATGTTTATTTTATAGTGTAGCACCCGACTTTTGGATAATGTAATGCCTTGCAGTCAGCATTAATAAGGTAAGAACTTCTTACTAATTTAGTTTTATGTGTATAAGCATAAGTTCAAAATAAACTAGGTATATTTTACTTGGAGCAAGGTTGTATTTTAGTAGACTTTTATTCTTTCAATATATATTTCTCTTCTGTAGCTCTGTGTTTTTAGAGAATAATTGTGAAGGACATGTAAGAAAACTAGTGCATGTTTTTCTTCTTACTTTATTCCTATGAACAGGAATTGAAGGCCCTGATTCTACAACTCTGAACGTAAGTGTATGAGACTATATGGAGACAGAATCAGAATATAAATTTAAATTTATTCCAGTTCCTCATTATTAAATACTTTAGAGCTAAATCTTGCTTCTCTTAAGTGTGAATTTGGCCCAAAGATTGTCTCTGGTGAGTATTTATATGGGTAATTTAAAGCAAAGATGATGGGAAGCCACAGAGAGTCAGTATTACGGGATTGTTTCTCAGTTGCCTCCGATGGCTCTGCTACAGTTTGCATTTGTTACAAGGTTTGTGTTTAGAGAGTGTGTAACTTAATTAATCTCAGCGATCCATAATGACCCACTCAAAGTAATATTCTCCAAATCCATACTTTGTTTTCCCTCATTTGTTTAAGTTAAGATAGAGGCTTATCCGTGAAAAATCCACAGTCCAAGTCTTGGTTGCAAATTATTTCTAAGTAGGTTTGTAAATATCATCAAATCTTAATATTTTTGTAAGCGTCTAAAGTATTTTAAACTTCTCAAGTGCTTTTTTTCACATGCTTTGTGCTACTTCAAGCTCTCTCATTCCATAGAATTTGTCTTTTTCTTTTGTGTTAGCTGAGCAGGGGCAGTTAACTTTGCTGTATAAAGTACTCCAAATTTTCTTGCTTACTTTGCCAGAGAAACTGCTGTATGCAGAAATCTTTTACTTCTCCCCCACCCCCTAGGAATTCCATTGATCGGTTGGCTGTTACACAGGGTTATAGATATGATGTGTGCATAGGATGGTCGTGTTAACAACATGGAAAGAAGAAACACAAAGGGTTTTTTTCTAAATATTATCAGGCAAACCTGAAGGCTTGGCTGCTGTATATGTTTCCCTCCCCTCTTCCTTTCTGAGTGGAACTAATTTTTTTTTTTCCCTTTTGGGAAATCAGTGCCATTCTCCTTTCCTGTGGGCTGGCCTGGGAGGTGCTTGCCCTCGAGTTGAGAGAATGATTTATAGAGAGAGATACGTAGATGTATAAATATATAGAAAGATGTATATATACAGATGTATAAATATACACATAGAGAGATGTATATATACATATTTAAAAGCCCTTGAGTTTTAAGAATTTTTGCCTGGCCCAAAGCCATATACTTGGTACTTGGAGAACTGTGTCTCAGTTTCCAGGCTGCTGGTGCCAAGTTTGCGTCGGCTGCCGAGTAGAGCTCGGGAACTTTCTGCGCCTCTCTGGGCATTCAGGGATCGTGTGGGGAAACTTTGCAGAGAATGATTCAGTGTTACCTCACAAGCCGAGTGGCTGGCTGATGTATGGCGATCTTAGGTAGGAAGGTACCATGTACAGTGGATTCTTTCTGCTCCTGTCTCTTTCTAGACAGACATATCTCCATTTATCATATGTAGAGTGTAACTGCCTGTGGTTGCCAAGGAAAGTCATCTCTGAGATGTGCTGCTGAGGCTTGTAACTCCAAAGTACTCTGTCCTGGATGCACAGCAGGCCTGGCTATTCAAGTGTTCCTTCCTCTCTTGGCAGGGTGGTGGATCACGCTGTTCATTGTCCCTAACTTGCGCTTTTATGCCAGTATGATGTAATGCTCGTGGTAAATAAAGGCACAGATCACAGAATTTTCATGGTTAGAAGGGACCTCTGAGATCATTGAGTCCAACCATACACACAACCAGAAAAACCAAACCAAAATACCGCAAAAAACCAAACTCCACAAAACCAATCACCCAACCCAACAATCTCAGCCACTAGAGCATGCCCTGAAGTGCTGCATCTGCACGTTTCTTAACGTCTTTCTCCAGGGATGGTGACTTCACCACCTCCCTGGGCGGGCCGTACTAGTGCTTGACCACTCTCTCAGTGAAGTGATTCTTCCTAATGTCTAATCTGAACCTCCCCCGCCGCACCTTCTGACCATTTCCTCTGGTCCTGTTGTTATTCCCTTGGGAGAAGAGGCCAGCACCCACCTCTCTACACCCTCCTGTCAGGGAGCTGTAGAGGGCAAGGAGGTCTCCCCTTGGCCTCTTCTTCTCCAAACTAAACATGGCCGGTTCCCTCAGCCTCTCCTCACAGGACTTGTTCTCCAGACCCCTCACCAGCTTGGTGGCTCTCCTCTGGACACGCCCCAGCCCCAAAATGTCCTTCTTGTAGTGAGGGGCCCAAAACTGAGCACAGCCCTCGAGGGGAGGCCTCAGCAGTGCCCAGGACAGAGGCACCATCACCTCTCTACTACAAGTCATCATAGTTGAGCTATGATTCAACGTTAACTTTGATTTTTGACAGCTCTCTGATTACTAGTATTTTAATAATTTAAAAACAGTCTTACAAACTAAAGATCCTGAATGCATTTCAAGTTAGGCTATCGCATGGAGGGGCAGAACATAGCTACAGGGCTAATAACAATTATTAAAGCACTTAATGTATCATGTAACGTCGTTGCCTTTATGTTAGGGCAGCTCTCCTCACTGAAGGGGTGAGTGTCTGTTCCAACTGCCAGAGTGAGGAAAGAGCACTAAAACCCGGACTGGGTATCAGATTGTGTTTCAGTAACAGAACAAGATTGATTTATTGTGCTGCATCAGGGTTAGATGGACCTAGTACTGCTTCACCACATGCTATTTCATTCCCTTGTCTACCAAGTATGCAAGTACAAACAGCTTTAACACAATTCTTTACCTAGAAACAAGCCCGGGGCTTCATCCAAATACTTTTAACATATGAAAATTGAGCTGCTTTGAACTTGTATGTTTTTGATAACTGCTTGGTATGCTTCCTGGAGGATCACCTGTAGGCTTTTCTTTCCAAATCCTAATCCCTTTGATTAAGTGCCAGGACAGATAGCTCTCATTGAATAACTCCAGTCTCATAATTCTTCCTTCATTCAGAGTTGAAAGGGAGCTGCTCAAGCTTCAATAGGTAAATCCTCAGATTTAGTTCAAGTAATTCAGACACTTCGAAACTGAAATTGTTTTGTTCTGAAACAGGGTTCAGATGGGCTACTGAACATTTACATACCACTTGCTGCCAGAAGCTGTAAGATGAAAAAACAAACCAAAATTTTTAACAACAAGGATTAAGAGTAGGAAAAACTGTGAGAACCAGCCATTAAAAGACAACCTGGCATGGAAATTTAGACCCAGAAATAGGAACTTAGTTTCTTTGCTCGACTGCTCTTGTTTTCTTTTTCTGTGAGACCGGACTGTGGTGCTGGGCTACATGTTCCATTCCGTTCCTTCCTTAGCCCTTCATTTGGTTAATAACTACGAAAATAGGGAGTAAGCAGTGGGGGCAGGGGGAAATAATCTTATTCTTTTTATCTTTACAAGAATGCCTGCTGGGAACAAACCTGAGCCAGTTCAAGATTCTTCTGTTTGAAAGTGTTTGTGGCAGGAGAGTATGACGGGGAATTAGAAATAAACCTGTTAGCGGCTGATTTCTTGGGGTAATAGAGATATCTATTCCATATACATTTTTGCGCACGTCATTTTGCGTATGTGCATAATTTGAAGCCGTTTTCTCTGTGGAGGACTTACTCTTATTTCCTAGGTGAACAGTATTTCCACATGAATAATTTGTCTGGGTTAATTCTTGTGCAGAAATGGAGCAGAACAGTCAGAAAACTGCACTCAGTTCATCTGACACAGATATTCCTTTTTCACAGTCCTTCAGCCTGAAAATTTGTTATCTTTAACAAAAATGCAACTTGCCAAAATAGTCCCTAAAAGTGAGCGTTGTAGCAGAGTACTGAAGAACTGTCCCATTCTGTGGACTTCCATGCTGTGACCATGTGGTGCTTCCATGGCTGTGACTACAGTTTCTGGTTAGACTTGAGCAAAAACTATTGGGTGAGTGTGCACCTTGCCAACAGTAGACTTTCAAGTCTCCTTGCCACTAAATTGTACCAAAATACTCACATACACTTAATCCTGTAGAAAAACTTCTTTTTTGTTACCCTCCCCGTCTCCCTTATTTCTTCTTGCCGTGTGAGGCAATAGTGTCACTTCCACAGCTCTTTGGCAGGTAAACCACATGAGCCATTTAAAGATGTGGCTGTACTGTTAAAATAAACCACCTTTGGAATTAATTATAAACCTCAAAAACTACAAGAGTAGATTGAAAATTAGGAAATATATAAAACAATCCAGCCCTCCCGAGTCTGGGGTAGTTCTGACTGTCCAGATCACATTCCACTGTGACAGTAAAGTTAAACTTGATTTTTATTTTTATTTTTTATTTTAAGATGACTGTTTTTTCAAATCACATCTTCAATCTCGAGAAAATTGTAATTGTGTTGCAGCTGAGCTACATCAATACAATTACATTTGGAAATAAAATGGAATGGTATCTAGCTGCAACTAATAAACAAATACTAGGCAAGATGATGGCATAAATGAGCTAGAATGTTTAAGGATACAAGTGCTAATTTCTTTGATCTGGAAAATATTGGCATATGTTAAATGATAAGGTTTTCAGTCTTGAAAACTCGGCACAAACAGTGTAGCAGCGCCTGTTGTCTGGAATCAGCACTAACCCAGCATTACATACAGATGAGGTCAGCTCTGTCTAAAATTGTAAGGTTTTATAAGTTATTAGCTCTAACTTAATATTTAATTCCTTAACTAATTTGATAAATGAATCCAGTCGGTCTTTGAATTATTATTATTAGGGCAATGACAACTTGAGGGTTCTGGTTAATAAGATAATAACAAAAGTAGTTTGGTTAAATAAACTTTGAAGCAGAAAGCCTGAAGGCCTCTTGTTATTGCCTCATTAACAAGAAATGCTATTAAGTTATTATTATTATCCTGTAATGGTTCTCCTCCTTATCACTCCTGCATTCTGATCAGCAGGGATATTTAATGAAATAGCAATAAATTTTAAGAAATTACACGTACCCAAGCAAGACTGTGAACTGAAAATGAAAACAGAAAAATTTAACATTTGAACATGTACTTCTGAAATGGAAAAAGATTCTGCGTGTTCTTACGACGCAGCTTTGGAATGAAAGCAAAAGTTTATGACACATTTTATGACACCTGTAAATCTGAAAGCTTAGCTATAGTTTTTAATTTTTATTTTGCCTCTATAACTATTTTTATACCCTTTTTATAGTTGACTGCTCCAAGGTTTAAAATAAGTTCTGCTGGGAGTCTATGCCCCATTAGTCTTCTATAATAAAATGTGAACCTGGCTAAAATAAAACATGATGCCTTAAGAGCAATTAAGAATGGTCTTTTGTAGATAACTGTAACATGAAATACAATCACTGTTTTTATTAATGGATTTGGGAAAAGGAGCTCAATGATTTATAGCAGAAGAGTGGGTTATTTTACATTTTTATTTCTTTTAGGTTATGTCTCAGTCTTCAAGAAACCTTTTAAGACCCCTGAAATAATCAAATTCTGTGTTTCAAATATTTGTCATGTTAACCTGAACCTTGGTATCTGTTTTATTTAGGTAGTGCTGTGATGTCAGCTAAGAGGGTGTCCCTTTTTTTTGCTATTACTCCAATCCAAAACCAGTGTTATTTTTGAAAGAAGACCTTGTTGAATGTTTTATAAGAGTGATAAAATGTAAAAGCTGTGCTTTGTACTTTATAATGGCGGGATTTGTAAGACACGGACATAATCTACTGGGCATTGTCTGATGGGAAAGCACAGGATCTCATTAACGCATACTTTCTTAAAAACTATAAACATAGCTGACAGATGTTTCTCTGATACTATAGTAATAGTTTCGTTGTGATTATTAGATTAAGCTTCAAATAACTTGAAGTCTTGAAGATCCATGTTTAAAGTGGCTGGAAGTGAAATCTCCACTGTTAAACTTGGAGAGTGTACAGTTCTTATGTTTGAAACATTTAGAAAGGCTTCAAGGACAACCCTCTCCTATTTGCATTTTAATTGGACTTAACAGGCTGCTTGTGAGCAAAAAGTGTAAATTTGGTGTCGTTACGCGTGAGGGCAGAAGTTCAGGGAAGAGAATGGAAAGGCTAAAATGGCCAATAGCTTTTCTCATCTCCTTGGGACCATAAATGCTGTCAGTACTCCGTGGGGTAGGTCCTCCTTTGGAGACCCTGCTTTTCCAAAAGCCCTGGAACCACCTTCTGTGTTTCTGTGGACAAGTCAGTTGGCTGGGAGGGTGTTATACACCTGCCATTTACATCTCAGTATCCGCCTGTGGGGGCTCGCAAAATCCCGAGGCAGCACAGTCTTGGTTACACAAATTGAGAAGCATGTTTACTAGACTTGGTGCTAGTATACTTGTATCTCAAATCAGAAATTGAATAGGGTGTACTAGTGAGTGTGAGAAAATCACAGAATGATGTGGGGTTGGAAGGGACCTCTGGAGATCATCTGGTCAAACCCCCTGCCAGAGCAGGTCCACGCATGGCAGGTCCCACAGGAACGTGTCTAGGTGGCTTTGGAATGTCTCCAGAGATGGAGACTCCACCACCTCTCTGGGCAGCCTCTTCCAAGTCTCTGCCACCCTCCAAGGAAAGAAATTCCTCCTTATGGTAGATGGAACTTCTTCTGTTCTAGTTTGTGCCCATTTTCTCTAGTCCCTCTCACTGGGCACCACTGAAAAAAGACTGGCCCCATCCTCATGACACCCACCCGATAAGTATTTCTGGGTGTTGATCAGATCCCCCCTCAGCCTTCTCTTCTCCAGACTGAAAAGACCCAAGTCTCTCAGCCCTTCCTCATAGGAGAGATGCTCCAGGCCCCTCCTCATCTTTGTAGCCCTCTGCTGTACCCTCTCCAGCAGTTCCCTGTCCTTCTTGAACTGAGGAGCCCAGAACTGGTCCCAGTGCTCCAGGTGGGCCTCCCCAGGGCAAAGGGGCAGGATGATGTCTCTTGACCTGCAAAATGTTTTAACAAAGGTAGCTCATTGTGTCTTTCAAGCCTGCTTTTGCACAGCAGAGCTGTGTAAAGCTTGGCAAACCGTTAGCATAGACAGAGAAGGGCCACAGCAATATCCCTCACTGGGGACTGCTGGCATTCAGCGTGTGCAGGGTCAAGGTAGGCAGAACTGTGCCTCGTCAGTGATAGAGTTTACACACCTCTGGACCAGGTAATTTGGGAAGCTTGAGCTCTAGCTGATAAAATTGAACAAGAAATCATGTCCTATTGTGACATTTGGAGAAGCAATCAAAATCAAATTAGTTAAACTTGTGTTAAACCATATTTGTATAGTGTTGATCTACGTACATGTGTGTATGTGTATTTATTTATTTTAATATATCTATATATATATATGTATGGAGAGGGGGTATTTTAGTGTAGAAGAGGCTCACAGAATGCTGTGGGCTTGGAAGGGACTTCTAGAGATCATCTAGTCCAACCCCCTGCCAAAGGAGGTCCACCCGGAACAGGTTGAACAGAAGCATGTCCAGGTGGGTTTGAATGTCTCCGGAGATGGAGTCTCCACCACCTCTCTGGGCAGGCTCTTTATGCTTCTGAAGGGTCGTGTGAGTGTTGTCACTGGTCTCATTTTGCTTTTGTTTCACCTGCCAAGAGATAGGGCAAGTTCTGAAGGAAGTTTTTTTTACGAGAAATACTGCTTCCACAACTGCGTGGACGTGTACAATAAAAATCAATAGCTGAATGTTTCTGTGCTTCCAGTAAAGTGTATTTGCAAATGAAATAATTCATTTGATTTGGAAGCACATCGTTGATAAAACATTGTTTTAACAGCCTTCTCGTTTACACCACCAATTGCGTGGTAGCAGTGAATTCTGGGGTTAAACCATCTGGCCCCAAACCGAAGGGTGGTCTTAACTATCTTTGAATGCTTGGCCCTCAGTATTATTCAGTAGAGACAAATAGTAGCTGACGTGTGCTGTGCTAGTAATACCCTCTGCCTGCTGTAACCCAATCCTGCCCCAGCCTGAGCAGTGCCCCATGGCTGGAATGTGCTGGCTGGGAGGCCAGAGCGGGCACTGAAGTCACCTTGGGTTCCACCCCCTTCATTTTCTGTCCCCAGGGACTCTACTCCACACTCAGCGCTGGCTGCTATTGGCAGAGGCTCTTCAGTCCCTCAGAGTTCTGGTCATTTCATAGAACCGTTCAGGTTGGAAAAGATCCTTGGGATCATTTGAGTCCTACCAGCAGCCCCACTCTCCAAAGTTCTCCCCTACATATCCCCCAACACCACTCTGAAACACATTCAGGGGTGGGGACTGGACCACCTCCCTGGGCAGCCTATTCCAGTGTCTGATCACTCTTTCTGGGAAAAATTTTGCCCTAATGTCCAGTCTAAACCTACCCTGTCACAGCCTGAAGCCATTCCCTCTCATTCTATCACTGAGAAGAGACCAGCACCAACCTCTCTACAATGTCCTTTCAAGTAGTTGTAGAGAGTGAGGAGGTGTCCTCTCACCCTCCTCTTTCTCAAACTAAACAATCCCAGCTCCTTCCATCGCTCTTCGTAAGATTTGTTCTTCCCCAGCTTCATTGACCCTCCTCTGCACTTTCTCCAGCACCTCCAGATCTCTCTTGTTCTTCAAGATAAGATCTGAAATAAATCTTTGTGCAACACATATGGTTGCCCTAGGCATAAGAATTCAGCCTTCCTTTAAAATCAATGGTATGTCAGAATCACTACATGTGTATTTCGGAAGACATGGATTTATCCAGAGGTTCACAGTCTAGAGAACGGGAAACTAAGATGTGGGTTTCCTTAGCTTAGCCTGCTTCAGAAAGGGAGCAAAGGCATGGTGAAGACTAAGTCAAGAAGTTTCAAAGCCCTGTGGGGGAATGCAGTGTGTGGATTCTATCTATAAATGATAAGATTTGTGCTCAGGACTCATCTCATACAGTCCCAAAGTGTACCATGGGAAGCCCGAAAGGGCTGAAGGGTAAAGTAGTCTGAGGAGAAAAGACTGGATTGAGAGACCCAGCAATCCACCTGCCCAAATCTATCTGTCTATCTCTCTATCTGTATATACACAACCCAAATTCACTGCCAGAAAAGACAAATGAAAATCAGAATGGCTGGAAGGTGTTCTGTAAACTTCTAGAAATGCCTTCCTGCCGTCTGGAATAGTTCTGTAGGACAAAGGGACTGTCGTATAGGGCTGCGTGGTGTGGGGTATTTGGTGATGAAGAACTCAGTTCTGTCTCTGGCAAAACTAAATATAATGGCGTTAATCTAGATGCTATACACAGAACGATCCCTCCCAAATTCACTGCGACAGAAAACTAAAAGAGAAATATTCATTTTGGCATTCGTACTGCAGGAGTATGAATTTACTATGTTATTGGTTTACAACAGCTATATGTTAGATATTTTTCTTCCCTCTGTAGGAATTATAGTTGTCACTTTGCTATAGCGCTTTTTCTTGTATGAAGTTAATATTTTTACTCAGCTGTCCCTGCTAGGATCAACATGGCCAGTTTCCAAAGGTTTGTTCATGGTTTACTCTGTGCTGTGAAAGTGTACTTTAATGGGATCTTTCTCTTACTGAAACTGTCAACACAGCTGGGAGATCTGCCTGATAATTTAATTATCGCTGTTTTTTTTTCACATTAAAACAATTAAAAGCAACTCACAGAACAAGTCAAACAGTAAACTCTGCTCATACAGGCTAAAATAAGATTCTCAGAGACAAATAGTTCCTATGTCAGACAGGAGTGGCTGTGGTTGAAGGAAGTGTATGATTACTGGGCATCACAGAAAACACTTTCTTTTTCTGTGTTTTCCTCTTTGCTACTATAGTTAGCTAAATAGTTTTTGTAAATGCCGTAATTAGCCTTTCTTAGCTTTTGGAACTTTAAAAGACTTCATACTTCCTTGAAGGACACTATGCAGTGGAAATACTGTATTAGGCAGAAGGGATGCTCTGGTGTTGTCTTAGTAGCATTGACTCGAGAGGGAAATGCGTAGAGATTTAAGATACAGAGATCCAGGTCTCCTTTGCTGGAGAATTTGTGGTGCTGTGCTTCCCCATAGAGTTTGTTCACTCTCCCTGGCTGCTGTTCAGCCTTTTCTCTTCAAAACAAGCAATATGATTTGGGCAGTAGTCCTATATTTTCATCTTCATTGGAGCTTGCTATTTTTATTTGTATTTTGCATCATTTAAGTTTCCTACTGTGGACAAATGGAAGGTCCAATGGATGTCTGTGAGAACTTTGCCGTTAACTACAGCAGAGCCAGGAATTTCCTAGAGATTTTGCTTGCTGCAGGTGCAGAGCCACAGATAGTGTCTCAGATTGTAGAAAGCTTATGTATTGTGTATCTGAGGAGGTGGCCTAATAATTTTATGGAAAATCAGTTGCAGGTGAGGGATTGATTCTGTAGAACTAGATATTGGTTGTGTTCTGTCTGAGACTTGAATTCTGGATGCTTGTGGTCATTGACAAATTGTCAACAAAACCTGCTGTCACTGCCATGCGCTCTTGGCATTTCTGTTGGCATTTATATTCTTCATATACATTCTGTTTACGATGTGTAAGTGTTTATTATACTATCCCAGGATTAGTTTTTTAAGGTAAGAAAACAAAATGGATGAGCATAGGAGAAATAATGTTCACTGTCTGGAATCAAGAAATATATTTGTATACTCGTTAGTTTTAGTTGTTATATCTTTAATTCTCTTGTTATGAGATGCTAGAAGACATTTCTGCACTGAAAAGTCATTTTTTATCCACCTTATAAACAAAATAGGTAAGCAAAGCTTAGTTGATTATGATTTGTAGGGCTCATTGTTGACACTCGTCACTCATGCACAGTAACTCATGCCTTCAGCTCTCTTTTTATGTACAATAGGTGTGCAATTAACACTGTGCTAATTTACACATCTTCAGCTTTGTCTTCAGCCCTGCTGTATTACGACTCTTAACTCCACATGCAGCTGGTTGTGGGATGCAGACAGTTTCAAATATTTGCAAGTATAGAGTGTTAGGGTTAAAGCTGAATTATGAAAATTTTAATGTTAAAATGGCTCATAAGGGATCTAGAGTTTCATATAGAAAACGAAAAAGACATTTTCCACTTAGTTGTTGAGTATAAGTAGCACCACAATAATTTTTAATCAACTTCTTTCAAGTGTGTGTGTTCTCTGCTAGGGAATCCTGGAGCTTCTTTGTGATTCATAGATGTTACCCTGGTGCTTGTATGTGCTAGTGTTTGTGACATTCAGTTCTGTGCTGATTGTACTGATACGCCTACTCTTGGTGATGTTTTGCTCTTAAATTCTGTAAGTGATATGAAAAAGGCACAAAGGACTTCTGTGGAGAGAGAAATACTTCTTTAAAATTTAGTTCACGTGGTGCTGGGACAAAGCAACTCAGAGTGGTTGCTGAGATCGCATGGACAGTTGTGCTTTCCATCATTTTTAATTGCTTCCTTTTTAATTTATTTTAAATTATGGACTAGAAGCAGTTTGACGCATTGAAGAAGACCGAGTCTTTATGTGGTTCATGCACTGGTTTGGAGGCCCTGGCTGAAGTTCTGTCGTGGGTTCAGGAATTTTCTCAGTGAAATGTGAGCAAGCATTTGTCAGCTGGCTGCCGCGAGCAGCTCCTCCAGGCAGGAGGACAGATGTCCCCAGCCTCCGTGCATGAGGTATATTTAAAATCACATTTACTCACGAGCTAAATAATATGTTTACACTACAGTAGCATATTATGTTTAAAGTATGCTGGAAACACCACCAACACTAAGACTTAGTGCAATGTCTTAGTGCCTTGAGGCTGGGTTAACACACCCTGTTACGAATGTCCTTTTGGCAGGAGGGATTCAACCTCCCTGTGTTCTCCATCTAAGGGCAAACATCAGATCAGCTTTCAGTAATGCTAGAGCAGTTTTATTGCTAGAGCAGATAGTGTTGTGACACGTGTTTGTTTCAGTGCTGCTGACTTTTTTTTTCTGTGAGTTACATAATGAATGAAAACATTTCAAAAGCCATAAAAGGTTTACTATAGAAGTGTGTTTCTTCAGTATACCCAAATCCTCATATTTTCCTTGCAAAATTTCTTTCAAAGTCTGTAACATCCTTTTGTGTGTCATTTGTAGACTACGAGGAAAAAAGGTACCATGTTTGCACAGAGAAGAGGAAAAAGGGGGACAAAAGGGGGGAAAAGGGACATTTCAATTACATAATAAATAGAAACGGTTACATGTTTTTTTTTCAAAAAAAAAAAAAAAATCAGAATAATCAGGTTTGTTTTATTTTAGAGCATAACATTTGCCTGCTGGTTTCAGAGCTTTTCTGCACAAAGATTCACTTCGTCTTTGTGGTTTTGTTGGGCGCTGCCTGTGCTGGTTTTGAAAACTGTTATTTTGAGAATATATTGCTTCAAGTCAGCTGAGGAGGATGCTGAGAGTGCCGTAACGTTGGGAAACGCAGTTCTTGGGAACATTGTGTTATGCTGCTTGTGAACTTTTTTAAAATATTTAGATTTTCTATCCAAATAGAAAGAAANGGAGGGGTTGAAGGCCAGGCTGGATGGGGCTTGGAGCAACCTGGTGTGGTGGGAGGTGTCTCTGCCCAGGGCAAGGGGGCTGGAACTGAATGATCTTTAAGATCCCTTTCAACTCTAGCCCTTCTATGATTCTATGAATAAATAAGGGTAGAAAGCTGATTATGTGATTGGTTCCTACTGATTACGTGCAAACTTCATCACTCAGCTCTTTCTTTCTGATGTCTTGGTAAACAATTGTACTACGGGGGACGTTCTCTTGAATGGTGAGATCTTCCTGGCTGGCCACCACAGAAGGGCTGCCTGTGACTCAATCTGTGGCACCTTGCCTTAAAACACACCCTGTCCCTATGTTAGGTCATGGAGTAGAGATAAAGCTCTCTTCTAAATCAAATTAAGCTTTTTCTGGGCATCTGCTTTGTATCACCAAGATTTCTAAACTGCTAATGCTCCTCACCCTGAACAGGCAGTTGTCTTGTTGAAGCACTAAGTAACTGCATATGGGTTTCATGGGCTTGGGAACATGGTACATCCCTGCTGGCATCGCCGTGGCTTTGAGGAAGGAGGCATTTTGTTGCTCACATTTCTCTAATTATCACAGATATTTTTAAGAAGTAAAATTTGCTTCTCGTTTTCTTGTCAGTTTTGAAGTCAGGGAGACTTTGTTTTGCCCCAGTTGCAAAACTGGCTGTGAGAACTACCTACCTGCTAAAAAGTGCTGAGCGGGACTGGCAGAGAAAACTACAAGAAAGCATAATTCTGCCTGTTTTCCTCAGAGCCTAGGGAAAAGCCATTGGAGAAGAATTTATACAGTTAAATAAAGGTCCATGTTGTTCTTCAGAAATATAAAGGCAAATTTAAATATGTTATGTAGAAGTTAGAAACATTTAAAAAAATTTAAAAAAAGCCAATGAAAGGAAATTAATAAAACCTGGGATTTATATTTGAATCATTCTGGTTTAAAATAAATGCATAAAAATAAACATGACAGTCAGTGTTAATGGGGATACTTCATTAGATGGATGAAACCCATTTGTGTTACAAGAGTAACGAAGCAGCGCACTTGTTTACAGCTGAAGTTTTACAGAAAAGTCAAAAGACTGAAAGAGTTAAACACCTGGAGCAAGTCTGCTAAACTGCTAAACTGCTAAGCTGGCTCTTGGCAGCAGCTGAGAGTTTTTGCTCTGTTGTGGCTCCATTCAGGGCTGAGAAACCCGTTTACAGTTGAAAACACAGGAAAGCTGATTTTCCTATTCTAACCTATAAAGTAATTGATATGTAAGAGGACTTGAGCTACAAGTTTGAAGTGGTTGCTGGACATTAGAAATAAAAGAAGTAACTTTTTTATATCCAATGCACTAACTTTGGATTTATATTTATTTAGAAACAACTATTCAAAAAATTATCATCTTGTATATTTTCAGTTCTTTTCCAAATGTAGACTTGTCTTTTTTATTAAATATGTAACTACCTGGCAATTATTCTAAAATACTGAAATGTATAGAATTGGCTAAATAGGTGCATACAATATAGAATTGACAAATATATGTCTATCGAGTGCTGTAGTTCTTGTACTGAGTTGTAAAGCAACTTCTGTTGTAATTAGTATTCCTCAGCTCCCTACAAAGAATCCCTTGCTTTGGTGGTTCCACTTTGATTTACTTACTTGATGTTGTTCTTCAGAGCTGAAACTGTTCTTCCGTGACAAAATATAAGGTTCACATGTCAGATCTTGGGTGTTCACGGACAGCAATAACTGATCTGTAAAAGTATCTCAGGTTTACCTATATAAAAACAAATACTTCTTTAAAAAGGCTAGAGGTCATGTGTGTTTTCATATATTATATTTTTTACCCAGATCTTTTGTATTTTTCCTATACTTGTAAAAGCAAGTTTAGACAAGGAAGAAATCCCATGTATATTCTCAAAATAAACATAATATAAGCCCATTTCCTAATATGTTGAATATGTTTGGGAAGTTTGGAATCAAGGTTTAGATAAACAGATGGACTTACAGAGAATTGAATTACAGGAAATTCTCAGTTTGAAGTTTTAAATTTAGTTTTTCCTCACCTTTTGATACTGGAAGGCAGACATAAGTTAGAATATTTTTAATCTATTATCTATTGTTGTCCATGATCTATAGTTATCTACACAAAGTCTTAAAGCAGTGTTCACGAGAATGCATCAAGTATTGGTTGAATAAGATTTCAAAGGAACTTTTTTTTTGAATTGGAATTATAAATACTTTTTTCTAGTTTGTTAAGCTGTGTTTCATCCATCTATAATTTCAAGTTTCATTACGTTTTCTCTCTTATTTCAGGAGATAGTTTGAATATGAAGATATCATGTCAAAACTTAGCTCAGCCCTTCATCAGCCTTTTTAAAACCTAAGTTAGAATTCTGTTTCTAAGATAAACAGATTTGGATCAGGAAGATTTTCAACTAGCTAGTATTCATTTTGGCTGAGAGTTCAAGCAATGTCTTTAATCATATTTTTGTTGATTATTTATTAGTTTCTGTGGGAAATCAAAGGACATACAACCTAAAATATGTCTTCCATAAAATACATCATGAATCAGAAGCTGTAGCAAGGAATTTCTAGGAAGTGCCTTTCATGTACCGATATGAACTGATTGAGAGATAAAATATACATCTTTAGCCTGTGTATAACATGCAAATGAAGGCTGACCCAAAAATGGAAGACCGCACTATCTGTCTGGGCTTGAATTTGTATTGCATTGCCACAGTAGAGAAGAACTGTTGTGAGAGAGGAGTATTTCAGTTCAGTTCCATGTCATCTGAAGGACGATGGTTAAAACTAATGCAAACCATCAAAGAATATTGGTGTAACAGTTAGGAATAAGTTTGCTGTCTTTGGAAAGGGCAAATCATCTTTTTCTGTAATTTATGTGTGCTAGAGTGGTGTAGGAAGAAAATTTGCTGCCATAGAATTGTAAAATCATAGAATGGTTAGAGTTGGAAGGGACCTTCAAGATCATCCAGTTCCAACCCCCCTGCCCTGGGCAGGGACAGCTCCCACCACACCAGGTTGCTCCAAGCCCCATCCAGCCTGGCCTTCAACCCCTCCAGGGATGGGGCAGCCACAGCTTCTCTGGGCAACCTCTTCCAGTGCCTCACCACCCCCACACCAAAGAAGTTCTTCCTCAGATCTCATCTAAATCTCCCCTCTTCCAATTTAAAGCCATTACCTCTTGTCTTGTCACTCCACTCCCTGACCAAGAGTCCCTCTCCAGCTCTCCTGGATCTCCCTTCAGATCCTGGAAGGCTGCTATCAGGTCTCCCTGGAGCCTTCTCTTCTCCAGGCTGACAGCCCCAGTTCCCTCAGCCTGTCCTCATGGCAGAGGTGCTCCATCCCTCTGATCATCTTGGTGGCCCTCCAAATATAGCTATGAAACCCCAATCAACTTTTAGCACTTTAGTATTTACTTTTGAGTGGTGGTGACCGAAAACTGGCTTTAGTACTGACTGGGAGAAAAGAGTATCTTAGTGCAGGAATGTGAAATATCTGGTGCGTTTTATTGCAGAAATCAGCAGTAGAAAAAAAAAAAAGAGTTATTAATTTTTTTTATCTCCTTGGTCCTTCTATGTGCCTGGCAAGATCATGGAGCAGATCCTCCTGGAATCTCTGCTAAGGCACATGGAAAATAAGGAGGTGATTGGAGACAGCCAACATGGCTTCACCAAGGGCAAATCCTGCCTGACAAAGTTGATGGCCTTCTACAATACTGCTATGAACTTGATGGATAAAGGCAGAGCAACAGACGTCATCTACCTGGACTTAAGCAAAGCGTTTGACACTGTCCCGCATGACCTCCT